>JARFXV010000047.1:0-200000 GCA_031761425.1 Cosmopolites sordidus | reverse complement strand
TTCAATGTTCAATGTTGAGTCTTGAAATTGAATCAATGAAAATTCAATTTCTTTGTAACCAACTTTCAATAGAACACCACCGTAAGGATGAATCTTCTTTACAGAAGAGTCGTGACTTATGGCAAGTTATTTCGATTGTGTACTTTCCAGACTATTTCTCGCCAGAATTCTCTCGTGAATGTGCTTTTTTTGCCTAGCAGTCCACGCAATGCGAAGGAAGTGTCTCCAGTATCAAATTTCAACAGAATCAATGTGCTTGAGATCTTGTTTCTTAATGGACCAAACGATGATATTCTGATTACCTGGTTGTATTGTTAATCTTTAACTAAGAATATCGTTTAGAGCACTCAAACTTATACATACGAACTTCAATTCAGTTCTTCAATTTATTGTTTTTTTAACAAGCATATTGATTCTTTAAGGTTACTGTATTTTTTATATTTTCTGAATAAATTCTATAATTAGAGTTATTTTGCACGCTTTTTGAATTAAAAAACAAATGTGTATGATGTATGACGTACATTTTTTTTATTTTTTTATGTTACTAATTTCCATTTTCCAATATTTTAATTAGTATTTCAAACAAATAAAGACAACTAAAAATAATAAAACTTAATTACATTTAAATTTATTGAAATGTCTATAGTGTATCTAACATTTCGATATTGGGTGTATTCCTACCTTAAAATGCATTCTATCCACTTTAACGCTGGTTGTCATATTTTTATTGGGTGTATCAAACAAATCTGCTTGCAAGACAGCTGCAACTATAGCATCAGCATACATGTCATTAATTGGGTTTGCTACCCACTGAGAAAATAACAACAAAATAGTTGGAATGTCATTGAATTGTATCATTCAGGTTAAAACTCACTTCCAAGGTCACCAATTTTGGCTCAATAGTAATTTCCACAGCATTGAACGCTTTCATCTTCCTATTACCATCTATTGTCTCCATTAAACCACACACCTGTGCCAGCAGATGACGCAATACGTTGACATTACCAGAATAATGCAAACTTTGTCTTTGAGTAATTTCACTCAAACTTAGATCTGTGTATTCTGAAATATGGGGAATTAGATGTTAATGATTAGAACACGAGAATAACTGGAAAAATGTTAAGACTAAATTAAGTAACTGTTAAACTCCAAGAGATTTGTGTGCATAATGGTAAATCTCTTCGGGCTTAGTGTAACACCGAAGGTGTGATCGAATCAAGTAACTGTTGTTTAAAGATTTTTTTTTCCTGTCCAGTTTCCACTTTGCTACATCTATTACAGATTGATACGTTGCGCTAAAACTATAGCTATGTCGGATTCGTGTGTAAATAGAGTAACGAGACTGGTGGCATAGTGTTCGATCTGGCAACACGGTCGGTTTCCAATTTGGAGGGAAGTTGGGTCAACATCTGATCCGTCTTCGATAAGAGTTTCAACAGTTTTTTTCCCTATTGCGTTCTCTTCTTGCAAACTTTGGTATTTTGTGAACTGTAATCACAAATGAATTGGGGATGAAGAAAATCTTGGCGAAAACGGCTTCCAAATACCTTTTACCTGATTAAAAGAATAATGGAGCGAAACGTGTTTTGCGAAATGATCGTCATTTTCATGAAAAAATGGCCCTATAACCTCTCCAGTCCACAATGCACACCACACTGTTACTCAAAGAGAATGCAAAAGTTGTTTTGCAATCACTCGAGCATTTTCACTTCCCTAAATTCTACAATTTTGCTTGTTCACATAATCTGTGAGATGGAAAAGAGCTTCGTCGGAAAACATAATTTTACTGCAAATTTCTCCATTTCTCTATTTAACAAATCGGTCAATAAATCCCCGATTTGACATATAGACTTACGAAAAATCCTTACTAGCGGTCGATTGTGCCAACCTTCAAACGTCATGTTTAAAAATCTCATGACAATATGTCTACTAGTTTCTGAGTTGTACTTTGAGTGATGCTACTTTTGTTATTTTCAGAAAAATGAAAAACAAATTCGTGTTCGTGCAATTGTTCGTCGTGGGCAATTAAGCATTGCTTTTTGATGAAAAAAAAAATACGCGGACTCTGCCCCGGGAAAATCAACCATATGTTGAATTCAAACATGGCCGTATAAGCACCGATGATGGTGAACGTTCTGAAGGTCCAAATGAGGTGGTTACATAAGATAACTTTAGAAAAATTCACAAAATTATATCACAAAACCGTAAAGTAAAGCTGTAGGAGATAACTGATATCATGAAGATATCGAAAGGAAGTGTTTGCGTGGAAGGAATGCGAAAATTGTTATCGAAATGAGTACCGCGTTTGCTCACATCGGACGAAAAACAACAACGTAATGAAGATTCTAAGCTGTTTTTCATGCGATATGTGACAATGGATCAATATGTGACATCAACAGCGAATATCGCATAGCGTTATTGGTGCGATTGAAGGACGAGATCGCAAAAAAGACTCCATGAACAAAAAAAAGTGCTGTTTCATAAAGACAATGCACCGGGTCACAAATCGTTGACAATGATTGCTATATTGCATGAATTGCACTTCGAATTGCTTCCTCATCCATTGTATTCTCTAGATCTGGCCCCAGCGACTATTTCCTGTCGTTAGACCTCAAAACAATGCTCGCTGGAAAGAAATTGCGCGGTAACGGAGAGGTAATTGTCGAAATTGGACGATATTTTGAAGGCAAAGATAAATTGTTCAATAAAAAATAGTAGAAATGTTAGAAAAGCGTTGGAATGATTGTATTGCTCTTCAACGAGAATATATTGATGAATAAAGTCGAAATTTGCAAAAAAAGGGGTGATTTATTTATCAGACCGGGTACTTATTGATTCTAACATGTTTTTCCGAGGTAAAACGATCCATAATTAAATTGCTTGGTAGATGACAGACACATGCGAGATATAAAATTTAAGTCGTTGAACACGGCGCTAAACTGAAATCCCGAAGTACCTATTGGGATACCCTTGAGAAACCAACAGAATCCACAAGTAACTGTTTATTAATCAGCGTTGGAAATTTGAACCATTTGTGCAGTGGAGCTAACATAATAACCGTCGTATGTAAAGCGCTACTTACTAAACAAATCATCTGCGCTCAAAACATGATAATTGAAATTCCTCTTTACCAGGACGCCTTGTATGACTTTTCCGGGTTTAGGTTCTTCCACTGCAAGAGAACCCATCACCTTGGCTGTTTTCTCGCCTCTGAAATGCAATTCCACTGTGTGGGTGTTCCTGGGATTGTGAAGCTGAATGGAAATGTTCTGATCTTCCTCGAACTCGCGTTGCAATGCAGCTTTAAGGCGAGACATCTCGTTTTGTTCACCGTGAACAAGTACCTAGAATATAGTTTTATGGTTGTCAGTCGTTTCAAGTTACATAATATATACGAGGGTGTTCTGTTTAATAACCGAAAATGTATGCTTCAACGAGATTTAATACACATACTACATACAATGTTGATCAATGAAGTGTTTTGGTTAATAATGTGGATTTTCTCGTGTGTAAAATTTGAGCGTTTATTTCCATAACAAAATAAATTAATTTCCAAAACCTTAATAATCAAAGTATTGGCCCTTAACTATTACTTTATCCCATCTTTTTGTCGAAGAATGGATTCCGCATCAGAAGAACTTTTGTTTTTTTGAGGTCAGTCATTCATCACGCCAAATTTCACTTTTTCGCAAGAATGTAAGTGTTGTTCTGAAACACCATGCTGCATTGATCGAAATAAGTGGTAGGTAGAAGGGGCTACGTCCAGTGAATTCGGCGGCTCGGGCGTCCCATTTAACGTTTTCCAAATATTGTGTAGTTTACACATTTTGCAACATAGAGCCAAGGATTGACATGTTGAAAAATGACTTTATCGTGTCTTTGGGCGCATTGGTCGTTTTTCCTTCAAAGCTTGGTTCAATTTTATCAATTGTTACCAAATACACAGCAGCTCCCGGAAGGTATCCCCCTCCATTGAAATGCTCTGCCCAAGATATATGAAGTGACCCACAACTTCCAAATCCCTTCTTAAAATATAAATTCTTCTGTTCTCAGCAAATTTATTGAACGTAACCTAGCTCTTTTTCAGGTTTATTTTCAAACAAAATGATTCTCCAACCATTTGCAGTTTCTTTGAGCTTTATGAAAAGAAAACCATATGCGAATCTAAGGTGGTTTCAGTATGCACCATTGATCTTTATTCTATCCAGATTACGGAATACTTCCTGAAGGCAGGTTGAGAAAAGAACAGGCGATATTGCGTCACCCTGTCGAACACCCCGCTCTTCACTGATTCAAACTTCAAAATCATCAAGGAAAACTGTCGCTGTAGCTTCATCATATATCGATCCTAATAGGTTTACATAGACTTTATCTACACTCCTGGTTAAGTAATGCTTCCGTTAGAGCCTACTTTGAGGTGAGTCTGAGTCAAATGCTTTTTCATGGTTGATAATAGCCAAGCACAGTGGTATGGTGTATTTGTGTGCCTTCCTACGGCCTGTGATCCATTGCACTGAATTCACTTCTGAATCTTGCTTGCCCTGTTTGGTTGTGCGTCATTCAGTTTTTTTACTACTCTTTTAGATATTATCTTGGTGAAAATCTTGTAGATTACTGATAAGAGGTTTATTGGACGGTAGTTCTTTAAATCTTCCTGTGCTCCTTTTTTATGTAAATGAATCTCTTCTGAATTTTCCATAAGTTGGGTACTTTATGTTCTTTGAGGCATTTTGAGTATAATTTTGATAGTATTTTATGTGAAGTCTAACCAGCAGCTTTTAGCATTTCAGCAGTTATATTATCCTTTCCTGAAGAGTTGGTCACATTTTCCATTAGAATATCTGGCATTTTTATTTTTCTGTAGGCTTGCAGTCTTTGACTGGTTGTGATCTAATAAAACTTTAAAAACAAATTTTCTGACAATCTCTAACATTTCAGTATGCGCTCTGCACATTGTGTCATACTCACCCAACATATATAATTTAAATATGTATTATTAGGTTGATGCAAAAGTTTGTCCCGTTTTTGACGATCGATGGTATTGCATCGCAAAACCGATCTACTTTACATGTGCAAAGTTTTGATGTTGTTTGACAGAAGGAATTTTAATGACTACGAATTTTGTTATGCAGGATTGTAATTAATAAAAAGGAATTGAGCTTGAGAAAGCTAGGTATTGATGATTCTAGCAATGTTTGCAGCTGTTTAAGTGAAATAAAAATGATTTGATCATGCGGTATCTGACAATGGATAAAATATAGATCAATGATTACACTCCGAAGTCAAATCGGCAGTCAGCTGAGTGGGCAGCAGCCGATGAATGCCGTTCAAAGTTCCCAAAAACAGAACTATCGGCAGGCAAGGTCATGGCCTCTCTATTTTGGGATGCGCATGGTATTGTTCATGCTTATCTCGAGAAAGGTAAAACAATCAACAGCGAATATTACAAGCGTTATAGGCGCGTTTGAAGGCTGGGATCGCGATGAAAAGGATCCAAACCAACAAAAATAAGTGCAGTTTCACCAAGAATTGCATGAAATGCGGTTCGAATTGTTTACTCAGCCATCGCATTCGCCAGATCTGGGCCCCAGCGACTACTTCCTGTTCTCAGATCTCAAAAAAATGCTCGCTATAAAGAAATTTCGCTCCAATGAAGAGGTATTACATTTTTTTTTTAGATCGTTTTAATACATTGGTCATCTACATATCCTACAATGTCATCTACATATCCTACAATGTATTTATCATTGTTCCGTTTACATCTGCCTGTTTCGCAGATGAGTTTATTCAATGTTACGTTAAATAGAATTGGTACCAGTCCGGCCCCCGTAACAAACCTCCGATCTCAAGTTATACTGTGGTCTATTGTTGGATTTTTTTTTTAGTACTGCCTTGGAATTTAACATCTTAATCCGGATTAATAATAAGCTTAGTTGGTATTCCCATTTCCTCCATGGCCTCATATACTACTGCTCTTTGTATGCCGTCGTACGCCTGTCTGAAATCTATGAACATCTGGAGCAAAGAAGTATCAAACTTCATCAAATTCATCATCCATTCCCCCATCAGTCCCCTTTTAAACATAAACTAACTGATATTCGCCCATACCTCTTCGATATAAAACACTATCCTCTGTCTTACTATCTTTGTTGGAACTTTATGAGTTATGCAAAGCTATAATATGCATTTCAGTTTATTTCCTTACTCATATTTAATTTCCACAAAGCACCACACAATTTACAGTTTTTTTTTTTATTAATTCAATAGCATCACCAACAATGAAATATTAAAATTTTCCAAATGATTTGATGCCTAGTGGAGAATCTTACTTTAAATAATCATATTGAAGATTCTAAATGGAAAAAATTGATGTAAATAGATATGACAATACTTACAACATGTGGTGGTCTTAATAATTTTATAAATTCGCTGGTCTGTTGATAATCAGTGTGGGCTGAGAAAGAAATATAATCTACTGACATTTTCAACGGCAATTTCTGACCAGTCATGGTTGCTATTTCTTCTGGTTCTGAAAGGATTGCTTTAGCAAGTGTACCTTCCACACAGTAGCCTGAAATAAAGTAAACTAAGATTTAGAACTTTCTTCACAAGAAAATATGAATGACATACCAGCTATAATAACACCATTTTTAGAATCAGTACACCATGATTCAAATAATTCCCTAGACAACCCACTTTGCATCATACCAGGAGAAGCCATTATGACACACGGACCTATATCTTCAAAATGATCTATACCCTAAAAAATGCTCAACTGTTTCTACAACCATTAATTTTCTGTGTTTAAAGAGAACCTACCTTTAGATTTGATATATGTTTAAATACAAAAGGATTATTAATTGCTATTTGTCTCTTAATTTTATCATTCATTGCATTTATATAAGTCTGATATACAGCCATACATTTTTTGGCTAAAGATGAAGCATAATAAATAGGAATGTCATGCAATTCTGGATGTTGTGCCCAATACTCATCTGAAATTAATCTGAAATGATCTCCACCTCAATAAGCTGAAGTATAAGTATATACCCAATATAAGAAGCAGTTCTTGAGCTCTGCCTAAAGCGAACACTGGTATAAGGCATCTGCCACCTCTATTTACTATATCCTGAACCAAAGTGGTAAATCTGTTCTCTCTATCTTCACGATTTTCGTGAATATGTGTACCATAAGTTGATTCCTAAAAATGTGTTTTTTAAATGATAACATGTTTATGATTTTTATTAAGTCAGTAACTTACAGTAATCAAAACATCAGGTCTAACAGTTGGAATTTCTGCAGCCATTAGATGTCTATCTTCTTGCCTTGAAAAATCACCAGTATAAAGAATCTAAAATACAGTCAGCAATGTTTAAGATTTTAACGAAGGAAGGTCAAAAATCGACCAGAAATTCATCATGAAACAGAGTCAACAGAGCCCGTATGAACAAAATTTGGGCTTACATTTACTGTTAATAGATTATCGGCGAGCATATGACTCCATTAGCAGGAAAAAGTTGTTCCAAGCAATGAGAGAGTTAGAAGTCCCGAAAAGTTGAGGAAGTTGGTGGAGATGACTGTCAGAAGAAAAGAAAATAGAGGTATAGTCGATGGAGCAATGTTGAAGGAGTTTACAGTAAAAAAAAAAGGACTGAGACGAGGCGATCCTTTGTCCACAGTTCTGTTCTAGTGCAGGAAGTGATTTTGAAGACTAGTGGTATTAATGCTAAAGGGTTGATATATAGCACTAAACATCCATGACTAGCGTATGCTGCCGACATTGTATTGATAGCAAGATCCAAGGACGAAATAGTAAGTAATTTGTAAAAGTGCGAACACGTTTGTAGTAGTTGATAAAATTTAAAAAAAACAATTCTTAATAAATTACGACACTGAAAAAAGGACGAATCGTCGCTGTATTAACCAGTCAATGTAAAACTATGATAAACGTGAAATTAACATATTGTAGTGAGGGGGTCACAATGATTAATACTTAACTTTTTGGCTATTTAGTAGGTCGCGACACTAAAAAGGTTGAGAAATGATGTGCTACCTATCTAAGGTTACCTATGGACCATGACAAAAGAGGAAAGTAAGCTGGGTCTAGGAATATGAAATATTAAGACGGATTTTTGGAAGAATTAAAGTTCAGGACACATTTAGAATAAGAAGAAATAATGCAAGAGAACCATACAAAAAACCAAACATTGTTCAGGTGGTAAGAATGCAAAGAGCTAGATGGCTGGGGCACATAGCAAGAATGCCCGGCAAAAGATGGGTTAAAAGAATACTGAAGGCAGAAGGGGGAAAGAGAAAAAGAGAGGGCAACAGAGGAGGAAGGAATCTAGATGAATTGAAAGATCTGAAGGAAGTAGGCATCATGAACTGGAAGAATGAGGCTCTGGACCAAAAAAGATGGAAAGAAGAGTGAAAGATCTCCAAACCAAGACCCACTAGGTCTGTAGAGCTGAACATTCTTATTAGTGTTTAAGATAAAAATGTTGTAACTTACCTTGACTCCAGCAATTTCAATCATAAACATAGCAGCACCTAAAACATGACCTGCATTATAAGCCCAAAATCTAATTCCCAAAATATCCTTTTCTTCATGAAAATTTATAGTTTCTATTTTATCCATACTTGCTTCCAAATCAGCTTCTGTATAAAGCATTTGCTCAGTAGCAATGTTACTACAAAATAATGTATATATAACTAAAATATTAATTTCCAGATTAATTATGTTACCTAACTTTTATATAATCTGAAAGTAACCACCTATAAATAGCTTTAGTAGCATGAGTCATAAAGCACCTGCCTTTAAAACTTGTTTTCAACAAGAACCATGGCAAAGCACCAGAGTGGTCCAAATGAAAACTAAAGGTAAAAATGTTAATCTCTAATTTTTAATCAAGTTAATGGCAACTTACTGAGATATAAGTAGCAAATCGATTTCATCTGCTTCAATCAAGTCCACAAAAGGAAGAGCATCCATACCAGAAAGCCCTGGATGTATACCACAATCGAGCTGAATATAAATATATTAGTTTGTAATTCAATCATTGCTTTAATATATTTACCATTATTTTTTTACCTTTAAATTCAATCATAATACAGGACCTTCCTACTTCTTGACCAGCTCCCCTATAAATAACTTTTGATTTTATACAGTTTTTAAAAAATAAAAATCTTACAATGGACGAATTATCAACTGATCGCTTTCTTCAGCAGGTACCTGAGAGTCTGCTTTCCTTTTGGACGACATTTTCAGTTATTATTTTATAACTTCTTGATATTCTCAAAATATAAAGTAATTTGTTTGTAATCACATCATGTCCATTTTACACCGGTTTTAACCTCTATTTTTCTTCTTAAATACAAATCATATGAAAAATCTATTCAAGAGGAAGAAGTGTTGAAAACCTAACCATATAAATTACCATCCTTAAGAAATATAATGAATTCCTTAAATATAATAAAAAATTCCATAAAACCTTTAAGAAAAAGCTCAAATTTCATTTCCAGAAGTAAATTCTATAAATAAAATCCAATATCTCTTAAAATAACAATGTTTATAATTTTACAGGGCTTTTAACAAGCTCGGAAGAATACAAGCGACAATGTGAAATTTTTAATTTTGAACAAAAACGACAGAGTGAAGCTGTAGGACGAATAGAGAAAATTGAAGTACAATATGAAGGGCAACCTGAAAACTGTATTCTAGTTATGAACAAAAACATTTCAACACCATATGATTGTGCTAAACGTATGTAATTTGTACAGATGCAATTGACAATTTACATTAAATTATTCCAGATTTGGGAGATAAAATTAAAGATAGATCAGTTGTGGCCCTTCTAAATGGCAAAACTCTTTGGCATATGCATAAACCTCTTCCAGAATCTTGCATAATGGAACTTTTACATTATCACATACCAAATCCTGCAGTTGTCAATAAAGTCTTTTGGCGAACATGCAGCTTTTTGTTAGGTGCTGTAGCCAGTGATGCGTTTAAAGATAATATTGAAGTTCATCTGCATAGTTTTCCTAGTCCTAATGGTAAGATAGGCTAATTAAACGGATTAAAAATATATATATTTTTTGCTTTTTTTTAGTTAAGTCAGGCAGTTTTGTCTATGATATCCAATTGGATTTGGATAATTGGGAACCAAAGGATTCAGAACTGAAAGTATTATCTTTAGAGTTTATAAAATTTTGTCAAAAAGAATACCCAATTCACTACCTTGATGTGAATAAGAACTTGGCTTTGGAAATGTTTAAAAATAATCCCCATAAAAGCAAGCAAATTCCTGATATAGCTGCTCATAATGGAGACAAAATCACACTTTTTAAAGCTGGATCACATATAGACATAAGTCGTGGCCCAATGTTGCCCTACACAAATCATTTGGGTAGAGTTACCATAACAAATGTTATAAAATTAGATACTGACATTAAAGGAAGTCCAATATATAGATTTCAAGGTGTAGCCTTACCGAAGTTTATCTCTCTAAATCATTTTGCATACAGTTTAATTGAAGAACGTGGGAAAATACTGGTAAATTATTAAAAAAAAAATTGAAACCATATTTAAATTTGTACCTAATTTTTTTTTTCAGAATTCTGGTAGAATACCCAGTGATCATGGAATTATAAATGAAGATAATAGTTTTGTAGCAAATGTAAATTAATAAATTGATTTACAGTATAGTTCATTTTATTTTTTTCCTTTCAAAGCAGCCAATTAATATAAAAAGCCAATATTAACATCAATTGTCCACAGTTATAATTTTTCATCATTTCTATGTTTTAATGTAGTATCTTTGAATATAAAACTAACATTCTTGTAATACTCTTTTACCAGGTGGATGAGAGCTGATACCAGGCAAGTGATTTCTTGTGTGATGTTAGCTAGAGAATCTAGCACTATATTAGACGTCCACATTAGACGAAGCACTCCACACCTTTCGGAGATGGTCGGTAAATAACCGTTTAGTTTGATTTGCAACAGACTGTCTTTTCATAAAACATTTGTTTTTTAGGGCTGTCTTAAAAGGCCGATAAAATCGAAACGGATCGCTATTTGAAGCTATTTTATGATCTATTTATTTTTTAGTATGGTATGTAAATTTGTCCAGTAATTCAGTGTTTCAACAATGAGAAGACACTTCAAAAATAGTCACAACCAACAGCAGGATTCCTGTGCTAACAAAGCACATTTTATTTGGCCACTGTCTTCTGAAAATCAGGTAGTCTGTGATACTTATAATAAACTAGAGACACATTTAGAGATAAACCACAACATAAAATTAAAAATGCAATCACATCTTTGCTAACCAAGAAAGCTATGAACCATGGTTTAAACAGCAGAAAGTTGAGAGGATCTATGCATGTGTCAGGACAAATAAATTTAATGATTATGTGGACAAATCCTATGCATGCAATCATAGTAATTAAATTTGTAAAATGTAGAATGCAGATTAATATTTCCTTAGGTTATAATATAATATATTTCTATTATCCTTAGGGTTTGACAGCAACTTGTCTAAGCATATGGAGAAAGCGTATGGTTCTATAAAAATGTACGGATTATGCCCATATTGTATAAATATAAAGATCTGACAAACAGGTATATTATTTTATTAATACAATTATACATGTTATGTTTGAAACAACTGAATAGATAGTAAAGAGAAGGAATGTAGGTACCTTATCAACTTTCACTTAAAAATAATTCAATATATAACCTTCTGCAGCCTAGGTATTAGGCAGAGATTATTTCGATCTCTATGCCTGAAGAGTGGATCTTATACAGCAATCCACATACGAACAAACAATGGTTGCCTCTAGAACAACTATCTTTGCCCCCTCTTAAACTAAGTGTTCACCCTAAAAATGAGTTATTGTCAGTGCATTGGGATTTTACAGAAATTATTCAGTATTATATTCTGAATTCTAATGAAACAAACATATACAGCTTGTCAAAAGACCCCCCAAAACTGACAAGAAAACAGAGGATCCATTTCTGCCTCAGGATTAACGAAGCCAAAACAATTATAGTTTATAATTTGTGCTGTGTCCATAAGTAACATATAAAGAACAACATTCAATCAATAAATTTAACATAAACCCACTTTATTTCTTTATTAAAATACCTATATATTCATTTAGTAGGTATTTCTATATTTTATATTTACAAAACATCTAACAAGTTAACAACTAAATAGATAAATAAGTGATAATATTGTAGATTAAATAAAAATAGTAATAAGTAATCCAGTGAACCCTAGAGTGGTGCTCCTATATTTTATGTAATGCATTGACGAAGAATAAAACGGATGAGGAGAAAGGATAGTTTTTTATACTCTAAAATAAAATAATCGTATCATTAATAAATTTATTTTTACTGGAAATAAAGTGACATTCTTTTTGGCCAGTACTATACATCGTATAGTTTATTTAAATAAGACAATTTTTTATATGTCTACGTGCATTCGAATCTAAAAATCAACTGTTTTCATTAATTTGCAGTAAACTAAATAAATGCTGTAGTTATATTTCTTTATGTATTTTACTTAGTTAACAGTCATGTAAATTGATTCGTTTATTAATAATTGAATCGAAAAACAAGTTTTATTAAAAAACGTCATTTTTTTGTAAATTAAATATACTTGTTTATAATAAAATTGGAAAAAATTCCTGCTAATAGATCTACCAATGACCTAATCTGTTTTTAAAATGGAACAAAATATAGTTTTTTTTATAGAATAATCAATATTTTTGGCTGTGATTGTATGTGTATATTAAATATATTTCAAGACATTAAACTATCCGTGTAGATAAAACTTTTATATCTTAATATAAAAAATATCGTATTAACAATCGGCAATCTCCGCCGATCAAAATTCACATGTCCTATTGGTTCGTTTATGGCAAAGCCTGCATTGTTTCTGTCTTCGGTCTCACTTGCGAGTTGAAAGTCATTTCGGAAGGTGATCTCGTCGTCAGCTCGCAAGTTTTTCCGATTTTTTCCTTAGTAAACTGAAAAGATTTTAAATATTTTCGTGTTCGTTGTGTTGTGCATCGCTTGGGCCTCAAACGGGTAAGTAATTAACTTATGTTTGTAGGTATTAACTGAATTACAAGATTTTCCTTTTTTGTTGGATATTTTTTATTAACAAATATGGCGACAACGAGCAGTCCGGAATCTGATTGTTCGGCAGGCGTCACCTGCGCAGGTACAGTCTTCTTTTTTCCATCGTGGCTACTTGCCAAAGATTTCTATTGTCAGTAACCATATAAAAATGTTTATTTTTTTAAATATAACAAAAATATATTTTTTTATACTATGGTTTATAACTTTCTAAAGGAATATTCGATATTTTTTTATATCTTTATCTACATTGAACTATTTAGTAGTGTTTCGGTTTTATGCTAAGTTAATTTATAATTACTTTTTTTAATATGTTATTTACTATACATTATATTTTAAAGTTTAGGTAACAGAATTAAAGTAATTGCTTCTTTTGGAAAAACTTCTCCGTAATATTGATAAATTAGAATTTTAAAAGCACATTATAAGTTGTCAAATTTGAATTATTTCGGTAGGTGATTTCGTTCGTTATCCGCTCGCAAAAGTTTCCGATCCCCAGTAAACTGTAAGAGGTTTTTATTTTTCGTCTTCGTTGTCTTTTGCGACTCTTGGACCTCAAACGGAGTAAGTGATTATCTTATGTTTTGGGATATTAATTGTATTATAAGATGTCGTTCTTTGTTGGATATTTTTTATTAACAAATATGGTTACAACGGGCTCTGATCTGATTATTGGGCAGGCTTAACCTTCGAAGGTACAAATCTTTTTTCCATCGTGGCTACGTCTACTAAGGTTTCTACTGGCAATATCGATATAAAAAAAATGTTTGTTTTTTAAATAAAACTATTTTTTCTTATGATACGGTTTATTTTAACTCTTTCAAGGAATATACCACGATTTTATTAAATTTGTTTATTCATTGAAATATTTAGAAGGGTTCTGTTGTATACTAAGTTAATTTACAATTTTTTTAGCATGTTATTTACTATACATGGTATTTTAATTAACATAATTAAATATTCAGGGCTTCTCTTGGGATACTTCATATCTACATACTATTGATGAATTAGAATTTTGAAAACACAATCAATTTAATGAAAACCTTAATAACATACAGTTAATGAAAAAGTTTGTGTACATCATGTGATAAAAAAAAGAGTAAACTTTCAGTGACATAAAGCTTTTCGATTTGTTATTTTATAAATAGAATTATATAAATTTTAATACATTTTTAATAAATTTTAAATTTAAATAGATTTATGTTATAGACAATTTAACAAAACATAATTTTAATAAGGATATTGCATGCAAAAAAGATCTATACACTGGCTTTCAAAGTTTAATTATTAATTTTTATTTTTAATTGTGTTTAATGGTCTGTAGGTCCGCTATTGTTTTTAATAACTTCATAGTCTTTTGTTCTCAGAAGAAACTAAACTTGATGTGATATTAGCATCCAGTAGAGACCATTCCTCTTTGCAGTTGTTTTATTTGTTATGCGGTGTTCCTGCGGCTTCGTTCAATTCTCCTCAGAGATATTGAATTTAAATCCGGTGATTATGGTGGTTCTTAATTGTCTTGGGGTATTATGGAGAAATCATTCTTCCACTTGCTCGGTGTTCCAGATCATTATCCTGTTGGGAAATTACATCAAACCTGAGTCTTATTTTTTCGACTCTTGGATACAAATTTTCTCTCAAAATGTCTATGAAGACATGTTTTTTCATGATTGCTTCTATAAATTTAAATTTTTGAACACCAGAAGAACTCATAGAGCTCCACGCCATAACTCCTCCACCTCCATGCTTGAAAGCAGGGCATCATTAGCTGATTTTTTTCTCCACACCTTCAAGTTACCGTTAGCTCTAAAAACATTGAATTTGCATTCGTCGCTAAAAATCACACGTTTTAAAAAGTTCTTGTAGACATGTTGATTTTTGATATGTATGATGCGTTGTATGACGTTCATGATGCTTCTTTGGACGCTCTGATCTGGATTTATTTGAAAGAAGCCCGGTCTCTTCATATTTGTTTACAATATTTGAAACAATTAAAAAATAGTCAACAGTTACAACATTTTTACTAATTATTTTTCCAATTTTTCGGAGTGACATTTCGTCTTCTACGAATTTCCTTTATTTCAAACAAATTTCTTTGTTCGCATGCATTTACAAAGATAATCTGTCATAGATAAAGTATAAGAGCTTTAATGTATATGTCATTTTTATTGAAAATAATAAACAAGATTATGTACACAAACTTGTCTTGCATAGAGAAACAAGATTAAAGCTTCTATTTATCATTTTCCTTGCTTGTAGTTTTATGTTACGGGTGTCATTTTCATCTTCTTTTTAGTAGAAAAAGGCCGCGCATTAAAATTTGACCAGGTGCCCACAGATTTTTTTTACCAACTTATGTATATTGGAAATTCTGTGACATATTTGACAGGGAGTCATATAAAACAAGCTCTTTAATTATTCGAAACAGACATTTCGCGTTTCATTGTTATTATACATTTAATGACACTTAACGTGTTGACATTTTAATGTTACCACTGTATAAAAATATAACTTCAGTCATAATTTTTGATAATTTTCTAACCGCAGCAAAATTTTTAAATTCTCCATATCCAATAATTCTACAAATTTCTTATGCTTTACACTATAGAAGGTTTTTGTTAAAATAGTTATCATTTTAGGGCAAAGCTATTTAAAATCTACATAATTACTGTATTGCCTCTAATAAAATGATGTACTAGGCTAATTGAAACATTTTCAAAGCGGAAATGATAAAACAAGTTTTTAGTTGAAAAAATTTCTTTATTCTTCCGTATATTCTTCGTTAAGCCCAATTCACTTTTTCCGCCGATTCTCCAATTTATTTATCCATCCTTGAACTGATTTTCTGGAAGTTCTTCAAAATACTCATCTACAACTGCTATAACTTTTCTATTTATTTATTTATTTATTTATTTAAATAATAGGGTTATCCAACAGACAGGTGACCTGTCCTATTACAGGATAACACAATTTAACAAAGCTTAACTTAACCTACAGAATATAGCTAGTACTTATCACTTAAATTTAAAAACTAAACCATTTAATTCCTAAATAATTGCAAGACACAGTATGAAGGTCATAATATATTAATATTAATACATACATTAAGAATATTATTAAACTGTTTTAAATTACTAGAGTAGAAGTCAAGAAAACTTAAACTCACTGGGTCCGTCGCGCTGCCTGGTAGTAGAGGCAAGTCACTGGAAGCTTGCGTCCATCCGAGATGAGGTAAATTAAAGTCACCGACCAAGTATATCACTTTTGTGATATTTCTCCAATACTCCTTCCAATTTGGTAAAGAATGCTGTATAATTATTTAAAGAGGCATACGGTGGAATACAAACAGCACATATCAAGAGCGTCCTCTCTCCCCTCAAAGCGATAGAGATCCATAAGTCCTCCACAATATTATCGATGCCGCACATATATGTTAAGGTGCTACCTTTGAATGATTCACGAATTCCCAACAAGACTCCACCACCATCCCGCTTGCCCGTCGTTATGGGATTTCTGTCCAATCGAAAGACCGAATATCCCTGAGGAAATAACTCATTGTCCGAAATTTCTGGCTTTAACCACGTTTCTGTTATGCAAATAATATCATAATCGGCGTCACAAATTGCTTGGAAGAAGTCAACGCATTTTGTTTTTAGGCCTCTGGTATTCTGATAGAAGATAGACACAGCGTGATCAGCCATTGCAGTAAGACAATCTCAAATCGTTTTACAGTTTTTCTCTTCTCAACTCTTTCTTGACAAATATCTTGGAGTCCTTCACCCAGCAATACTTGAATTGGAGATCCCTACAGCGTTCCCGAGACTTAGCAAAGATTGACTTGTAGTACCGTGACAGGTGTTCATTTATATATATTCTGGTATTTGCGTCAAATCCCAATTTCTCCAATGCAATATTAGAGTTTTTCAAAGCTGTGGCAGCTTTGAGTAGTTGGTTTCTCTTTTCTAGGGATACAAATTTTACCACAATATTTTTAGGTAAAGGTCTACCAGTGTCTTTGTGCGGAAGACGCATTACTCTATGACAGGTTACTACATCAGTTTTATCAATCTCTACATTTATGGCGTCAGCGATTTTTATTACCAATTCCTGGACGTTTTCCTCGCGCCCCTCCGGGACACCTCTATGTTGTTTTCCCGTGTCTGCTGCTTCACAGACTCCACCCTGGCTCGCAAGTCGGCGCACTCCTTCCTAACAGCTACCAGCTCACTCTGAATATTATCAAACCCTCTCGATACCTTTTTAAAGTGCTCCATCTGCTTGTTGAAATCATCTATCTTATCACCGTAGAACTTAACTGAGTCTGTCAGACCAGGTTGTTGTTGTTGCACAAACGAAACATCTTTTACGATTGAGTTCACCTTTGCGAGAAGCTCCCGCAATAATTCACTAGTGTCCGATTTTCTACATTCATTACAGGACCAAATCACCCCCGAGTCATCGGGCAACTCACCCAAAACCACTGGCAATTTAATGCACTTTAAATGAAAATCACGACGGCAGTGTCCACTACAACAAATGCCTGGATTAGCGCGGCTAACAGAAGTTGAACACGCAGCACAACAAGCCGGCACCGCAAAAAAGTCAGTGTTCAGTGTTCACGATGTCCAAAGCTCAAGAGGTTAACAAGACAAATCAAGACGCTACTACGATCAATACTTTAGTACACACAACATTAAACATACTGCAGCAAAGTTTATCAATTAATTTTTGCGATGACAATAGATTAAACACGGGAGCAGAAGCAAACGCGTCCGCCACACCTGCTACGCTCTCGAAATATAATTTAATGATGACAAAGGCTTGTTACGTAGGAATTTTTTTGGAGGTTTGGGAACAGATGAAAGTCAGAGTGGGTCAGATATGGTGGATGCCCCAATAATACGTAGTAACGTAATACGTAATGTAACTCCTTCAAATTGGCCATTACAAGAACAGCTCTGTGAGCCGGTGCATTGATTTATTTTTCTGCGCTAAACCAGGTCTTTTCTCGCGAATTTTTGAATGCGATTGATCAAGAAGGTTTGTGTAATACTGTATTGTTATTGTTTTACTGGTTTGAAGGTAATCATTTGATAAAATGCCTTTTGCATCCCAAAAAAATTCATACCTATCCTTTTTGGTCGATTTTGACTTGACCTCTTTGGCAGTTCAGGATCATCGTGGTAATCGTGGTTTAAAATCTATGTTTAAAAGTTTTACTCGAAGTCGTTTTTGATCAGCTTTAATAAACGCGGCACCCATCTTGTATATAGCTTTCTCAAGCCCAATTACTTCTTCAAAATATGAAACGTCCCTTCAGTTAAGATGTCTATGGCTTTAGAAATTTCACTCAAAGTCAATTGCCTGTCATCCATATCATGTATAGAATTGTTCAGTAGTTGCACTTATTGGACGTCCAGAACGAGGATCATCACCCAGGCCTGTACAACCACGTTTAAACTCACCTGCCCGCTTGCCAACCATTGTATTTGAAGGAGCAGACTCCCTAGTGTATTTATCATTTCACTGCGAATTTCCATTGCCTTGAATCTTTTTTTTACAAAGAATGTAATCGATGCACGATTTTCAATATTTTCCATTTTAAAAAATATCACTGATATGTTTACATTAAGCTTCTGTGTTTGTACGAATGAATTGATAGTCTTGAAACTTCACATATGTTCATATGAAGGATAAAACTTCAAAATGTAGTAGATTATACAGGGTGTCCCAATAGTGCAATATCGGTTGATATCTTGATAACGTCTGGAGATGGAGAAAAAGTTTAAGTGTAAGAGTTCTACAACTAAGTAGGCTTAATAATTTAAAATTAATTTTATTTATACAGAGTGTCTCACACAGCCGTGGTGGGGTATAGTTTTGTTTTTTCTTACCGAACATCCTATATGTTCATCCATTTTTACATTCTGCTATTAATTCTAAACATATTTCGTGAAACATTTCTTGTACCTAAACCCAATGTTTTTACTGATATCCACCATTTTATAAAAAGAATATTGGAGTTGCAGACTCTATTTTGCAGTGTCATATATCATTTATTTTTTGATGTATGATTATCATTTTTGGTAGGAATATTAGTGAAAGTATGACTTAACTTTTAATGCAAACCAAATTTGTCTACGTTATACAGGGTGTTCAGGATAACTGAGATAAATGAAAAAAAATCAAAACATATCTCAATTTTTTTAAATAGAATATTAATTATTTTTTCATTTTACAATATTTCTAATAGAAAATACTTTTATTATTGTTAAACCTGTCTATTCCTAACTGTAAAAATATCAGAGATTTTTAAATTTTTGTTTCTAATATTTCGTTTTTAATGGAGTTCACGTTAGGCTTTATGTTATTAAACTAGAAGAGATTTACCACTAAACACTTTTTTGAACTGCTCGACGCACGTTTCGCTAACCATGTTAGCATCATCAGGAGATGATTTAATTTAATTCTAAAACTAAACTATGTTCCATTTATATGAAAACCATACTTAACGAAGCGTGTAAAAATCATGAACCGTGAAGTGTACTAAGCCTTACATTAATAATGGAAAAAGTTGACTGAAAGGAATCGGTCTTTTATCACGGTTCATGATTTTCTTACATTTTTCTGTTTGAATGCTTTCATATGCATCCAAAGCCCTATTATTATTAACACTTTTAATTAGTCTTAAATTACTAATATCTATACTGTGGTCATGTTCAATTGCATATTGGGCAACACAAGATTTTTCATTTATCCCATATCTAATGTGGGCAATATGTTCTTTATATCTTGTCAATATGGATCTTTTTGTTTACCCAATATACCTTCGATCACAGTCTTAACAACTAATTTCGTAAATCCCCGACTGTTCATGCTGCTCTACTTTATCCTTTGGATTACCCAGAAGTTCTCTTAATTTATTATATGGTTTGTACACAACCTTAATGTCCACTTTTTTCAAAATTTTGTCTAGTCCTCTTGTCAACTGGGAATCAAATGGTATTACCATGAATTTCTTTGTGTTCTGATCCTTTTGAAAAGTCGAAGATTCTTTCAATAATTTTCTGAACTTATGTTTTCTAATTAGTTTATCCACAATGTTCTTATTATAACCATTCACTTCAGATACCTCCCTAATTAATTTTAATTCTACCTAACCAACCTAACCTAACCTATTTTTATTATTTCTACTGACTAACACATCCAGAAATGGTAAACTATCGTTGTTTTCGAGTTCATGCGTGAATATTATATTTTGGGATTTACTATTTAGGTTCTTAATAAAATGATCTCTTATGAAATCTAAATTTTCATTTTTCCAATTGAAAATGGCAAAAATGTCATCCACATATTTTAACCATACCTTCGGAAAGTAACTGAATTCATCTTTTGCCTCGGTTTCACATTTATTCATAAATAAGTTGGCTAAGAACGGTGACAGAGGATTGCCCATTGCCGTTCCTTCTTGTTGTTCATAAAACCTGTTACTACCCTAGATGATTACAACAGAGAACATGGATGATAATCCACAACATATTGATTTTATTAAGAACTTAAATAGTAAATCCGAAAATATAATATTCACGCATGAACTCGAAAACAACGATCGTTTACCATTTCTGGATGTGTTAGTCAGTAGAAATAATAAAAATAGGTTAGATTTTCATATTTTCTGAAAAACCACCACCACTTCGAGATACATTCCTAACGATTCAAATCATAGCTTCCAAAATAAGATGGCTGGTTTAAATTTTATGGAAAATAGATTAATTAATTTTCCTTTAAATAAAGATAATTATTACAAATAATTAAAATTAATTAGGGAGGTATCTGAAGTGAATGGTTATAATACGAACATTGTAGATAAATTAATTAGAAAACATAAGTTCAGAAAATTATTGAAAGAATCTTCGACTTTTCAAAAGGATCAGAACACAAAGAAATTCATGGTAATACCATTTGATGCCCAGTTAACAAGAGGGCTAGACAAAATTTTGAAAAAAGTGGACATTAAGGTTGTGTACAAACCATATAATAAATTAAGATACGTTCTGGGTAATCCAAAGGATAAAGTAGAGCAGCATGAAAAGTCGGGGATTTACGAAATTAGTTGTCAAGACAGTGATCGAAGGTATATTGGGCAAACAAAAAGATCCATATGGACAAGATATAAAGAACATATTGCCCACATTAGATATGGGAGAAATGAAAAATCTTGTGTTGCCCAACATGCAATCGAATATGACCACAGTATAGATATTAGTAATTTAAGACTAATTAAAAGTGTTAATAATAATATGGCTTTGGATGCATATGAAAACATTCAAATAGAAAAATGTAAGAAAATCACGAACCGAGATAAAGGACCGATTCCTTTCAGTCAACTTTTTCAATTATTAATGTAAGGCTTAGTACACTTCACGGTTCATGATTTTTACACGCCTCGTTAAGTATGGTTTTCATATAAATGGACCATAGTTTAGTTTTAGAATTAGATTAAATCATCCCCTGATGATGCTAACATGGTTAGCGAAACGTGCGTCGAGCAGTTCAAAAAAGTGTTTTGGTGTTTAGTGGTAAATCTCTTCAAGATTAGTATTTCACACCAAAGGTTCCAATAGAAGAGTTGATCTTTATATTATTATTAAACTAATGAATAAATTCATGATAAGTCATAATATACTAAGAATTTGACTCATCACATGTTTTAATATTTGATTAGAACGCAATTATTATAGAGCAACAAAACTTATTGTTATGGTAAACAAAACGCCATAAAGATTTAGTTTTGAGTAAGATAATTTAAGTACAAACATTTATAAAGAAGAAGTCACTACAATCATTTAATTAAATGTTCAATATGTCTACCATTTTGTGCAATACAAACTCTAAGCCTATGCTCAAAAGAACTATTGGCTGTAATGACCATTGCCTCATTAATATTCATAAACACATTTCTTATTATAATTTTCATGTCATCTATTACGGTGAGTGGCATTTGATACTCATTCTTTAACAAAATTCCATCAGAAAAAATCTAGTTCTGTTAATTTCGGAGACCTGGCTGGCCACGGTACAAGACCTCCCTTACCAATCTATTTATTTTCATAATTCGTGTCCAAATATTGTCTCACCTGCCTGTTAAAAAGTGGAGAAGCGCCGTCTAGCTGTAACCACATTCGTCTCGCTACAGTTAAGGGCAATTCGTCAATCCACTTTTCAAAAATATTTTGCAAAACATTGAGAAAACTATCACCATTAACTCTATCTTCAAAAAAACATATGACCCTAGGAGGCGATCTCCGATAATATCAGCCCGCACATTAAAACACCATCTATGCTGATGTTCTAAAGGGATAATGAATCTTGGGTTTTCACTGCTGTAATAGTGGAAGTTATATCGGTTGACGCACCCATTTTTGTGGAAAGTTGCCTCATCCGTGAAGAAAATAGATTTGAAAAAGTTAGGTTCTTCCCTATTTTTTCTATTGCCCAGTTACAAATTTCAAGCCTTCCATCGAAATTATTTTGATTTAGTTCTTGAACGAATTGTATATGACACGGATGAAATTTAAATTTCTTAGTTATTCTATTCAGTATGAATATTTTAACGTCTACCTCCTTTTCTATCTGCCTGCGTGAAATATGCGGATTTTTAATTACAGTTTAATTACTTATAAACGCTAATGCATTAGGATGACGTTCGGCATTAGGAAATCTTTGCCTATCAATTCTACATGCTCAAAAAGAGTTTTGATCACTTGCGCCCAGAACGTAGATCATGTTTATCAATTCTTCTCTAGAAAAATTCATTTTCGTTCTACTTTCTGTTCTAATAAACACCGTGTAGTGCGGTTCAAGATATACCGTTGACCGAATGGCTGCAATAAACTGTTAACAACCCCTATCGTAACGAAACCCGGCAAAATTCCAAAAGTAAACAGGGCCGGGCCTCTATAATAAAATAACTCTCCTCTATAATAAAATAACAGGTAAAAAGTTAAAATTAATCGAGTTCGTTCGATATTTCGAAACTACTAATTTAAAAAAAAACATTTATCGTCCGATGCTAAGTAAATTGTTAAAAATGTGTATGTTTCTTTATTGAATAGGAGGCTTGATGTAAATATACGTGCAGCAGAAACGTCTTCATTAACACCGTTGTCTACAGTTAAAGATATTGTGACGAAGCCAATTGCAAACTGTGCCTGCATTGCATTCATTGCAACAGTGACTAAGGAAAGATGAAACCAACATTCTTTGCAACAGAACTAGCCTCCGGAGAATATTATCTCTAATGGTTTGCATATCGGACCATTAATAAAAGACAAATATTAACGGAATCACAACGATTGCGACGATTGGGGTTTGACTACTTAAACTCTATACAAAAATACAGATTAAAAAATCGTCTCATTATCTATCTTGATGAAACATGGTTCGATATACATGAGATGCTAGCAAAAAGATACATCAAGAAAATTCAAAACCAAAGCCCCAGCAAGCAAGGGAACAACAATTACAATTTTACGTACTGGTTCCGAGGATGGATGGGTTCCAAATTGTTTACGGTTGTCCTCCAAAAATGTTAAACATTCATCTTTGGACTACCATGACGACACCGCAGGAAAACTTTTTGAAGATTGGTTTATAAATAGCCTTTTGCCCAGTGTGCCTAAGGAAAGCGTAATTGTAATGGATATTGCTTAGTTATCATAACCGCCAAATAAAAATAAAGTTCCTAATGCAAATAACACTAAATTGGAAATTCAGAACTATATGTTTAAAAACGATATATACTTAGAAAATACATCTAAAAATGTGATCTAGAAATATTAGACATTTAATATTAAAAAGGAATATAGATGTGATACAATTGCTGCCGATATAGGACATACAGTTTTACGCCTTCCCCCGTATTACTATGCTTTTAATCCAATTGAGCATATGTGGCATCAGGTAAAATCCAATGTTAGAGCAGAAAACATTTATCCGACCCTAAATGCAAGTGCTGCAACTGCATTAATTAGGAAGGTTGTAGATAGTATTCCTAAAAAAAGTTGGATAAATTCGATTAACCATGTTATTAAAACAGAAGATTCCTATGTATCATTTACTAATAATATAGAACCACTTATTATTAATATAGATCAAAGTGACAGTGAGAGTGAAACCGAATTAAATGTATAATTAAATTTAAGTTATAATTTTTATTGTACTAATAGATAAATTTGTTTATTTTTATTGTACTAATAAATTCAAATACACAAACCAATAAACAATGTTTTAGTCATACGTAATAATAATAATAATTTAACAATTTTTGTTTCCAAAATTATTCAGAGACCATTCCGACTCTGGCGTCTTTGAATAAACTGGCAATATTTTTTTAGAAATTTATAGGAGCAATTAACACTTTACCAAAAGGCAATGAAAAATCTTGAACCGGACTATACCACACAATTTGACAGTTCTCAAATCTCTGCGTGCTTTTAAGTTGTAATTGGATATTCACATTTGTTTTCGAAAGTCAAAATAATAGATCATGAGAATATTTGTCCTATTTAATTATGAAAGAAGTACACTCTTTTTTCTGTATCATATAAAAACTGTTTAAAAAACTATTCTACCATTTGAATGGAATTTTATGACGTTATTATTAAAACCTCTAAGGTGAATTCTATTAAAAACGAAATATTAAATACAAAAATGTAAAAATCTCGCAAATTATGACAGACAAGTATAGGACGGGTTTAAGAAGAATAGAAGTATTTTATCTTAGGAATATTGTAAAATGAAAAAATATTAGATATTCCATTTAAAAAAATTGAGATATGATTGAGATATTTAATTAAATGATTAATTGAGAAAATTAATTAAAAATTGAGATATTTAATTTTTCTCAGTTACACTGCAAAATAGTCTGCAACTCGGATATTTTTTACAACATTTTGTGTTTAGGTATAGGATATACTTCACAAAATATGTTTAGAATCAATAGCAGACACATATGGATGAATATATTGGATGTTCAATAAAAAAAAACAAAACTATACCCCGCCACGGTTTTGTGATACACTCTGTATAAATAAAATTAATTTTAAATTATGTAGCCTATTTAGTTGTACCCTCTTACCTACCCTTTTTCTCTATCTTCAGCCATCAATCGATGGGTTCGCACTATTGGGAAACCCTGTATAGTTCATTTACAGCTCTATAGGCGTCGCTTCGCGAACTTTTCAATTACCCTAGTATAACATCTGGGTTTGCAGATAATGTCTACTAAAGTACCTTTATCATTATACAGAGCAATTCTATTGGAACCTTCGGTGTGAAACACTAATCTTTTTCTTTATTTGAGTTTTTTGCCACGATCTAAAACTCAAAATAAAACAAAATATCTGTTCTTATGTAAATAAATAATCACTGGGTAAAAACAAAAAACCAAACGGAAACAAATGTCTCAGTGATTCTTTTTTGTAATAAATTTGCCTCACAAACAAAATTTTAAAAATATAAAAATAAATAGAGAGACAAATTTACAATACATTATATAAACACAAACGTGAATTTACAGATCTAGAAAGATCACCACATTATAGTAAACTACCTTATTTCTGTGGTCTACCAAAAATACACAAAGCTAATGTACTACTTCGCCCTATAGTTAGTAGTATAGATTCCCCATGTTATAAACTAGCAAAATTTTAAGTCCATTTTTGGGTAGAACAAATTCATATATTAAAAATACTTCAGATTTTTTAGATAAAATTTCGAACATTAAAATTACAAACCAATATTTAGTGGTTAGTTTTGACGTGGTGAGTTTATTTACTAATGTACCAGTTGATAAATCACTTTTAATAGTTAGAAAGAGATTAGAACATGACACAACATTAAAAGACCGCACTAAACTAAACATAAATACAATTTTGGAATTATTAACTCTGTGGTTAAAAAGCACATATTTTCAATTAGAAAATGATTATTATCAACAAAATTTCGGAATGACAATGGGTTCTTCTCTTTCTCCTTTGATGAGTAATATCTTTATGGAGGAACTCGAGAATGACATTAAATAAATCTCTTAAAAAGCCAATAAATAATATGGCTTAGATATGTTGATGATATTTTTGCTATATGGCAACATAGCATTGACGATCTAAATATTTTTTTACAGGATATAAATTCTCGAAAGCCTACAATTAAGTTTACTTTAGACATGGAGAAGGAGAATAAATTGCCATTCCTTAACACTTTAGTATTAAAACAAAACAACACATTAAAAACTACAGTTTACAGAAAACCGACAAATACAGATAACTATCTCAATTTATTTTCCAGTCACTCAAAATCGGTCAAAAGTAATTAAAAGTTTATATGACAGAGCCAAACTTGTTTGTACCGACAGTGATACACTACAAAAACAAACAAATCACATAAAAGACATTTTAATAAAAAAACAATTTCTCAAAAAATTTTATGGGTAAATCGTCTAAAACTTTTGATACCAGACAAAACAGACAATTTATTAATAACAATAATAATAACTCTCAAACAATTAACCTCACAATTCCTTATATCCGTGGTATTTCTGACACAATTAAAAGAGTAGGAAATAAATACAACATAAGAAAGACATTGAAAACAAAAAATACTCTTAGGTCTCTTTTAACAAAAACTAAACCAAACAACACACAACAAAATACCAAAAATGTGGTTTATAAAATTTCCTGCGAATGTGGCTAATTCTATATAGGTGAGACATCTAGACCGTTAGATGTTAGAATAAAAGAGCAAAAACCTTAGAAAGGGCGATTTTAATATATCTAGAATTTGTCAACACGTATGGTATAAAACGATATTAAAAGAATCGGTAACAAAATACAGAAGATTAAAAGAAACCGCTATAATTAATTTAAATAAAAATAAATGTATTGCTATGCCTTCGGTAGATTTAAATTCAATATGGTTCCCTATTCTAAAGAATACAATACATAGCCTATGGGGCTCAACCCATACAGACCCTCGCCCTATTGGGGATCTACACGGCAGCGATCACTATCCACTCTTAATACATTTCCCTTCTCATCACAGTCAATCCCCACCTAAACTATTATATAATTTCCGCAAAGCGAACTGGGACATCTACCATTATTCTTTCCTTCCCCCAAAAATAGTGTCCGGAGACCCTGATCACAACATTTCTCTCCTGGAGCAGAACATCCAGTTGGTTGCTGAAAAATCTGTTCCCCACTCTAAATACAATCGTCATCGTCCCCCCGTTCCATGGTGGAACTCACAGGTTGCCAGAGCTATAAGGTACAGAAAGAGCTCCCTCAGAACTTTATGGAATTCAAATGAGCTAAGGCAGCTGCCAAAAGAACCATTCTAGCGGCCAAACAAGCCTGCTGGTCTTCGTTCGATGGAGCTCATCGGTCCTCAACAATCTAGTACCATATTCTGGAAAAAGCTCAAGGTCTTCAAAGGAAGACCAACCACTCACATCCAGGGCTTACTACACAATGGAACCTGGATCACTACTGACGTAGACCAAGCTGTGTGCTTTGCTGACCACTTCACTTCAGTCTTCAGCAACTCAGGCCTCTCTTCCGAATTCATCAGATACAAGGAACAAAATGAGTTCCCCCTCAACATCAGCGAACTCCAACCTTCTTACTACAACCTTCCTTTCACTCCAAAAGAGCTACACTGGGCTTTGTCCAGATGCAGACCAATTTCATTCCTCTCATTCGACAACTACCTCCCCCAGCTATCCAATTCCTTCTCGAAATATATAACGATATCTGGATCAGCGGATCCTTTCCATCTGCATGGCGAAACTCCATTCTGATTCCTATCCATAAACCTGGCAAACCCCGCGCTCTTTCCTCAAGCTACTGCCCAATATCTCTGACCGACCACTCGAACGAATGGTGCTCAGACAGCTATCCTGGCTCTTGGAGAAAAACTCTCATCTTGACAAACATCACTGGGATTTCGCCCGCATAGATAGTTGGTTTCGACCAGACTATCAAGGAAGCATTCATACGAGGTTACCACCTTATAGCGGCCTTTTTGTACATGAAGTCCTCTTGACACTGTATGGAGATACCAAATCATCAAGTCTCTGCACCGTTGGGGTTATCGAGGCCCATTAATAAAATGTTTTTCTCTGTCAGAATCAGAGGTCACATGTCTTCTTATCATCTACAAGAAAATGGGGTACCGCAGGAATCCCTTCTTAGTCCTACCTTATTCCGTATAGCAATCAATAGCATCTCCGAAATCTTCGAAAATAAAGTGCAGTTTCGCCTCTACGCGGACGACGTTTTGTTCTATTATTCTTCCCCCAGCCCGCGTGTCTGCGAGAGAAGAATCCAGACTGTCCTCGGTGAGCTGTCGACCTGGTCCTCCCGCTTTTAACTTCTCGGCTAACTTCTTGGCCTAACATTTGACTATCGCCTAACCTGGAAGGCTCACCTCACTGATCTAAAATCTAGATGCATTAAATCGCTAAGCCAAATATAGTTCCTCGCACACTTCACTTGGGGAGATGACTATCGCTCACTTCGTTCAATTTACCTAACAGCCATCCGGCCAAAAATGGACTATGGCATAGTATACCGCTCTGCTCCAACATCCTACTTAACCTAATCGTTAACCTTAACCTACTTAACTTGATCGATCCCATCAGACTGTCCTGTGCAGTTGGCTAAGTCAGAGCAGGTTACGATACCCTTGATGATATTACGGGAGGAATGGGAAGAGACTTCTACATCAAAAGTGTGAGGTTTGTTAAGTTTAGCTGCCATTAAAGACGTCTTTCATTAGAGACCTCTATCATTAGCGTACCATCAGTTTGCTTTCTGGTATCAGACAATGTTTAAGTTGAGCTAGTAATGCTTTGTGTATTAAAAATGGAGACATTTGTTTAAAAGATTCAGATTAATTTTTGAGTTTTATTACAAAAAAATTGTCAAAGTCAGTTCTAGGTCTTTTAGACCCTCTAAGGGGAGGAAAATCGAACTTTGAAGTCATGTGGTTCCCACGAGAGTGGAGAAAATAAAATTCGGCCAGAGCAGTGCCCCATACCCTGGTAACCCTAATAATACAGCCATCAGATTGTCCTTGGTTCTCTTTCGAACCACTCCTATCCTTAGCCTGCTCTGTGTGGCTGAGATAAAACATCTAACATATCGACGTCTTCAATTACTACTAAACTATTCTTACAGCCTCTCATCTAGACCATTTCTTCTTCACGCTTCCTCATTCTTTAATCCTCGACCTATCCCTCCACATCTTATCAGAACTACGCCTCTTGAGTGCGTGGGCCACAGTTTTCATCAATCCAGGACTAAATACAATCTCCTTCATCAGGATTGCTATCCAATTACTCCTTTTACTCATCCCCCATGGGCCCTACCTCTGAGCCTTTTAATTTTTCTCTGCTTCGCTTTGACAAATCATCCACCCCTGCACTCTCTTTTCAGCACCACTTCCATATCATCCTAGACTCGATTCCCCAAAACCAATATTATTTTCACTGATGGATCTAAATCTGCAATTGGTGTAGGATCTGCATTCGTGCTCTTTCCCCTAGGAAATCCTCTCCTTCCCCAAACTTTTCGCTATCACGTAAGCCCTCAATCTAGCTCTTACACGGTTGAGACCCTTGCCATTGAAAAATCTCTCCAATTCATACTCACCCAACCTTCATCCAAATGGGAAGTACGTTCGGATTCCACCAATACCCTTAGAACTCTGGAAAAGGGATTAGACAATCATCCTCTCATATCCCGCTGCCTGGACCTCGTTAAGAATATCCTGGCCATCGGATCCACCCTTCAGTTTCTCTGGATCGCTAGCCACTGCGGTATAGTTGGAAACGTGATGGCGGACACCGAGGCCAAAATAGCTGCCACAGATGGATCACCATGTCTCACTCTAATTTCATCCGACCTACCGTCCTTCGTCAACTTCGTCAACTTCAACAACGTCAACAGTTGCAGAGTCACTGGAGCCGATTGGAAGGACACAACAAGCTTAGAAAAGTCAAAACCGCCTACTTCCTCAACAATTTTCCGAACTTCCCCTCTAAAAGAATATCCACCATCTGGTTCAGGATAAAATCGGGACGTTGTGCTCTCACTCACCAGCACCTCTTGAGGAACGACCCTCGTCTTATCTGCTCTTCTTGCGGTGAACCTCATACCGCCCGCCATTTTCTGATAGAATATCGCGCCACATCAAACATCAGGACCAGACTCTCCCTCCCCAGCGACCTCCCTACTCTCTTTCTACCCGGCTCCCTGGATCTAATCTGGGGATTTTTCTTTCTACCCGGCTCCTTGCATCCTCTATCTAAGAGAAATATCCATCACTGATCATATTTAGTCGCTGCTCTCGTTCTTCCTCTTTCACATCTCTCATCATCCATCCTCTCCATTCCTTAATCACCATTACGCGCTCACCCCACCACCATCCGAAAATCTGTCTTCTTCTTCAACACTCGTCCTCCTTTATCAAACACAGAAGTAATCCACATGTTTTGAATCCGTTTTCTATTTTTTTTTTTAATTCAAACTCGAATGTTTTTTCTAGTACATGAGTAACTTGGCTTTTTTATACTAATTGTTCCAGAATCTTCACACAAAGCTTGAAAGATCTTTGATAAGCTGCTCTAAATGTACGAAAAAGAGCTATATATAACGGTTGTAAGATATGTGTAGCGTTGGGATGTAAAGCAACAAGAATTATTTTATTTTCACTGCAAAATTTGCTCACAGGCAATGTTACGTGTGAACTATGTCCATCAATGTACAATATAATTGGAAATTGAATATTACTACCTATGGGAAAAAAAAACATTTGGTATATATTCGCAAAAATGTTTGCCGTCATTTAACCGTTACCAGAATAATCAAAATTGAAGTTTGGAGGTGCTACCTTTATAACGTCTTTAGGTACGCTTTGATCTACAAAGAGCACCAAAGTTGGTGCTAGAATGCCTGCAGCATTTGCAGTGACGTTGCAGGACAGTGACGTTTTCTTTTTCATTGTTACTGCCAATACTCTACACGTTCTTAGTACCTTTTGGTGCAAGCATTGATAACGGTTTAGGATTCATGGAAATACCAATTTCATCTCCACTAAAAACCCTTTTAGGATCAATAGTCGAAAGGTCTTCATCCGTTGAAATTTCAGTGAAATAATCGCAAACTCCTTTAAACTATCCACGTATGCCTAGTTCCGTCACTTTTGCCCGGATTAGAGACAAGTTTTCAGAAACATTTGGATGACGTTTTATAACGGTCTGTTTAACTGTAAATAATAACTGTTTAATGGTAAATCTCTTCAAGTTTAGTGTTTCACACAGGAAATTCCAGAAAGGAATTAATCAGCATTCTGTTCGAAAGTTACACAATTTTCTTCATACTTTGAATTCTCATAGATGCATATTCAAGCTTTAACTAATTGTTTAACAAAATTACATTCATCATCATTTGATGATGGTGTAAGAGAGCTCTTCCTTCTAGTTATGATCTTTTAAATTTTACACTAATTAAAACATTCATTAATTTCCGTATCCCATATCCTCGGTCATTGCTTTAATCCATTTAAAAAGACTATTTTTACATCTATAAAGAAAAAATATGTAAGTTTGATTTGATTGGCAAAGTAATTAGTAATCTTAACGTTAAAAGTCTTACCACAGGTGAAAAAGCTTCATTAAAGTCTTTCTTCTTGGATACCTACTTATAGTCAATTATTGTCCCTTTTTCTGGAGTATCTACTCGTTCCCATGCATCATTTTATTAAAATGATTCCGTTTCTTCTGTAGCTAGTCTCGATATTTTCTACCACCGTCATTGTCTGAGTTCATTAGGTTTGCTCAAAATGTTGGCTGTCCTAAAACTTCAAAATTTGCTCTATTGCCTGAAATATACGATTAGTAAGTACAGTAGGCCACATTATTCCTCATAGTGCCTGTATTTACATTGAAACAGTCTCTATGCCAAGTGAGCAAATACTTTCTTTGCAGTCCAAAATAACATTATCTGGCAAATTATTTGTACGAATGATATTGATTATAACGTAAATAGGGTACAATCTACAATTTGTTCGACATACCACTGAGCGTTATACTACCTCGAACAAAAACTAGAGGTGACCTACTACCATGTGCGATGGCAATCCCAAACCATAACACCCACTGTGCGATATACGTGCCTCTCCATGAAGAACTCCGGATTTCGTCGTTCTCCGCGATACCTTCTTATACTGATTTCATGATGACTTCACTGATGTCTTTCTCTGCACCACTTCAGCCGTTGACGCCGATGCTCCACCGTTAAAGGTAGAGCCAGATATGGTCTTTAAGAAACGAGCCCAAAAGATCTGATTCTGTGGTAGATTGCTCGCATTCCAATTAACCTTCTCTGCTCTTCGTACAACTGGTTAGCAATTGACCTTGAAGTTGAAAAACGGTATCTTATGGCCAAAAGCCGAAGACGGCACTCCTGGAGTTCTGTCGTGCCTGGACGGCGTCCTTTGCCTCTAGCTTGTTCTTGTCGATCATCTTCGATCACCGTTTACCAACTTCTCAACAGTCCTATTCATTGTTCTTCCAATTTCCCGAAAAGATAATCCGGCCTCTCTCAAATTTGCACGTCGTCGCACTCTAGTTATTATAACTTTTTTAAATAAATTAAATTGCAGTAAAACAAATCACTGTCAAATCGTAAAAGGCACTGAAATGATGTATCTTTAAGAAAAAAGTGGCAATGCCAAAAAATGGTTTATACGAACAAGTGCTTCGTTGCTATGGCTGAAATTTTGATCATTTATTTCTAAGGTCACTAGGAACAAGCATACAAAATATAATTAAAATACAAAAACTTTTACTAAGTGTTCCTATTTCTATGTCACTTAGTATATAAATTAGCATTCTGAATGATTTTTTTTCTATGGTAATTTGAATTTCAAATTTCTCAGTAGTACCTTATACAAATTTCAATATACCTGTCTGGCTGGCCCTGAGACCTTGCAACATAGAATTCAATGTTGAGTATTGAAATCTTGTATTTCAAGTTATGTTCACAGTATGTGGGGTTTCTATCAAAAACCATCAATTTTCTAATACAGTAATGCCTCGAACTTAAGCGATAGGTTGAACCGTACGACAATCGTGGAAGTCGAATTCGCATAATTACAATTCTATAAATACAATATTCGCATAAATCGTAGTACACTTTCGTATATAAATGCATACAAATTTTGTTTAACAGAGACCAAGGACTAAAGAAAACAATAAGTTAGAAGGAAATTGTGTATTCAAATCTTAGATATTTAAACAAATTATAACATTGTTTTAAATGCAAAAACACAAACTGAAGTTATTTTGATAGAGGGCTTCATAAAGTCAAAGTCGTCTGACGCGTCGAAGATTTTTTTTCAAACAAAAATTTCTTTATAGCACGCAATATTTTTTTTACTTCCTGTTTTGCAACTGAAACGCTCTCTTCATTGGAGTCTATGTTTTCTAAAATTTCTAACCCTTTTTTAATTGAACTGAGGGCTTCCGTTAGGTTTTCAACCGTCATTTGATCTTCAAATTAAACTGGGTCAAGAGAATTGGGTTTTTCAATGTTTTGCTCACACATTTCTCTGACCCCATCAACTACCAACTCCTGATTATGTGAATCTAGTAGTTCTTGTACGTCTTCGTCATCCACTTCTAAATTTAATTTGTTTTAAATAATTATTTTTTCCAGGCGCCATTTAAAGTTTTTTGTGAAATTTCATCCCAAGATTTTCCGATGATGTTCATAGCATCTAAAACATTTGCCTCATATATTCATGGAGATGTGCAAATGATCGTCTCGTGTAATAAGCTTTAAATGTTTTGATTACACCCTGGTCCATTGGTTGAAACAAGCTGGTTGTATTTGATGGCAAAAATTCAACTTTCACACGTGGGTCGAAATTAGTGAGAGTATCAGGAGGATGACTTGGTGCATTGTCGACTAATAGCATTACCTTAAATGGGATTTGTTTTGATTGGCCATAACGTTCGACTTGGGGTATCAAGTGATGACCAAACCAATCCTCAAAAAAGGAGACTGTCACCCAAGCTTTAGGATTTGACTTCCAAATCATGGGCAAACCAGCTTTAGATTAAGTTTTTAAAGCTCTTGGATTTTTCGAGCGATAAACTAAGATATGTTTTAACTTACGGTCACCAGCTGCATTCCCGCCAACTATCATGTTCAGTTGATCTTTGAACATGGAAAGGTTTTTTCTTCACGCGCGATAAAAGTTCTTTTAGGCATCTTCTTCCAGAATAATCCAGTCTCATCCACGTTGAATACGGTTTGGCTGCTATAGCCACCCTATTCTATCATAGCCTTGAATTTCTCTGCATAGAGAGACGCAGCCTCTTTATCAGCAGTTACAGCGATTTCTGAATCGACTGAATCACCCGTTACTAGTTTTGAATATTTTATCTTTGGCCGCCTCCCCAGCTTCTTCTTTCAATCTCTCAAAAATTAGCTTAACTTGAGAGCATACCGTATTCTGATGAACAGTTTTTTACTCTTACTTGATTATCACACCATAATTTCAGCATTGTTTCTATCGCAGGGATAATACCATGACATTACAAATGATGCTTGAATTCAAAGATTGAGAATATTTCACAGCCTCGAGAATTTTTTCTTTGTTTTTTTTATAATTGAGTGTCGATTCTGGTAGATCAAATTTCTTTGCCAGTTCACAAACTTTTAGTTTTGTATCAAAATCCTTGATAATGTTTAGTTTACATTTCAAAGATAATGTTTTCTTATATGATGCAGTAGAATCAGTTTTACTTCGTTTAGATAATATATCGTTGTTTTTAAATGATGTAATAAATGAAACAATTTGTAAACGTGCGTCGAGTCCACGCAAAACATCCGTCATGTCGTAAGCCGAACACGAGAATTGGCAAAGTGGGAGGGGGAACGGGTGTTGTGCCTCCTGATTTAAAAATCGCGTAACTCCGACTTCGCGTAAGACGGGGTAGCGTAAGTCGAGGTATTACTGTATTGAGTTCTCCTGTATATTCGAGTCAATTTTTTGAGTTTGGGCTGTGATGATTGTTTCCGCAGTAGATGCAATTGAATCGGGTGCTTTACTCTCATGCTTATCATTGCCATAATTTAGGAATTTTTCCCTTACTTTGCAAATTTATTTTGTGTGATTAGATCTTGGGCAGAAAAACTGTGAATGTGCGACCTAATGAGTCAATCCATATACATTCACATCTTTGGTGATTAGAATTGTGCCAGCAGAGAGATGGGAAATAAACTTCTCTGTCTTGTTAATTGCTTATCTGTTTATTCTGATTGCATTGAGAATTTTAATAGTGACCGAATAAGTCGTAGTGTGGGCATGGGTCTAGCAATCCCACCTCCGAAAACCATTGCTGCTACGAAACCTGATGCGAGGTATGTAAATAGAGTAATGGAACTGATTTTTTATTCAGTTGAAAGTACAATTCTACATTGTCTTCTTCCAAGTAGTTGCCTTGGGGAGTCACACAGCGCTGAAGACGGTTTGTCCATTCTGCATAGCAGTGCTGGAACTCAGATATCGAAATCGCCATCAGCTGATCGGTTACAACCTTTTCAATGTTCTCCAATGTCCGAAAATGGTGTCATTTAAGGTGTTTTTTCAATATTGGAAAAACAAAGAACACAGTGATGTTTTTACTTGCCACGAAATTCGTTAATTGAAAGTGTGGAAAGGCGCATTGTCGTGATGCAGCATTCAGGTTCTTGATATTGGGTCTCATGAATGACCCTTTTTTGAAGTCTTTCAAGAACTTCTCGGTATAAATGCTGGCTAAGTGCTTCGTTTCCGGGTCGTATTCAAAAACCCAACGGGTCATCAGTAATGACGCGTTCTAAAAAACTACGGTGATTTTCAGTCTACCCCAAAGAGTGAAGACATGTTCCCTTCTATTCTCCTTTTGATGATTCGAAAAGTTTTTCGGGACAGTTTCCGCGCAGACTTCATTCCGCTGTAATGTTCATCTTCAGTCATGTCTTGGCCTTATGAGAATGCTTTAATCCACCTGAAATGTGAGTCCTTTACAAAACACTGTTTCCATAAGCCTGTTGAAGTTTTGCAAAAGTTTCCGTCGAACTATGCCCAACTCTGAAATAAAACTTGATAGCGCACCCACCATTGCTCGAATTCTTTGTCACTCATTTTCAGAACGTACTATAAAACTCCGGTTTATAAAAATAATTGTTACGGACGACTAAGTGACTTTAGGGAGGTCAAACTCGCGAGGAAGACGCATCAGATGCTGGCAGGGCTCATCCCCTCCAAAGGGGACGCCGACAGTGTTGCCAGATTGAACGCTACGCCACTAGTCTTATTGCTTTGTTTGCATGCCTCGTACCCATCCTCAGATTGGATTAATTCAATAAATCGATCCGGAAGGTTGGTGAAGGTCAAGGCTCACTAACGGGCCGTAGCATTGCACGAAGAAGAAGAAAACATTGTAGTACTTGAGTGACTGGAAATGTGTTCGGTATTTCCCTAACGATTCTTTTGCAGAAAATATACTTGCAAGGGATGTACATTTAATATCCTTTGGATTGTAATCTGCTGTTGTTGATGAAATTGCTCGCATCTTTGCAGCTCCTAAATTATTTGTTACTATGAAAGGTATTTTCATAATTACTATTGTACACTGTGAGAATCAGGACTAAATTTATTATGCTTTTGGAAGCTGGTTCGGTTCTTTATTTACATCACTCATTGTGGCTTGCTTATTTATTTCTGGGGGAATTATTTGTATGGATTTGTTATTTTGCTTACAATTATATTTGGTGTTTTATTTTTATCTTTGTTTGTTGGATTAAGTTTTTCATGTACACTCTCCACTCTATATACATATATATATATATATATATATATATATATATATATATATATATATATATATATATATATATATATATATATATATATATATATATATATATATATATATATATATATATATATATATATATATATATATATATATATATATATATATATATATATATATGTATATATATATATGTACTATATATACTGTACGATGGATGACTGTGGAAGAATGATCTTGCGTCGCGGGTTGTTTTTTCTTATTTCTTAAAACGTAAAACTTCTGGCAAACAAATGGTTGTGTACCATTCGGATTTAACAGTTCTACGATTCTCTAGAAAAACCCATACACTGCTGTTTACTTAGGGGCTCATGCGCACATATAAAATATTTCTCACATGTATAGATGTTATACACGGCTTTTGACACACCTCATTTAATCATATTTACTGAGCATTTCTTTGCATTAATCGACACGAGCCTTTTTTTGAGCGATTTTCAAATTATGCGGAATTCAATGTGCACATATCTTTTTCACGGCTAAATGTTCATATAAATTCTTATGTATGCTTGCTATACTATTGCGGATGAATGCCTCAGTCTCACGATATGTTACATGACGATCAGTTTGCGCACAGTATCGATGTTTTCTGGCACAAACTTCTTTAACCTTCTGGCCGACCTTTTTTAAATTCCTCCGTGAGTTAACGAGGCCACGATTGAATTCACTAAACCAGTGATATACAGTGGTTTAAGATGGTGCTTTATCACCAAAAGTCCAAGAGAGTTGATCGATGTAATATTGTTGAGATAATCCACTTCGAAAGTCGTAGTAAGTTATCGCATGAAAATTCTCTCGAGTTATCTATAGGCTAACTATTTTATTTCAAGCGATTTAGTAGTTACTTCCAAAAGCAAAGTTGTAGGAATTAACTTGACTAAGAAAAATTTACAAACAATGCTTTCCAGTGTTGCCAGATTTCTTCAGTAGCTATAAAAACAAATGTTTTAAAGGTATTTTTTAACATAATTTGACAAATCTTAAAATTAATAATCGTTGTAGAACAATTAGCAAAAACAACTAAAATAATCTGCAGTCGACAGAAACTAAAAAAAGCTAACATAGCAACAGTTGGCCTTGCAAATTAAACAAAAATTGTGTTTGTGCTCCAAAAAAGGAGCCATCATTATTGTTATTTGATAGCTGTTGTATTTGAATGTGTATAAAATATCGTTTTTAATTCAGTTACCCCCTCTATATAAATCGTCTACCCAAGAAATATATAGTGATCCACAGCTTCCAAATCCGCTCCTAAAATAGAAATTCTTTTATCCTCAGCAAATTTATTGAACATGACCTGGCTCTGCCTTGTGATTATTTTCAAGCCAAATGGTTCTCCAGCTCTTTGCAGATCTTGTATGTAATTTTGCAGCTCCTCTGGGTCTTGTGAAAGAAGAACTGTATCATCTGCGAGTCTAAGATGGTTTAAGTATGTACCATTGATCTGTACTCCATCCTGTTCCCATTCCAGATTACCGAACACTTATTCAAGGCAGGCTGAGAAAACAAGAGACGATATTGCGTCACCCTGCCATACACCTCGCTTTACATTAATTCCAACCTCAATATCATCAAGATGGACTATCGCTGTAGCTTCATTATATAGCTCATAGAAAAGAAAAAAAGAGTTGCACGTCGTTAAGCACGTGATCAACATTTTGACTGCACTGTTGCTAGGTTGCGATTAAACATCACAACCTTACTTTAGCGAATCATTTTTCAATTTAAACTTTAATAACAATTACAAAATAAACTGCAAATTACAAATTAACTAACAAAATTATAATAAATGTTGAAAGTCTTATAAGTGTCGTCGATTTAGTACCACTAGATAGATACTGCACATGTAAAATGCTTCGTTCAAAAACTATCGACAACATTTTATAATAGTTGAATGCTTATTAAAATAAAAAGATTATATAATTACCAATGACCTTTATTGATAAATAATATACAAGTACAGAAACAATATATACTATACAAGTACAAACAGAAAAAAAAACAATGAATTTCCTCATTAATCAGAATCTGAAATGTACTGGCTGGAATCTCTGCTGTGATCTGTAGTATTGATAATTAATGGAAGAACTTCTTTTGGATCAAGTATATGCTCTCTGTCATACCATTTTATTACTTCATTTTCTGTATGCTTGATCATATTCTTCCATATCTCAGGAGTAACAGTGTGAAGTGCCTCCCGCCACATGTTTATACAGTCTTGCTATGTATTACCATTTCTAACCATGTGTTTATTATAGTAATTTTTTACAATTCCCATATAAGTTCAACTGGATTGAAAATGTAGAGGTATGGGGGTATACGTAAAACTATGTGCCCATATTGTGCTGCTAAGTTGTCTACTAAATATTTCCATGCTGGTTTATTTCTGAAAAGTAAAAAGTATTCACATAGGAAATATATCAAAATAATAAATATGGTTGTGATACGTACTCTGCTACAATTCTTAACAGTTCAGTTTTAAGCATTTCCATTGGAAATGCTATATTATTATTAGTTAACCAATCTTGAATGGCAGCTTTAGTCCATAAGCTGTTTGTTATCTTGTTTAATAACATGTTATGATACGGAGCATTATCCATAATAATTAAAGACGGCTCACTTAAGTTTTTTAATAATTGAATTTTGGTTTCAAACCATTTCAAGAATTTTTTCTGATTCATTTAACCATGATAATCAGTGAGCTCATTTTTTGACGAAAGTATGGTCTCTGCACCCTCAATAAATTCATCTTCACTGTCAGTATGTAGTATGATGTATCTAAAATACACATTTTCAATCAAAACTTTTCATATTTTTTTGCATATTTATGTAACTTACCTTTTACCATCAACTTTGGTGGTTTTTACACTCTTATTATTATCTTGCCATGAATGGCTTACAGTACCATTTTGAAAAATCCAGGTTTCATCTAAGAAGACAAATTTATACAAGGCGTTTTTTCTTTCCTTCATATAACCTCTCAAAAAATCTATACGTTTTAGGGCAACTTTGGGCAGTTCCATAAGCCCTCGTTTTGGAGTCATCTGTTTTCCATTTAAAACCTACTTGTTTCATAATGGCGTTAAACAGTTGTTTCTCTTTTAATTGCTCATGTAAGGAGTTCAAAGCTACATGCTATCCTAAAAATGAAAATTAAACTATGAGTGCCTACGTATAAACTTCATATGGATTTAAGAACAGTCTTTTTTGTAATTTTTAGGTCATGAATACTTACTGTGTTCATATCTACTATTATTGGTGTCCCGAATAGAACTTGTATTCAAAGCTGCAGTGTTGTAACCCTTTTAGTAAAACTACGCTTTTTAGGCGATTTTAAAACTTCATTATTTTTCACTTTTTGTGAAATAGTACTAACACTGGACATACTCAACCTTAAGGCTGCTATACAACAGGCTAAAAAAATATTCTAGTTTATATAATATATATGGCGTAAACTAAACATATCCAATTATTAGCAGTTAACTTAACATACCTCTTTAACAGCCGCAAAGGGTAACAATACACCATTATCGTCTCGTTCTTGATCAAAATAGTGTATCAGAAATGCTACAAACTCTTGATGATTATTTAAGTGATTTGGAATTTTACAGGCATGAGTCTGACAATTATAATACTGTGGTAGTTCTTCAAAGAACTGTTTTCGATCGTAAGGTAAAAAATGAAAGTAAACGTTCAGGTACAAATGGAATAACCTCCAAACGTGTCAATAAATATCAACAAGAAAAAATTGAAACTCGACAACGTCGCATATGCTGCCAACCGAATCCAGCTCTAAATTTGAAATTTATTGGATACATTCCATTTGATTATTTTATTATTTAATTTATGTAGTGGTATTTCTACTGTTCTTCAGTAGAGTCATCGATGACGTGCAGCTGTTTTAGTTTTGTACAGGCTGTATATCGTTCCTAGTAGGTTTACATAGGCCTTGTCTACACCTTTGTTAAGTAATGCAGCCATAATGACCTGCTTTGAGATTGAATCAAATGCTTTTTCATAATCGATAAAAGCCAAGCACAGCGGCATAGTGTATTCATTGTACTGAATCCACTTCTGAATTCTGCTTGCTCTCTTGGTTGCGCGTCATTGAATTTTCTTAATATTCGTTATCTTGGTAAAAAGTTTGTACACCTCTGATAGGAAGCTTATTGAACGGTGGTTCTATAAATCTTCCTGAGCTCCTTTTTTATGTAAAAGAATCACTTCTGCATTTTTCCATAGGTTGGGTACTTTTTGTTCTTTGAGGCATTTTGAGTATAATTTTGCTAGTGTTTTATGTAAAGCCTGACCACCAGCTTTTAACATCTCAACAGTTATACTATCCTTTCCTGGAGCCTTGCCATTTTTCATCTAATCTATAGTCTTTGTCACTTCCTCCTTCAGAATTTGTTTTTCAGTGGGTATTGCTGTTCTTAACTGGTTCTGATCCTCATATAACTTTGAATAAAATCTTCGAACAACCTCTAACATTTCCGTCCGCTCCCTACACAGTGTACCATCCTCACGCATTAAGGCAAAAATCCTTTTCTTTCCAGCCTCTGTTTAGCTTTATTAATTCCCCTGTTCCAGAGTTTTTCGTACTAGCTGCATGTTGAATCGGCGCATTTCCTGTCGAATACGTTTTCTTATAGTTTTGCAGAGCTCAACGTACTCGACCTGGCCAAAAGAACCGCCTGCCTTTTTCATAGTTCATCGTTTTTTCATTAAATTAATGGTTTGATTGGAGATTTTGGACTGCTTGAAACATTTATCTTCTGGTGCCATTGAAGTAGCCGTTTTAAGCACATTATAGGCGATTTCTTGCAACACAGCAAAACGGTTCAAATCAAAACAAAGCAAAGACAAAGCAATCTTAAAATCGCTGCCCTTCTCCAGCTGCTTTCCAGAATCCACTTTGTCCCTTGTTGATATTATCATTAATATTATCATTTCATTGCCATGTTGAAGGCATAGACTTTAATCTGTCACGCTGGTCCAATGCGGGTTGGCAAATTTTGGATTATATTAGTCTGAGGCCTTTGCCTTGACCTGTTCGCCAGGAGTGACCCTCCCAGGAACTTACGTTCCAAACGGCATAACTCAAAGCTTCATTGTCCTCAAAGTTCATTGAGAGAGAGAGAGAAAGTTTTTAACGAATGTGCTACAAAAATATACAGGCATTTAAAATAAACTTAAAACTGGTTACAATTGCTGAAACCCTTTCTTGATAAAAAGCCAAACGTTTTCTATTATGTTCAAATCTGGAGAATGGACTGTCCATTCCAGAACATAATAATTTTTTGTTCATTGTTTTGCATTGCGGATTGGAAGGTTGTGAGGTCCTTCTGATCTGTTTTTTCATGACAACTTCAGAAGATTTTTTTGAAAAATCCAATGGTGGCCCAAACCATAACCGAACCACCCACTATTTATCGCCATGAGAATATTCTTTGTTCTTTCCTTAAGTCATGGTAATAATGTTGGCATCCATCTGGATCGCAGAGGTTGAACTTTTTCTCGTCGCTAAAAATTACTTTTTGCCACTCGGTAGTCCAGGTCATGTTGCGCTAAACAAACGTCGAGCGGGCTGCCTTATGATAAGGAGTAAGCAGTGGTAATTTATTTTTTTGAGTTTTCTGGAGCAAACGTAGAACATTTGTTTGGAGGCCTGCTTCCTTTCTGCATGATGGCGCGCGCAAATAGGGTAGAATTTGAAACAATTCTCAAAAATAGCGACTTTTCCCGCTTTGTAATTGCTTGCGGTCGTCCAGAACTCTTCCTTTTGCCACAGTTTTCACCTTTATTGACACAAGGGTTGACTGCTCGGGCACTGCGTGAAATCTTCCTGGCAATTTCACCATTGAAAAATTCCTCTTTTTTCAATGCAAAAAAGTCTTCCTTTTTGTTACTCACTTAGGCCTCGTACACACGATACGGTTTCTTCCTGGCAATTTCACCATAGAAAAATTCCTCTTTTTTTCAATGCAAAAAAGTCTTCCTTTTTGTTACTCACTTAGGCCTCGTACACACGATACGGTTTCGGTTTTATAACCGTTTCGGTTTTATTTTCACAGTACAACACAGCTTTCGGTTGACACCGAAACGATTATAAAACCGAAACCGTATCGTGTGTACGAGGCCTTAGTTTTGCACCATGACCCATATTTAAAATAACACTCAAAAACATTTTGAAAACTACTTTATTGGTGTAAAAAACATATAATCGCGCGCTAAAATGTACTGAGTTTAAAGGTAAACAATCTACTTTTATATTTTCCTCGTAGATGGAATTAATTGAAAGTCAACAATAGCAGGCTGCTCCTAGAAAAATATTTACATGGATTAAGTGTTGACGCAGATTCCATTTAAGATTTAGAATATTAATAGCGTAGATTAGCGTTAGGGTTTTAGAATAAATAATACGTTATTTGTCTCTATATTTTTGACGGAAGGTGTATATTGGAATGTTTGTTTTCTGTAGCATTTTTTGCTTTCCATTTTTTTACATATAGATGTCTTAAATGTTTCCAGAACTCCTTGGCGATTGTTGCTTCTTTCACATGCATAAACAACAATGGGTCTATTGTTAACACTAATTCGCACTAATTTGCTTTACTTGCGATATTTATACCGCATTTTGTTGTGTTAATTCAGTTCGATAAGCCATCTAGCACAAGAAGATTTTCCAGACAAGACAAATGCAACAAGAAGACAAATGTTCATTTATCGTAGTTGTTCCTGCCTAACAACTTTGGCGCATTTTACAATTAATTTGTCGCCATTCTGTTGTTTGCACTCGATTTTGTTTAGCTTGCAACACATTATCATCAGTAAAAACAAACTAGGCTATAGTTACTGAGAATGGGTCAAATAAAATACATTTTTCGTGTATTCTAAACAAATTTCGCGTTTTTTATTACACATCTATTGATACTTAACATATTAACGTTTCAGTATTTCCACTGCTTAAAAACATATATTTACTCATTCTAGAATATAAGTATAAGGTCCGTGGAAAAAAACATAGCCCACCCAAGTTTCTTCAGATTATTTAATTTTTTTACCTTACTCTTGATTTTCATTTTCGGTTTATGAAAGTTCATTTGAAGAGGATGAAAAAGAAAATGTAAGAAAAAATATTTTTTAGTTGGGACAAAAAGACAGCACACTTGTTAAACTCTAAGAGATCTACCACTAAACACCAAATCACTTTTTTAAACTTCTCGACGCGGGTTTCGCTGGCTGTGTTAACATCATCAGGAGATGAGTTAATCTGCTGAAACGCGCGTCGAGAAGGTTAAATAAATAAGTGATCTGATATTTAGTGGTAAATTTCTTCGAGATTAGTGTTTCAAGAAAAGGTTCCAATAGAATTGAAGAACACCTGTTCGTTTATAAATAAAAGCAAATACCACGTAGTAAATGCACTGGGCTAATCCAGTTCTTGATAAAGTTATAAAAATGGGACGTGCAATATCGTTGACATTAGTTGAGCAAAATATTATTCAACCAATTGAAAGGCCAGCATTATCGATTTCCGAAATCTTGAGCAATACGGGCAGAAAGAGAAAGGTGATTTCGAATTTAATAACAAGTCTGGAGTATAACGGGGAAACATTTTCTTGGAAGACCGTCTGTCAACAGAAAGACAAAAACGGGCTATTTTAAAGATAGTTCTAGATAAATCTACATTAACAGCTGATCAAACAGTTCAAAGAGTTGGCGTTTAAACCAATATAATAAACATTAGGACTGTAGCACTGTACCAGGTGTCCCATTAAGGATGGATCGCGGCCGTATCTTAAAAACTATTTATCCCACAGCTTTGGGGAAAAAAAAATTGTACTAAAAATGATCATGAGAAATTCACCAAAAATATTTTTAAGCTTAAGCTTCTAAAACGACCGCAAGAGGGCGTGACGAGCTAAACATTTTAAAAATCATTTTTTTTGTGTATTTTCAAGTGTTAACCGAGTAAGAAAAATTCTCAGTTATAATTAGCAAACTGTCTCCTACAACTTTGTTTTATGACATTTTGTCGTAATTTCACGAATAGAGGGGTGGGGGGAGTTTTACATTATTGAGATAACAAGTCGTCTAATGTCCGTTTGCCTTAACCGATTTTCCTCAATTTGGATTTATTTAAAAGGCAATTGCTGGGACAATTAGATAATCTGGGAGATAAATTATTTAGTTTATAAATGAAACCGCGAGGTGGCGTTACATTCAACAATAGATTTTTTGAAGTTTTGTTCAGTTTTTTCAAATGGAATGGTACAGCTTTTATTACTTGGCTAGAAAGGTAATTTAAAGAGGAATCATCCAGTGAAAACCCGAAATCGATATCTCCGACATGTCAAGAGATATTTCGATTTTTCTGAAAAAATCAGTTATTATTTCACTACTACCTGCATTAAGTTAAAAAAATATTAACCTAATGTTTGCTTTCCTTCACACTTTACCCAGGCTAGGACTGGTCCAAATTCTTCGTGCCATATTAATTTGGAGCGTGTTTAAAGGCCAACGGGCCAACAACGAAGATAATAATAATAACAACAGTCAAATAAAATTAACAGCACAACAGTCTAATAATTAACATAATCCGAACTTTAACGCCTTTCTAAATGTTCAAAATGCCTTCCATCCTTAGAAATGCAAAGATTTATTTTTCGACGAGTACTAAAAACGGCAGCTTCAATTTTCGCTCTTGAAATGCTGGTTATTGAATTTTGAATTCTTTCAATCATGTTTTCTCGTGTGGTAGGACGAGTTTGAAAAACAAGGTATTTTAGTCTTCCCCACAAGTAAAAATCGAGGACTGTCAAATCCGGTGAGCACGCCGGCCACGAAAATAAACTACCCCGTCCTATCCAACGATTTGGAAACGAAGCATCCAAGAAGTTTCGAGCCACCTGCGAGAAGTGGGCAGGACATCCATCATGCTGGTATCACATGTGTCTTCTTGTTTCCAACGAAACATCTTCCATTAGTTCTGGCAGTCCATTTTGTAAAAAATTTAAATATGTTTCACTATTCAAATGTCCATTAAAAATAAAGGGACCAATAATTTTGTCTCCCAAAGCACCACACCATACGTTCACATTCCATCTATTTTGGTGGTTGATTTCTGTGGTGAAGGCATTTTGAACATTTAGAAAGGCGTTAAAGTTCGGATTATGTTAATTATTAGACTGTTGTGCTGTTAATTTTATTTGACTGTTATTATTATTATCTTCGTTGTTGGCCCGTTGGCCTTTAAACACGCTCCAAAGTAATATGGCACGAAGAATTTGGACCAGTCCTAAGCCTGGGTAAAGTGTGAAGGAAGGCAAACATTGGGTTAATATTTTTTTAAATTAATGCAGGTAATATTGAAATAATAACTGATTTTTTTAGAAAAATCGAAATATCTCTTGACATGTCAGAGATATCGATTTCGGGTTTTCACTGGACGATTCCTCTTTAAATTACCTTTCTTGCCATGTAGTAAAAGCTGTACCATTCCATTTGAAAAAACTGAACAAAACTTCAAAAAAACTATTGTTAAATGTAACGCCACCTCGCGGTTTCATTTATAAACTAAATAATTTATCTCCCAGATTATCTGATTGTCCCAGCAATTGCCTTTTAAATGAATCCAAATTGAGGAAAATCAGTTCAGGCAAACGGACATTAGACGACTTTTTATCTCAATAGGTAAAACTCCCCCCACCCCTCTATTCGTGAAATTACGACAAAATGTCATAAAACAAAGTTGTAGGAGACAATTTGCTAATTATAACAGAATTTTTCTTACTCGGTTAACACTTGAAAATTCACAAAAAAAAGATTTTTAAAAATGTTTAGCTCGTCACGCCCTCTTGCGGTCGTTTTAGAAGCTTAAAAATATTTTTGGTGAATTTCTCATGATCATTTGTAGTACAATTTTTTTCCCCAAAGCTGTGGGATAAATAGTTTTCAAGATACGGCCGCGATCCATCCTTAATTGGACACCTGGTACATAAGGAAAGACGGAAGAAGTTGCCAGCGATCACATCGAGGGGAAAGAGAATTTAGACGAACTTGATGGTTAGTCTTATTATTTTTATGACCTCCGGAAAGAAGAAAAAGTGTTTTCGAAGAGAAAAAAATCGGTGGAGGGAATGACATCAGCTCTGAAAAAAACACTGAAATCGTTCTTGTTGATTAATAGCCAAATGAATATTCGGAACAAGATTATCAGAAATTAATCGACAATCAATTGAAAAAGTACTTCGAAACACTACCAAAAGAAAATTTTGTTTTCCGACATGACAATGTGTCTGTGCACACAGCAAAAGTGGTAAAACACTTTTTTTTTCGAAAGAAAACATTAATATTTTAGGTCCCCAGACTTTAACATAATTGAAAATGTCTGAGGTAATTTAAACAGAGCTGTATACAGTGGTTGCCGGCAATTTTAAAATACTAATGATTTGAAACGAGAAATTTAGAAAGAGTGGGGCACATTTGCTCAATGGTCAATCCTTCGTCTCTATGATTCTCTTCCAAATCCTCAGGTTTTGCCATTAGAGAACGGGTGAGTCTACCCCGAATATTAAGGTGAAGGTTTCTCCAATTATTGTAACTTTTAATAAACTTAATATTTTAAAAATAGTACGTGTGTTATTTTTATGTTCCACCTAAAAAAATATATTTTGTATTGTTTTTTTCGTCATCTTCAAACGAACAAAATAGTTTCAAACTTTGATAAACCAAGTTATATTACCGAATATCGTTTAGCTATACAATTGTATTAAAATGTCAATACAATAATTAATGCTGGTTCATTCTCATTTTCAGACGCAGTACTAAATTCTTCGGAAGGGCGGTCGCGGTCTACCCTGGAGGAGACCTGGAATCAAGTTGGGTCACCTGCCCTGTATTCATGACAAGAGTAGCAGGCTCGGGTCTCCTTATGCCCTGGACTTCCCATAAGGGCATTTGCCGTCGTTAGTTTCACTTGTCGGACATGAAGAGATCGGTGGAAATGCTGCCGGTGAATGTACTGAAACGGGGGGGCTAGCGTGAAGTAGGGACATCACGATAGTGCCAGGTAAAGGGTGTGGGTTGCGACAGATCCGAGGCACGTGTCTGTCTATCGCCTAAGCTCTTGAAGTCATTTCTTGGGTCTAGGGGATAGGTGGATATGTGTGTATATCACGTTCTTTTTCGGGCTCGGACTGCCGGTGCTAATTCGTGAACAGTTGGGTGCAGATCAGTGGTTGACATGGACTTGATTCTCAGATGTTCTCAATAACGAGATGTTCTCATTTGCGAGAAGGCTTGCCATCCTGACTCGGAAGGGCGGTGGTGAGTTAAAGCATCGCACAAGGTCAAATCATGTGTGGGGACACGAAATTATCTCGAGCCGCGGAATAGGGGCGGGGGCCATAGGCAGATGATTGGATAGTTACGTTAATTATAATATGTATGTTATTCATACTAACAATATGACATAATATAGATGTTATGATGACAGTAAAATCTCCATCATAAACCTGCCTACCTGGTCATTTTTTGGTTCGCACGGATGTTTTTTTTTATCATTATGGGGGGCAACTGGAAATACTAATCTGTCGGATATGTAGAATCGTTCATATATATTTTTAACTTCGGGTATTCTGAGGCCAAGCATAGTTGATCTATAGCAAAAATTAATTATGGTAAGTCAAATGTCGTGTGTTATTTTAAAGTGCGTCAAATAATTTGTGTTTATTTCTTTTCAGATTCACTCGAGTACGCAGCGCGAGTGTCTTAAAGGAGTGTTCACAGATACACGTCGTGAGTGATTTGTCCCAACTCTCGGATGATTCCAGGCATCGTTGAGCCTGAGAACGTGTTAGTTAAAGACTCCGAAGGATCGTTCGACATACCAGAGGAGTCTAGGTACACGAAATGCTACCTGCAGTGCGACAACACTGTTTTTTTTTTGTCGGGGGTAATTGGAGTGGGACAGAAGAACAATATGCGAAAGGATATGGGCATACAGGTAAGATTGCAAACTCATTTCCAGTATTATACATGACGCATAAGTAATCTCGTTTTTTGATACTACACAATATTGTATTTTATTTAAGATTTTTAATCTATAATATCTCCTTCGTTCTAATATCATTTTCGCCCATCTCTCTGTTAAACTTTCTATTCCATTTTTGTAATAATAATTCGGCTGCAGTTTTGACATCGGTCGCAGTATGATTTTTTTTTCAACAAAGAAAATTTCCATAAATCTGAAAAGATGGTAATTTGGCGATGCAGCATCAGAGGAATACGGTGGATGAGGAAGTACTAGTCAGCCTAACTCTCTTTGCTTTTTTTTTCTTGGGAGATTCTTTCACTACGAGGTCTTGTATTGTCACGATGCAAAATAACACATTTTCGATTAATCTGTTTTGAAGGTTTTTGAATCAAAACCATATTTAGTCTATCAAGCTGAGCACAATAATATTCAGCACTTACGGCTTCATTAGGATTCTTGGTGTCAACCATTGTTTTTTTATACTAATTGCTGTATAAAATCCACTTTTATCTCCAGTAATAATTTGTTCAAAAACGAATACGTGTCTAACCTGAACAAAAGTTGAGTTTTATTTTCAACTGAAAGTTGGTTCAGTTGTTTTGAACACCATAGCATTGTGGATCATGAAGTTTTCAGCTTTGTGACGAATTCCTTCATGGTTTGTTTGAAATCAGCTTCAATTTCAGTCAACGACAGATGCTTATCAAACTGAACAGGTGTTTCAGATATTATAAAGGATTGAAATTTTTTTAAATCAACCCTGACATGTTTTGCTATACAGGGCAGGGGGATAAACAGCATTAGATGAATTTGTGACATTGTTATGGTTCTGAAACACATAAAGCATCAAATGTTTGATATGGAATTTATCCACATTTTGCTCTTCTATTCATATAGGGTTCACTTAATGTTTTTCAGACTTTTAACAATAAGCATTCTAAATGTCAATACGGTTAATTAGAATATAGATTATGTTATATTAAGTTAAATTATTATCCAAAAACAAGGAAAATGCATCCATGCTCCACGTAATAAATGTTCATTTCTTCAGCTGCCGACAAATTTTGAATATTTTTAATATTCCCCATGGGCCCACTATGCTCCTTTTGATAAATTATCCTTAGTAAATCGCAATGTTCTTAAAATTTGAACTTGAAAAAACCGACATTACTTATAATTAATAGACACCAACAGACTTAGACCTACCTAATACATTTTTTAAAATTGTCTAGAAATTATTTTGATGGTCTGATGGTTTATTACAAGAGTATATTTTGTTACAGCATAACCACCAGATCTGGAGAATTTCGGTTCGCGCGCGATGCCAGGATAGCATTCAGATATTTCCACAGCATCATTGTAATTTATTCGTTGCTGTTGCTATTTTCAATTATCCTTAATAACCGGATTTTATTCTGAAATATTTTTTTCTTATAATCGTATTTTAAATAATAGATCTGGAATTTAGTATGTAGTATATAAAAAGTATTTGATATGTGTGATGTCCGATGTGGAATATCTCAATTTTATACCCTTCAGAGGTTAATTGAAGTGTATAGAATTGGTGCAATCCTGGAATTAAGATTTTGGGGACATCAGCTGGATTTGAGTACTCCACCACTAGTTTACAGGTAATATTTTTTTCCTTTACCCTTTTTTAAAGTTAATGTATCCTCAATTGATAACTGTATTAGCGTTTGCTTATAATCTGCTTTTATGCTTAGGTGAACACAATTAAGATTTTTTTTATTATGCAACTTTTTTTTTTATTTACTAAGAACGAATAAAATCTGTACCAGGTGTGGCAGTTAATAATTGTTAATTTTTTCTTAAAAAAACGGTAGAAAGGTAAAAAATAGTTTATTCAAAGTTTATCACCAGTTCATTAATAGTTTATCACCAGCTGCACACTTTTTTCATCTCTCTAGCAATTTGTGGATGCCCTCCCAGAAAAGCCGTATATCTTTTAAGGTGGTGCAGTCACAAAACCATTTTTCGACTTCTCCGTAATTGCTGAAGTGTTTCATGGAAAGTGCGTGAAACATTGTTGAAAACTATATTCGAAAGGGGCCAAGCGTGGTGAGAACGTCGGCTGTGGCAAGATTTCCCAACAAAGTGTAGAAATAGTGCTTAGGTGCTTCTGACCACTTTCCCTGTGTGTGATGGGGCGTTGTCATGCTGTAAAATCACTTTTCCCCATCTTGTAATCCATTTTGGTTGCTTCTCGATCTATGCATGGTACAAATGGATCATTAGTTGACGGTAGCGAACAGTAAACCAGGTGAGACGATTTCAGACGCTCATGGTACACGACACCCTTCTGAGCCCACCAAATTCACAGCATTGTCTTCTTTCCAAAGCGATTCGGTCTTTCGTTCGATGTTGATTGTTATCCTAGGTCAACCCACGATTTTCTATATATTTCTTTCATGTTGAGAAAGCAAAATTTCGCACACAATTTTTCTTTCCATCTGTCTGATGGAAAGTTCAGCTGATGTGGTACCCATTTTTCTGCCTTCTAGATCTTTCCTATGGCATGCATGACCAACATTTAACCTCTCTGCCATTTTTATTGTTGAGTTTGCATATGGTGGTCTTCTTCCAACAATGCTTGCAATTCGGCATATTTAAATTTTTTCGGTTGACCTTGGCGTTATTTGTCTTTCAAGTCGAAATCAACTACTTTTGAATCACCGAAACCAACGCCCGAAAACGTCTTACGTTGGGGCATTGTCACCGTAAGTTTTCACAAGTACATGACGGTTTTCACTCGCGTTTTTCTTTTGATTAAACAACAAAAGCAGTACATGCAAATGCTCTTTATTTGGCTCGAAACATGGCATGTTTACCACATAAAAAAAGTATGACGCTAACTCGAAATCGTTTAAATATCGTGGTGTTTTGAAAGGTACTGTAGAAGCAACAAAATGACCTAAGCAATTAGACTGTGAACAAACTCTAGTTTCCAGCGCCATCTTTAAAAAAAAAAAAGAATTATTAATCGCCACACCTGGTATGACTTATTTCAGATTGAAAACACCTATGTACAACAGTTATTTGTAGAAATAATTGAATTTTTCTACTTCTTACATGTTGAATTCTCTGTATCTTACGTTGTTTAAAATATAATTATACAGGTTGCGTCATCAAAAACAATATTAAATATATATATATATATATATATATATATATATATATATATATATATATATATATATATATATATATATATATATATATATATATATATATATAAGTTTGTAGTGTTAGATTTTCTTGAACTGCGTCCAATGAGACAGCAGTAGCTGAGTGTCATCAGACACCCAACCGTTGGGTTCCACAATCTCATGCGGAACACACAACAACCTGCGTCTCCGCCTAAATGAACACTTTTTTGGTTGCTTGACCGGGAAGGAGCCCCACCTATCCCTTCAACTGGATGACATATGTTTCGTCTCTCGAGGTTCAGACTCTTCAGGGCACCGACATATACCATACCATCAAGAATAGGGAGACCCTATCCACAGCCAACAACCCATGTTTTCGCCGACCTCCCGTCGAATGGCCTATATATGTAGTGTTAGATTTTCTTGGACTGCGTGCAATGAGACGGCAGTAGCTGAGTGTCATCACACACCCAACCGTTGGGTTCCACAATCTCATGTGGAACACACAACAATCTGCGTCTCCGCCTAAATGAACACTTTTTTGGGGTGAGGTGGGGCTCCTTCCCGGTCAAGCAACCAAAAAAGTGTTCATTTAGGCGGAGACGCAGGTTGTTGTGTGTTCCGCATGAGATTGTGGAACCCAACGGTTGGGTGTCTGATGACACTCAGCTACTGCTGTCTCATTGGACGCAGTTCAAGAAAATCTAACACTACATATATACGCCATCCGACGGGAGGTCGGCGAAAACATGGGTTGTTGGCTGTGGATAGGGTCTCCCTATTCTTGATGGTATGATATGGTATGGTATAAGTGGGTGCCCTGAAGAGTCTGAATTTCGAGAGACGAAACATATGTCATTCAGTTGAAGGGAGAGGTGGGGCTCCTATATATATATATATATATATATATATATATATATATATATATATATATATATATATATATATATATACATATATTGCTGATAATTAAGAGTTACAAAAAAACATTTTGCATGTCTTTAAGAAGAAACCCTCTAGAGTATATTAATTAATGTAATCCCCTTCAGCCTGAATTATTGTCTTAAGTATTTTCCCTTCCTCCCGCCTGCCCTTTATAACACTTTATTAGCTATATTGGCAAATGTTGACGGTTAGCAGAATATCACATGTGACGTGTCTTTGTTGGTGATCCTATTAATAATGCCTCATATCTAATAGTACGGCGGATTCAAATCTGAACTATTAGGAGACCGGAACTCTTTTTATTAATATGATTAAAAAGTAACGTGATTTTTTAAATAAATACAACATTGATTCACCTAAAATAATTTTGTCTCCTTCAAACTAATCCCCTCTCGCTGCAATACACTTTCCAAGTTTTTCCAAAATTCCAAAGTTTTTTTCTAGTCTTCCAAACAGTGTTTTTTCCCCCGCTTTTGGTATTTCTTTCAAAGCGGCCAGCGAACTCTCTTGAATGGCTTCCATGGACTTATAAGAGAACAGGAAAGTATCACGGTGCCCTATCTGGTGAATATGACGTTTATCGATTGGTGTTTGGTTTTTACCGAAAAATTAAAAACGAATGATTATTGGGGTATGCGATGGTACGTTATCGTGACGCAAAAACAATGAATTGTTTTCCCACAAATCTGGATGTTTTTTTCGAATGGGCTCACGCAAATGACGCATAATGCTTAAATAACAGTTTATTAACTGTTTGGGTGTTGGAATGAACTTTATGTGGGCAGTACCATGGAAAACAGTTAACATAACTGATTTTTGAACAATTTTGACGTGTTTTTTTTCAGCTTTGGTTTATTTTTAGCACGAAACTCGCTTGATTGAAAATGCTGTTTCTTGATCATAAGCATAGATCATCATCCAAAAAAGCATGTCTTGAGCAACTTCAATCGACGATGTTTTTCAAAAAAATCAGTGTATTGGGAACTAGACGAGAAGATATTCGAGACAAGCCTAAATTGTTTTTCAAGATTGATTGAATTGATCCAAATTATATTCCAGTAATATCCACAATGTATCTAATATTTAATCGGCGATTACTCAGTACAATAGCCTTGTTTTGGATAATGTTTTCTTCATTGGCTGCCCTCTAATGCCTCCCCGACGAGGATCATATTCAATTTTCTACCACCACTAACGTCCTTGTACCACTGATAAACATTTTTTTTTTGGCGTAGCTTCATAACCATAACACTTTCTCAATATTATTAATTACATCAACACAAGAAATGTCATTTTTACACATAATTTAATGCAAATGGCTTTTAAGAATGGACGACAATTTTTTTTATAGTTACAAAAGAAAAGTTAAAAGTTACTTTGAAAATTGGGCTAGTGGAGAATATTAAAAATATTCAAAAAACAAGGAAAATATTTTCCGTGCTCCACGTAAAATTCTCAATTTCGAACGTTCAACTTGAGCCCGACTGATGACGGCTTAAGGCCGGAAACCGGTCTCGGGAGATGCTTGTTGGCGTTTGATGGCGAATGAAGGATTGAGAATTTTACGTGGAGCACGGAAAAGATCTGCCTTGCTTTTTGGATATTTTTAAAAGTTACTTTACTTTTTGATCAGAGATACTATTTGAATTAAACTATATCCATGTCATCCGATCACACACAGTCACGATTGCCAGTTTTGGACCAAATGGCTCGCGTGTGCTGGTACACAATTCTTCTATGGTTAGATGCAGCCTCCTGGAGACCATGGTTATTATCCGAGATTTCACTACATACATCTCATTTGTCACGGTTTCCACATCTAAAAAAATACATCACCCTCACTTGATACAACACCCAGGACGTGAACACTTGAAGGTAATTTGGTTCTCAGAAAAGGACGTCACATTCATCCCGACTTCATATTTCATTGAACACGACAAAACATTACCACGAGAAATCCACTTGATTCTGGCAGCAACGTTTGTCATACCATAAACCTTTATGACTTGTTGAGTTAGGTCCTCTTCTGAAATCCAATCCGATACGTTACCGACTCGCTCGTCTCAACTTTTGTCGTCAGTTTTCGCAGATATTGCCTCGGATCCTCTAAATGAGCGTTTAGAGAACTATCGGTGCCATAACATTCTAATCTTTTGAATGTTTCTTCACAGGCGGAGCACTTTTTGGACTTTTTAGTAGTTGATCTTAATAGTTCGACTGTTTTATGACGGTGCTGCTTCTGGCTTAAGAGAATAACATAAATGACCTATAAAAAAAAAATTTATTAGAAATTATACGAATTTTGTTGACGCACCCTATATATTGTTTTCGTTAAAATTGTTAAACATTTTTGGTTAAAAATGTATATTAAGTAATGTTTTCTTTTGTTCTAGGTAAGTGCTTTTGAGCGTAATGCGGCAGAGCGAGAAAGTAAGTACGTTATAAAGATGATATGGTTTATATAAAATTGAAATCTTTTATTATGTTAAATATTTTGTTTCTCGATTATTTTTTGTGCTTTGGTTTTAATTATTACTACATAGCACCATCATTTATCCTCATTTTACTTGCTGTTCATTATTGTTAATTTGTCATGAAGGCGAAATACACATATGCCCAAAAGTCTTTTTTTTTACTTGTTTACGTAATCATCATTTTATATTATAACTCTTGCTGGTACCAAATAAAACTCGACACCAAATGATGAATGTGTCTAAAATTGATTTATTATTTTGGAGTAAAAAATTTATAATGTACCAATTGCCTTCAAAAATAATTTAAACATTTTCTTTCAATAAAGCTAATAAGCAGTATTTCCGCCATGGATCTGTATCCATGTTTCTAGGTGATTCGAAATAGTGTTGATTAAACATTAAACGATCAATTTGGGCTTGTGGAATTCTCTCCCATTCTTCACGAGCAGCATCTGTTAGTTCTCGCAGGGTAAGACGAGAATTGTTTCGTTTCTTGATGCGTCATTTCAGAATATCCCAAGCATGTACAATGACATTCATGACTGGGGAAATTGCTGGCCACCCTAACTTCGTTATTCCCTCTTCAAGAAAATGTTGTACTGCTGTTCGATGAGGTGCGTTGTCATCCATGAAAACAAATCCGTCCCCCACTGCGCATCGGAACAGTAGAACTCGAAACTTTCTCTCCATCAATCATCATACCACCCCAAAACATCACGCTTCCACCTTTAAATGAGATACGTAGTTGAGCTGTTTCTAGTTGGGCTTGTCGACCTGGAGCTCTCCAAACTAATGTTCTTCGTGAATGAGAAACCAGCCAAGTTTTGTCTCATCGGAGAACATTACGTTATTCCAGTTAGGACTATGATCCATCATTTCTCGAGCCCATTGCAATTGAAGGGTTAGTTTGTCAACCCGTAAAGGTCTTCTGTGATGCAAATTTAGCGCTTTCAGTCTGCGTGTTATCGTTTGTCGTGAAACATTCACTCATTTAAGTCTAACAAACTCCCTTGGAACTTGTAGGTTCCAAACGATTTCTTCGAGAGATCATTGATATCTGCCGGTCTTGTGCAGCTGTTGTACATCGTTTTCTACCATTTCTGGGGCGATCCTTTACGTCGTTTGTCTCTTGGATTTTTTTTATGAATTTTCGATATAACACTTTGAGAAACATGTACAGTTTCCACAATATCACTTTGATTAAAGCCCTGTTGTAACAAATCAATTACTCTTGATCTGTTAAAATGAGGTACATGTTTATAGACATTTTTAAATGGATTGATTGAAAGTTGAAAAATAACTGCAATAATATGTAAATTTAAGTAGCAACGGAAAAGACAACATTCGAAAAGCCTGTGTTATCAGCAAATCTGTGCTTTTGTTATCTTTATTTAAAAACGGTCTAAAATAAATATCTAAGTTTTGTTTTCAAACTCGTTAGTTTGATTTTTAAAAACGTTTTATTTAACACTTTACAATATTAAATAAGATTTTTGTTTTCGAATGACAGAGATGCACTACTGTTAAACGTTCTACAACAATTGACTGAAAAATCCTTGAAGGATATATTTATACAAATAAAAATGCTGAGTTAACAAATGTATTCGTTCTAGAACGTTTTGATCGTGAGAACAACACTACGTGACTAAATATGTTGACGGTGCTGTTCCTGGGTGCAGGTGGTTGTATTCTGATATGTTTGTTGTTGCTGAGTTGGCGAATCGTCCATGCAGGTGGCTGTAATTGATATGGTGATTCGGCCGACGTTGCATTACGTGGGATATAACTCCTCCCACCTTAGATGAAACATATCCTATGGTTCTTGTTTCATCCGTCTAGAAGTCGATTTCTTCTACGGGGGCTGCTTGATTGTTGCGGCTTTTTGATCTTAACTTCTGTATACAATATCTATATATAAAATAGAGTATAATGATTAATAAACATATATAGATTAATATGGTCCAGAAGCTAGTTCGATTTATATAGATGGTATCGGAGAGCTCGATGAGGTCTTCCTTCTGTCTTTTTAATTGGGTTTGTATTTCATCGTTGGCCTTCAAATTGATTGAATTTAAATTGATCGATGGTGGATTGAATATCGATACTTGTTCTTTGGCCAACGTCCAGTTTAGTTTTGGTAGGTTGATTTCTTGATATGACAGGTAACTTGGTTTATAGGTTTCCAATGTTATTGAACCTATATGGATTTTGCAGTTGGGTTGCATTTCTATAAGGTACGAACCATATAGAGGGTAGTTGTTTTCTGTGTTTTCACACGTCACTTTGGATAGCTTTTCTTCAGGAAGGGTGACTATCCATTGATTGTCCATGATTCTTGTTACTTGTATGTCATATATATTGACGTTAAAGGGGTGGCAGAAAGTAATATTTTTCTGATGTTTTAACAATTGCACAGCACAAGGGTTAATTGTTTCTAGTGGCTTACTTAAGGCATTTTTACACAAGAACTGTTTATTCAAAGTTTCTTCACATTGTTTATCCTGGTAGGAATATTTCTTACTGCTGAGTGCGAGGTAAGGTTTTAAAGGGATGTTAACCAGGAAGGTTCCATTGTTGGGAATTGGTAAAGGATAGAGGTGATAATATTGGTATATTTCAGGCTCTACCAATGGAAGTTCTAGTATGAATGTTATTTCGTATTCTTTCGAGAAACTTTTAATTTCAATTATTTTTTCGAGTTCGAGGACATTTTGCAATTCACTAGTTAAGGGTAGTTTATCTGTATTTAAATGTTTTTCAAGATTTTTTATTTCTGAAAGTAATTCATTAGGATTTACAATTGAATTATGTAATACATTAATTTTAGAAAATGTAATTGCTGTTTCGATATTACTAAGCAAATTATATATTGATTGATACAACATTGTGATTTGAGTGATTGTTGTGTGAATTAGCATATATTGATGATCGTTTGTTTCATGAATAGTGATTGTTTGTATAGTTTCCTCGATATGTGATATGCGAGTTCTTAATATCTGTTGATTATGTGTTAAGTTAGCCATTATGTTTTTGATATTTTCAGAAGTTTTACCTAATAAGGTTATATGATCAATTAAACTTAATTTTAATTTGTTTTGATTGCCTTGTAGTGCTCTGATTTTGTTATCAATTAATTCTGCGTCATTCTGGTCAAGGTTTCCGGTGATGCACTTAATTAGTGATCCCAAGGGGTTTAATAATCCTCTTTTAATTCTTTTTGTTGTTTTATAGGGGATTATTTGGTTAATTAGGTTTTCTATTCTTTCTTCAAGAGTGCGGGTTGAAACAAGTGTATTATGATATTCCGAGTTATAGTCGCTATTGTTGTATAATGCGTTGAGAAGAATTCTTGAATTGAATTTAAGTGATTCGAATTCTGTTATTACTGGATTTAAGTTGACGTTTTGTATAAATGTCCAATAATTTGATACGATTTTTGCGGTACCTTTTTGGATGGGTAGTATTCCTGGATAGTTATTAAGGTTGTTTATTTTTATTCCAATTCCGAGTGTGAGGACGGTACAGGTCCATCTGTAACAACGGGTTTTATCTTAGTCTCGTTGATATGCACGGTTTCCTTCTTTTTTGTTTTTGGATTTTCAATTTCAATTTTATTGTTTTCAAGTACTTTGGTTAGAATATAAGGGCCTAAGTACTTGTTTTTTGTTTTTATTGACCTTTGATCATTTTTCTTATAGATTAAAGAGCCTAGTTGTATTTTTGCTTGGTCCTTTTTTTCATTAATTTTATTAATGATGGTCTCTTTGCGCTTTTTCGATTCTTCAGCGACTTGGTCGTATAAAATTCTCGTTTTTTCTTTATGACTTTGTAAATATTCCGTATATGCATGGGTTGGAACTAAATTCATAGGATCTCTTGAATTTGTATGACCTAATACAAGTTCTTGGGGTGTGTAGTTTGTACTTGAATGGATGGTGTTATTGTATGCAATAATAGCATATGGCATTAAGCTTATTATCTCTGAATTTAGGTCTGTTTGTCTTAAGATTCTTAGGTGTTCGATTAGGGTAGAATGTAGACGTTCTACTGGTGAATTTGATTCATGATGGTGAGGTGTAGTAAAATGAATATTTATATTGTGTGTCTTTAAAAGGTTTTTTACTACTTCATTTTTAAATTCAAGTCCATTGTCAGATATTATACAATTAGGTGTACCTATGAACGAAAAGTATTTAACTAGTTGTTCACAACATGATATGGCGTTTCCGAAATATGGAAGGGCTTGTCCAAATTTTGAGAATTTATCTAAGAGTGTTAGAAATTTTTCTTTTCCGATTGAAAGGGTGTCAATGTGTACAATTTCAAACGGTCTGCTTGGAGTTTCTGTTAGAATAAGAGGTTGATTTGGAGGTTTTCGATTATATTTTGATCTTTGACAAATTTCACAATTATTGATATAATTTATTACGTCAGTTTTTAATGTTTTCCAATAATAATTAGCTTTTAGAAACTTTGTTGTTTCATCTATTCCACGATGATTAGTTTTTCCTTCATGTTTGTATTGAATTAAAGGAATTCTTTCGTCTTCTTCGACGTTATTAATTAATTTAGTACATTCAATTAATTTATAGTTTCTAAAATGGTTGATCATTATCTGGTTGAATATTGTTCGTAATTCTTTCGAAAGGAAGTATACAAAGGTTTTCTTTTCCGTTAGATATTCTTTCAAAAATTTTGTTATCTTCTCAATATTAGTTGGTAATGTCGCATATATTATTTTGTGTTCTTCGAAATTCTTGTTTTCGATTTTTATATATGGATCGTAAGGAGATTTTTTCACGATTATTTGTTTGTTTTTATTATTAATAATTTCATCTAATAGCGTTATTCCGGTATAATTTTCATTTGCATTTGTGGTATGTATTGTTTGATCCGTTTTTGTTTCAAAAGGAGGTCGAATCTGTATGTCTGAAATTATTCTTATTTTCGGCTGGTCTTTTAGTTGACAGTTCTCTAATTCTTGTATGGTTTTGTTTACTTCGTCCGTGTTGATAGCATTTGGATCATAATTTTCAAAAAATTCGTCGATTTCCATGTTGATGTCTCCTGGACAATTCATTGTTGACTCTGTTTCTACTGCATTGATTTGGATGCGAGACAGGGCGTCAGCATTAGTGTTTTGGATGCCTTTTTTATAAATGATTTCATAATCATATTCTTCTAGTCTCAGTCTCCATCTTACGAGTTTACTGTTTGGTTCCTTTAGATTAAAAAGCCAAACAAGAGGGCGATGATCTGTATAGATTTTGAATTTTCTTCCATACAAATATGGTCTGAAATACTTGCATGCCCAGACAATGCTTAAAAGTTCTTTTTCTATGGTGGAGTACTTTTGTTCTGAGTCATTTAATGTTCTTGATGCATAACCAATAGGTTGATCATTTGGTGGATTTCCTTGTGAAAGTACGGCTCCAAGTGCGATATTAGAGGCGTCGGTTGTTAATACAAAAGGTTTATCGAAATCTGGATATTTTAAGATTGGTGCATTAATCAAAAGATTTTTAAGGTGATTGAATGCTTCGATAAAAGATTTAGAATGATTAACTTTTGCATTTTTCTTTAAGCAAATTGTTAAAGGTTTTGCTATTTTCGCGAAGTTATTAATGAAACGGCGATAGTATCCTGTGAGTCCTAAGAATGATTTTATTTCTTTCTGAGTTTTTGGTAATGGAAAGTTTTTTACAGCGTTTATCTTATCTGGATTAGGTTTGACACCTTCGTTGGTTACTTTATGACCTAGATAAGCTACTTCTTTATGTAGAAATTCGCTTTTGTCTAATTGAATTTTAAAATTCGATTTTCTTAATCTTTCGAATACTTCTTGTAGTCTTTCGATATGTTCTTGGAGGGATGTTGAAAATATTATAATATCGTCTAGGTAGACTAAACAAGTTTCATTTTGTATTCCTCTTAATACGTTGTTCATTACCTTTTGAAATGTCGTAGGGGCGTTTTTTAGTCCAAATGGCATACGTTTAAATTCGTAATGGCCAGTGTCTGTCGAAAAGGCTGTTTTCTGTATATCTGCTGGATTCATTTCTACTTGGTGAAATCCATTTGCTAAATCGAGGGTAGTGAAATACTGAGATTTGCCCAATTTATCTAATATGTCGCTTATTTGTGGAAGTGGGAATTTTTGATCTATCGTTTTATCATTTAATTTTCGATAGTCGATTACTATTCTCCATTTACGTTTTCCAGAGGCGTCCATTTTCTTTGGTACTATCCATATGGGACTGCTCCATGGTGAGTTGGATTCTTGTATGATTCCGTTATCTAACATTTTGTTTATTTGTGATTTTACTTCTGATTTATGTACATATGGATATCTATATGTCTTGGTGAAAATAGGGGTTTCATCCGTTAGTTTTATCTCGTGTTTTATCTGATTTGTGAACGTTAACGGGGTATTTTCACAATAAAATATATCTCTATATTTGTAACAAAGCGCTCTTATGGCTTTATATTCTTCTGTGTTACAATGTTTTAATCTTAGATTCTTTAAGTTTGCCTTTTGGAGATTATTTATCTGTTGAGTATAATCGGCATCTGTCTCCATGTTTTCGAAGAAGTTCATTTCGGCTTCTTTAATTAATTCGACTGAAATTGGTTTCGTAAATTTAATTTTTACTGGGGTTTCTCTTGTGTTTGTAATTATGGTGGTCGCGTAAAAATTTGATATGTTGACTAGAGATTCGGGTATTTCAGTTTTTTCGAAATTTGTATAATGTAATATTCCGATTCCTTTTTCTTTGTCAACAGGTACTTTTATTACTTGACATGTTCGTGGAGGTATAATCAATTCAGTGTATTTAGGGTATGAATGTATAGGTTTATTATTTTGATAATATAATGGGATGATTGAAGTTTCTGATTCTAATGTGAAATCTTTTAAGTTTATGTTTGCGCCAATGTGTGTTAGAAAGTCCATTCCTAAAAGTCCGTCAAATTGCTGGGAAAAATCAAAAAGATAAAGTTTATGATTTCCGGGAAAATTGAATGAAGGGAAAATTGGTATGATCATAACTTCGTTATGCATTGAAGTTGCGTGAGCTGTTTTTACAGTGAAGAATTCGTTCGTTATTAAGTCGGGGAAAAAGTGGTATGCTAATTGAGGATTTATAAAGCTTTTACCGCTACCAGTATCGACTAGAAATGTTGCGTCCATTTCGGGTAAATAGATGATGGGTAAATTTAAGATTGCTGAATTATTTAGGAATATCAACTCTTTTGGTTTGTACTTTGGGTGATTGGAAAATTTTCTGAGGGTTCGATATAATTTTCATCGGGTGGTACTTCGTAATATTCATCATATTCGTAATTTTCTTCGTTATCAATGGGGTTATAACTTTGCTCTGTGTATTCTTGTTCGGATGTATAGTTTTCTTGTATAGTATTAATATTTTCAATTTCGTTATCCATTGTTTGATTAAATAATTGGTTTGAGGGTTGTCTGATGTTTCCGCTCGATGTATCCATCGGTTCTGGTTTATTTCCGCGTACTATCGATGATGTCGCTTGACGTTTTATACCGTGAGGGGTGTTGAAATTGCTAAATTGCTGTCTGAAGAAGTTATTAGGGTTTTGTCTGGTAAACATTTTTCTAGGGGCTCCAAATTGGTTTGGTTGTACATTAGCTGTATAGCGTACAGGGATGTTCTGTTGGTGTGCGTTAGCTGAATAACGTACAGGTTGTTGATTTTGATATTGGTGTACATTAGCTGAATAACGTACAGGTTGTTGATTTTGATGTTGATGTACATTAGCAGAATAACGTACAGGTTGTTGATTAGGGTTGGTTCCTGATGTAGTTGGTTTTGTATTATTGTTACTGCGATTTTTATAATAAAGAAAGTTTTCTTCTTCTTCGGCGTAGCTCATGGCTTGTTCTAACGATGTCGGATTTTTTAATCTTACAACGAGTTGCATATGGTAGTTTAAACCATTTATGAATGTTCTTAATACAATATTTTCATATTCCTTAATTTTTAAAATTTTTAGATCTCGTGGGTCATTTGACATGTTAATTTTTGAAAATAAGAGACTTCTAGCGTCTTGTAATTTAATTCCGAATTGTTGAGGGGTTTCGTTTTTTTCTGACTTGGTTGTGATAATATCTTGTACTATACAGTCTATTGATCTTCGATCAGAGAAAGTATTTATGATGGCATTTTTTATTAGCTCCCAATTATGTAGTTCAACTCTAGATGCTACTAAATCTGCTGCTCTACCAATCAACTTGCTCAATATGGTATCGAATAAGCAAATATTTATTGGTGCGTTAATATTTTGACGATCTTGATGGTTATTAAGAAAATTGTCACATGCATTAATAAATCGATTAATTTGTTTAGAATTACCATTGAATTGCGGAATGTTCTCTGCTTGGTATCTAATTAAAGCGTAATTTGGTGTTGCCATTTTGATTTTATTTTTTTTTTTTTTTTTTTTATTTTTGAAAATATTTTGAAAAATTGTTATCAGTGTTATTAGTAGTGTCAAGAAATATACTTAATATTAAAATATGACTAGAATAATGAATGGGGAAAAAATGAAAAGATAAAAATGGAAAAAGATTGGATGCACTTACAGTATGTTGATGATGATTTTCATTCCTTTGTGGATTTGGTTGCTTTGCTTTGCTGCTTTGCTGCTTTTGTTGCTTTGTTTGTTTCTTTCTTAGCCTAAGTTCCAATAGGAGTAGCGATTTTTGTCTCTTCCCTGGAGGTTGAATTGCTGCGGAGTTGAGCGATGCTTGTCTCTTCTCTCGGACGTTTAACGGTGCTAAAGTTGAGCGATGCTTGTCTCTTCTTTTGCTGTACTGCTTCTTGTCACTCGTGGTTCGTTTTTACCATTAATCGTTGGTACGAAACAGACTTGTTCGATACAATTCTGTTGGTCAAATCCGTACTCAGTTTTGTTCAAATTAAGCCCGTTGGCAAAATCCTTACGACTGCGCCAGTTTTGTTTTCAAACTCGTTAGTTTGATTTTTAAAAACGTTTTATTTAACACTTTACAATATTAAATAAGATTTTTGTTTTCGAATGACAGAGATGCACTACTGTTAAACGTTCTACAACAATTGACTGAAAAATCCTTGAAGGATATATTTATACAAATAAAAATGCTGAGTTAACAAATGTATTCGTTCTAGAACGTTTTGATCGTGAGAACAACACTACGTGACTAAATATGTTGACGGTGCTGTTCCTGGGTGCAGGTGGTTGTATTCTGATATGTTTGTTGTTGCTGAGTTGGCGAATCGTCCATGCAGGTGGCTGTAATTGATATGGTGATTCGGCCGACGTTGCATTACGTGGGATATAACTTCTATCACAATTTTTAGAGTACCATAGGCGTAGATATCCTATTTGTAAATATTTTTAACTTTTGGACATATGTGGAGGTCGGTTGCAAGTCGCAAGATAAGACAATACGAATAACTGACATGTAATCACATCTAAATGCAAAATTATCTTTTAATACCATATGAAAGTTGAGTGTCACTTGCTCCAGTGTAATAACCATTCTTATTCAATTTTGTATCAAGATTTCAAATAAGTGTAGCTCGCCATATATTTTACTGCATAGCCTACATTTAAGCCCGAAACTCACGTGACTAATAACGAAAATAACTAACTTTTGACCAGTCCAATTATTTTGATCCTATAGTAAACAAATGCCAAAAAATATCTCCATCGGAGCAGATGCTATAGAAGCAAAAAAAAAAGATAAACCCATGTCGTAGTTTTTTTTATGGAAAATATTGTTGACGAAAAGCATACAACGACAATTATTTCTTTTAAATAACCAAATGTGTTTAGATGGCTTTCAAAATATTTTTTGTTGCTCGGGAAGCATAGAAACTAATATAAATCACGGCGAACAAATCTCGATAACAGATCTAGGGGAAATTTTGGCATATTTTTGGTGACAAATGATACCACCTTTAAATAATTCAACATGAAAAAATAAAAGTTCCTAAGTATAAATATGTGACTTAGTCACGTGGGTGACAGGATTAAATGAAGACTCTGTATATGGTCGTTTAGCTACTAGATGGTTAAATGATTTTTTTTTTAATTTCCCTTAACATAGCCCCAAAATTAAAAATACTTCAATAAATGTCATATTGTAGGGCATTCCAGAACATTAAAATGTCCTAATGTTGTATTCTTTGCGATGGTTCTCTGGCAGAACGTTAAGATGATCAACAAAAATATGATTAGAAATTCAAAAAATTAAAGAGTTGTTAATGATGAGTTCAGAAAAACACTGATGTAATATACGCTCAAAGGTAACTTCCATGTTAACTTCCAACCTGCATGCATAGATGCCTTTTTGGGAATTGCATTCGTTTGTTCAGTGCTCTGCCAGGGCAACTTTAAAGTGCTTCTACGTAAAATATGTGAATATTATTCAGAACGTTAGGTTTTTATATATTTGAGTTTCTTCTTCTTGCTTGAGGTCACCTGAAGCGGACCTTGATATTTGAGTTTTGTTATAATCATATTCATAAAGGTAGGTTAGATTTACAAAATAATATAAACTCGAACACATCTACAATGCTTTGAAAAAAAGTATAAACTCAAAAGAGTTCAATTCTTCTATTGGAACCTTTAGTGTGAAACACTAAACTTGAAGAGATTACCACTAAACTCCAAATCACGTTTTTGAACTGCTCAACGCACGTTTCGCTAACCATGTTAGCATCATCAGGAGATGATTAAATCATCTCATCCCATCATCTTCCGATGATGCTAACATGGTTCGCGAAACGTGCGTCGAGCAGTTCAAAAAAGTGATTTGCTGTTTAGTGGTAAATCTCTTCAAGTTTAATCAAAAGAGTTGATTAATTTTTTTTAACCTTGTTTTCTAGAAAAATTTGCAGAGCCAGGTGTGGTGTTAATTTTTACACCACACCAGGCAGAGCCACCACACCAAAGCGTTGCAATTTTTCAGCAATTTGCCTCTTCTTAAATCCAAAATCTTTTTCTAATTTGATCCCACCGGACATCATCACAATTAAAAAAAAACTTTACAAGGCTATCAAGTAAAAATCTCACTATCAAGTAAAAAAAAATTAATCCACAATAAAGAGTAATACTGCACAATGAGATCGCAACAAGCAAAATAATTGAATCGAATAAGGAGATAATCCCTTTTATTATTTATTCATAATGTAAATACAGACAACGTAATACAGCAATACGATGTAAATACATGCTTGCCGTTTGTTATTGTTCTCATTATTCACTCTTATTACTATTACCTTTTCATAAATTCTTCTTTCTCATAAACATAGGAACTTGGTAATCACAGTTCAAGATCATTTAAAAATTAATTATTTAAATAACAATAATTTGGTTCTTGAGTCCATATTTTTTCACACCACTGTATTTTCTATCAAAATATTTAAATAATATGTAAATGCTAATGGAGTAAACATCGTTTATTTAAGTTTTTTCCGATATGTGAAAATGCGAGCGATTCTTGGGATTTACCGGTCACTATATTCTTTTGCACGTAGAGGATGTATATACGAAGGCTGATCAGAAAGTTTCTAGTGCTATTAGCAAAAAAAAACTTTGCTAGTTTGTCTTTTTTATTATAACTAACTGTTTTTGTAAAATGTGCTAGTAAATATTTAATTTTTCTGGTTTTAATTTATCTAATGATTTTAATTTATCTAATTTTGTTACATATATTCAGTTATATTTTAAAAGTTATTCAAAGTAGACTCGTTTTTTAATAGAGAAAGTTTAATATTTGTGTTATCGAGTATTTATTTAAAAAAACATGTGTCCGATTAGGTATTTCATTCCGACATGGTAAATGTATTAAGAAAAGCTTTTTTATGCAACGTTGCAGCGTTTTGTAATCATGAATGAGACTACTACATCCAATACTATAAGTCGCAATCAAAAGAGCTGATAAAACAATGGGTGCCAGCTAGAGAAAGTGCACGACAAAAATGGTTTCATCTGTAGGAAAATCATGGCATTATTTTTTTTAGAATTCAAAAGAAATATTGATGGTTAATTGTTTCGAGAATGGTAAAACAATAACCGAAGTATAGTAACTTGTGATGCTACAACCCGTTAGTGGGCCTTGACCTCTTTCAACCTTCAAACATCCAGCAGATTTATCGCTAGCAGCCCCTTGCCAGATTTTAATATGCAGTAGTTCTTCAACATCTCTTCTTACTTGTCGTGCTATTGTACTAGGCTTATTAAAAAGTTTGCAGAGCGGAAATGATAAAACAAGTTTATATTTGAAAAAATTACTTGATTCTTCCGTATATTCTTCCTTAAGCTCAATATATGTTTTCCAGAGATTCTCCAATTAATTTATTCCATCTTTGAAGTGTTTTTCTGGAAGTCCTTCAAAATACTCATCTACGGCTGCTATAACTTCTTTATTTAATGGAAAACGCTTGCAACGGAGAATTTTTTTGAGATTTGGGAACAGATGAAAGTCAAAGGGAGCCAGATCTAGCGGATGCTCCAATAATTCGAAGTCTAACCCCTACAGTTTGGCCATTGCAAGAACACATCTGCTTCGCTAAACCACGTATTTTTTCATGAATTTTTGCATGCAATTGATCCAAAAGGTTTAAGTAATACTACCCTATTATTGTTTTACCGGTTTGAAGGTAATCAACTGACAAAATGCCTTTTGCATCCCAAAAAATTAATGCCATAACCTTTTTGGTCGATTTTGACCACTTTGGCTGCTTGGGAGCTGAACAACTGGACTCAGTCCACTCTGCGGTTTGTTGTCGCAGTTTAGGATCTCATCATGGTAAACCCGAATCTCATCAATAGTTACAAAACGACATTTAAAATCTACTTTATTATTTCGAAAAAGATCGAAATGTTGTTTAGAAAGTTTTACTAGAAGTCGTTTTTGATCAGGATTTAACAGATGCGGCACCCATCTTGCATATAGCTTTCTCAAGTCCAATTCCTTCAAAATATGAAACACTCGTCCAGTTGAAATGTCTCTGGCCTTAGCAATTTCACTCAAAGTCAGTTGTCTGTCATATATAACCATATCATGTATAGAATTAATTATTTGTTCAGTAGTTGCACTTGTTGGAGGTCCAGAACAAGGATCATCATCCAGGCTTGTACGACCACGTTGAAACTCACCTGCCCACTTACAAACCATTATTTTTGAAGGAGCCGACTCCCCTAATACATTTATCATTTCACTATGTTTATATTGCCTCTAAACCTTTTTTTACAAAGAATCACTGCACGATTTTCAATATTTTCCATTTTAAAAAATGACACTGATATGTTTATTTTAAGCTGCTGTTTTTGTAGGAATTAATTGACAGGACGACTTGAAAGTTCACATATCTTCATAGAAAGGATGAAACTTCAAAATGTAGATTATATAGTTCTGTTACTGCTCTATAAGTGTCGCTCCGCGAACTTTTCAGTTAGCCTAATATTTTTGGTCTACCTCTTTTTCTGTTAACCCTTATTCACCCTCCATGATTTCCCTTGGTTTTGTTGGATTGTCGCAACGTGTTCTCCCATTTGATCGCTGAACCCTCACATGTTTCATATCTAAATCTTTGTATAATTGCTTTAGTTCAAAGTTATACCTGAGCCTCCAAATTCCAATTATAATTCACAGCACCAAAAATGCTTCAAGGTACTCTTCTTTCAAATACTGCAAGCACGTCTCGCAGCTATAAGTAGCTACTGGCTGAATGAGTGTTTTATAGATCCTAACTTTCGTGTTCCTTTAAATCTTAGGATAGAATTCAGGGAATAAGTAATATTATTACCCTTCACAATACGATTTCTGATATCTCCTGGGATTTGTTTTCGTCAAGTTTGGTTCCTAGATATGTAAAATTCCTTAAACATTTCAATATTGTCATCTCAGATTGCCCAGTTTTGTTCTGTCTTCTTGGATTGGTTCTTTTTCCCATCACTTTTATTTTGTCAATATTAGTTTTAGATCGGCTCTTTTGAATTTCACTTTTATTTCATCATTTTGCTTCTCTTGATAATTTTTTCAATCGTATAATATGTTTAAGTCATCTGCATATCCTATGATCTATTATTTTTATCATTGTTCCATTTACGTTTACGTCTGTTTCGCTGATGATTTTGTTCAATATTATGTTAAACACAACTGGTGCCAATCCATCCCCAAGCCACAAACCTTCTTCGATCTCACTAAGTATACTATACTAATCTTTTAAACAGCCCGGATAAAATAAACCATTAAAAAAACGGTTTGAAGAAAAAAATAGATCGCTTTCCATCACCATAATGCATCAGCTCACAAACGTGTTGTAAACGATGACCAAACTGAAGTGCGAATTGTTGGGACAGCCACTGTATTTACCAGATTTAGTATCCTTAAATTTCCATTCCCAACCCTAAATAAATTTCTCAAAGGTACGAAATTTAAGCTCAATAATCATCACAGTCATACAGGGATATTTTGAAGATTTTCCGGAAACTCACTTCAGGGAATGGTTGAGGAGAGAACCGTTGAAAAAAGTGTATCGAAGTTATGGGAGACTTTGTTGAAAAATAAAAATAGCTTAAAACTTGAAGCATGACTTTCATGATTAGAAACTTCATGATCAACCTTCGTAATACAATACCTATCGAGCTGTGACTTCGCGCTTTTTACCATTGTAAAATAGAATTTATAATTATAATAAACGATTATATCAATACTTGTGTCATTATTAAAGAACAACACTTAGAATTTTTTTTCTATCATAGAAAAACTTGTCTAACATGGAATAAATTATACATAGTAAATACAGATATTTCCTCGAAAAATCTGTATCTGCTCAGAAACTTGGATAGATATTTTTAATTTTTTATAGCATTCCGAGCATTTTAAACATCTGCTAAATATTACTTCTTTATTTTTAAGTTTTCTCAAAATATCACAAATACAAGATTATTTGCAAATCTCATTTTATTTGCTATTTGACAAAAAAATGTCTACTTTTTCTACCTGTATTGACAAACTGACTAATAAACAATAGGGCTTTAAGTCTTCTACAAGTGATATGTGCAATTTTATCATAATGTTACTGATAAATGATATAATGTTAGAGTAGTGAGCTACATGGGGAAAGACAAAGAGACCAAATTGGGGTTGTTTTTAACCTAGATAGAAATATCCCCATTTACTACTGATATAACTATGCGGACGGTGAATAAGACAGAAAAATTATTTGAGAAAAAAAAATATAGGAAAAGTAACAATCCAGCGGTAAAGTTGACCATGACCAAATGTTAAATTATATAGGAAGAAATAGGTATATAAAACCATATTAGCAAATCTTCAGTATCAAGGATACTTAAACAGTAAATATATTATCCTCATAAATTACAAATTATGCAAACATTATACAAACCTGACCGAAAATTGGGAAATTAGAAAATTGCTGGATTATGAATGATATGGACTTAAAGATCATGTTATTTCTGATTACTCAACTTTTACATTGAATGGTCAAGTGAATCGACATAATTTTTGTTGAGCAGATGAAAAATTACTGGACAAGATAAGGCCACATCTCATGGCCTCCTGAATCAACTAGAGAGGCTCCAAATACTAGTTCATGTCCTGGCAAGTAAAAACTTACAGGTTAATAGTAAACCAAAACACATAATGATCAGGAACGTCAATGTTTATGCTGAAGTAACCAGTAGCCAAGTGCTAGATCCAGTATTCTTTGATGATAATAATAAGACATATTTGCAATTTTAAAATAAATCAATAAACTAAACTTTAGTTTATACATAACTCTCTTTGAGAATGGTCGCGAGGCCGAAACATGTTAGAGAATATCTTGAATATATTGTGAAACAAATACCAAGTGTTTTAATTATTATCATTGTTACTATGTTTCACCAAGAGCCAACCGCGCAATCAATCAAAACTATTAAAATAAATCGCTCCACATTCTGTCGACTCGCTCATGACTGAATGAAGAAAAACCTATTCAGACAGATGAATGGGTACAAATGGACCAGGAAAATGACTAACAAGCTGCCCAGAACATCAACATTCATGATTTAATTTTTATGAGGGTATTTTAACAGGAAAATTCAAGCTGATTTAACAAAAAGTATTTAAACTTGAAGAGATTTACCACTAAGCACCAAATCACTTTTAATTTAACATTAATCTTTTTTCATATTTTGTTTTAAAAACAATGATTAGTGAAGCGCACGTCGAGAGGTAAAAAAAAGGGACTTGGTGTTTAGTGGTAAATCTTTCATTTAATCATTTTTACTTTTTATAATTTTTTATTTGTGATACCTTCAGAATAATTACACATAAAGAAGTAATATTCAGCAGATATATAATCATGAAAACTGATCAAAAATATCCTATATAACATGGAGCTTTCAATTAAAAAGATTATTTGCGTCACATCTGTGTTTTTCTTTAATAATTGGGTATTATATATACTATATACTTCCAAGGTTACGACATCCTTTGTAACAGTGTAAAAATCAAATTTTGGGGTTTATAGTTTCAGTTAAATTGTCATACACTTCTGGTACTTTATTTGTTAAACATGAACTAAAATTAACATAATTTAGTGCTTGTCACTTTACTATTATATATTTTATGTTTAATAGTACTTCCTTTTAATACGAGTTATTCCTTACTATACTGTAAAACTGTAAATAATTATAACCTGCAAGTTTTTTCTAGTTCATATGAAAACTATTTGTATAATTTATCATTTTAAATTGATCTATATACCCCTTCCAATATTGTGTATCAATAAATAAAGCACTAGACTCCCTATTCCCAATATTAAACTTGTTTGGCCAATAGTCCACATAAATTAGATGAATCGACGAATGAAGAAGTCCTCCAATCTCTGCATCAAGGGTAAGCTATTTTTCCTGTTAGCTTGGAAAATCATACTGAGCTACGTCAAATAGTGTACATTAATACATGTCTGCTTAAAAATAACATTAATACACTATCAAATGTGTTTGTAAAGAATGATAGCCAATTTATATATTCATGTAATAATAAGACAAATCATTAAGCCAATTTACAATTAGACTAACTAGTAATTAATTATTTCTATTTGTAATTTTAAGGTTTTTATTAGATTTAATTACACATTAATGTTATAAAAATTTCCAATTTAGCTTACATAATTTCTTAAGTAAATTGTTCCAACCTCGGATTTTAAGGACTTTGAGCAAAAAATCCATATTTACATTATCAATATGTTGGATTTAGCTTTACATAATTTCTATGTTACATTTTACAAACACATTTGATATAAACACAATACACTGCTTATATTTTTTTTCCAGGGCTATGCACAATTTTTCAGATTTTTATCGAATCCATATTTTATAAATGTACTAGATTATTGTATAATAAAATTTTAATCAAAAAATAAACTTTGTTTTATTCTCACAAAATCCCAATTTAACCTATCTATATTAGGTCGTCTGACGTTATATAGTTAGGTTAGGCCGTATAGATGGCAAAATTAGCGATTATGTTTCTAGGTATTCAGATATCTACAAATATAATTGCATTAAGGAAAAGTCATAGAAACCCGTAAAGAGGGTGCCATTACCGCGCGCTTCATTACTTTGACCTCTTGTATATAGGTGGCGTTACATAGGGTCTTTTCCATTAATTTAGCTTCCCGTCCAGAGATGGCGCCACAGTCCGTACGTTTCATTAGTTTGGCTTTTTGTGGATAGATGGCGCCACCATATAACGCGGCTAAAGTTTCTATTTCCTGCGGATAGATGGCGCCACCATATAAGCGCGGTTAAAGTTTCTGTTCCCTACGGATAGAGGGCGCCACCATATAACGCGGTTAAAAGTTACTATTCCCTGCAGATAGATGGCGCCACTATATAAATACTGTTAAAGTTTCTATGCTTTGCGGATAGATGGCGACACCATACAACTAGTTTAAAACTTAGACCCCCCGTAAATAGATGTCGCCACATAAGGTTTGTTTACATAGTTTCGCTACTCATGCATAGATGGCGCCACTTGTAACTATTATAATTACCATAAGTTTTCGGAGAGAGATGCCACCACGTATATGCGATATCTATAACCCAACTTAATCATAATAGGTTCTCACAAATTGCGTGAAATTATCGTCCATCACAATGAGAAAACTATTTTACTGGGTATAGCTACCATAAGAAAATAAAAGGCAAGTAATTTTGACAATATGTATACAAATATGTTTAAAATCATAATTTGAATTTAGGTAATAATATATGTTGGAATAAATTAGACATACGTATGACATAAATTCAAATTTTAGATGTAAAGAGAGCGAATAACCGTTCCTTGATTACCGGTGTCCTGGAAGAATTATTTAGGAGAATATGAGAGATAGGCTAATATTTCTTAATTTTATACAGGGTAGTATAGTATTGTTAAGTATTTTAGGGTGTTAATTTAGAGCATATAATTTGATTGAAGAATGTCCCAGAAAATGTGTTAAAATATTTTTTTAAAAGCGACACAGAAAGGATACCTGTTAAATATGAATTGTTATTGCTTTTGTATGATGCAGAATGTCATAAATATCCAGGTATTTGTAATTTTTAACATTGACAACTGTAACAGTGTTTATAAGCCAAAAAGATCAAGTTAATGTCCTCCTGTTTCGACATTTAGATATTTGTATTGAGATATATGATGTATGATATATGTAATATATCTTAATACTTGTAATATTTTACATCATAGAAAAACAATAAAGAAAATGAGATAAGGAATGTTACGTTAACGAAACAGCCATATAATATTTGTTGTATAGAAATATGAAAATGTCGAAAAAGAGCTGTACTAATTTAAATAGTGTGTCTTATAAACGGTATTAAAATATTACAAAAAAAGAAAATTAGATCTACATTAAAACCTGATTTTATTATATACAGAATCTTGAAACCACATACTTACGTTGAATTAAGATATTTCTAAGTAAATATTTATTTCGCCCAAAATATCACATGGATGGAAAATTCCTATTTATATATCAAGGACACCGATATTCAGGGAAATTATAAACTTGTCAAAATTATTTGCGTTTTTATTTTCCCTCTCATTGTGATGAACTGATAAAATAAAACCCGCATGACAAATTAAATGTCCTGTCTTATTTCAGGCAACCAGGGATACTTAATAATTTAAATCATTAGCTATTTTGTGCCATGCGAGTTTTAATATATAAATATATATATATATATATATATATATATATATATATATATATATATATATATATATATATATATATATATATATATATATATATATATATATACATATATATATATATATATATATATATATATATATATATATATATATATATATATATATATATATAAATGAGTAAATAAAACAAATGTAGGAACAAGAAAATCTTTTTATTTCAAAAATAATTAACATACAAAAACAGATTCAGTTTAGTAGTGGGGAGAATAGAGAATTTAGAAATTTTAGCTCTAAAAACATGGACGTAAACAAATTGTAACAGTTCTTTGTTTTCTTTTATATGCCCTCAACTTAATTTTCGACCTTTTGACTATTATTTGTGAAAAAAATTAATATAAATTTAATCTTTAAAGTAATCTCCCTCTGTATCAATACACTTTCGTCGCCAATGGACAAATGTCCAATCCCAGACCGAAAAAAAATGGTTTTAATGTGATAATCATTGAGACTTTTCACAACTTCCTCAAGAAATGTGAAGCGACTATCACCCAGGTGGTGTTGCAGGGATTGGCAAAATCTGAAAGGGTCATATTTGGAGAATATGCCGGATGTCATAAAATCTCCCAGCTTACTTTGATTATGGTTTCAAGTCAGAAGTTATTTTGCTGTATGTTGTCCTAATATTGCTGCTGATAACAGTTAGTAGCGACCGTTTGACCAGAATGGAGCAACTTCTACAGTAGACCTGGTTGATCCTACCATATATACAGCAATAATTTTTGGCGTGGATATTGCGGGACTGGTTGACGGCTCACCAAGACAGATCTACGATTTTAGCCTCTTTGGATTATTCTTAAGGATCCACCTTTCGTGGGATGGCCGCTTTTAAGAAAATACCAGAAATCGAATAAAAAAAATGTTGGAAGACTGAAGAAAAAAGTTGGAATATTTGTAAGGCATTGAGAAGAGATTACTTTGAAGGCGACAATATACAATTGAATGAATAAAGACTTTTTGTTTTATTTAAAAAATCACTTTTTTTTTATCATAGTATATCTACTGTACAGCATATTTGGAACACAAAAACTGCTACACTTTTTGCTTGGTTACCTTTGTCTATATGTGTAACCATACACATGACAAAGTAAAGGGTCTAAAATGTTTGTTTTATCATGTAACGTAATACGATATTATTGCGAAAGAAGCAGTAATACAGATGATACAAAAAATTAAGATTCAGGAGCAATAATACAACTTAATGTAGACTCAAATGAACTGAACGACGGAAATATATAAAATCCCCAAGAGGTATTAGATGATCTTTTTTTGTATTTCTGATAATTAGTTTCTACGTTACTTTCTTAAATGTATATGACAGCCCCAAAAGGCAAAACTTCCTTTTGAAATCAAAACAGTATTATTTTCCTATCCTGTTCAACTCTTCCAGTGGAACCTTCGGTCTGAAAGCCTAAACACAAATACATTTAATTAAACTCCAAATCACTTTTTTTAATCTTATTGACGCGCGTTTCGCTAATGATATTAGCCTCATCAGGAGACGATTCAATCTAATTCTAAATTATGTCTTATTTATGTCACAACCGTACCTAGTGAAGCTTGTAAAAATCACGATTTATGAAGTTAACTAAGCATTACATTAATAATTGAAAATGTTGACTGAATGGAATAGGTCCTTTATCCCGGTTCATGGTTTTCTTACATTTTTATGTTTAAATGCTTTCATATGCATCCAAAACTCGGACGCTTTTAACAAGTCTTAAATTACTGATGTCTATATTATGGCTATATTCGAGATGATGTAGATGTTTGCCCAATCCACCTTCGATCACAATCTTGACAATTAGCTTCATAAATTTTGATTTTTGATTACCCAGAATTTCTCTGAGGTATTACATGGTTGTAAACCATCTTAATGTCTACATCTTTCAAAATAAATTGGGCCAATAAATTTATTTTTGTTTTGTACAAATTTTCTTAACTTATGTTCTCTAATTAATGTATCTACAATATTCTTATTATAACTATTCAATTCGGACACATCCATAATTGATTTTAATTATTTGTTGTAATTTCCTTTGTTCAGAGGAAATACAATTAATCTCTTCACCATAAAATTTAAACTAGCCGTCTTATAAAAAAAAAATATCAAAATCTAACCAATTTTGATTGTTCCTACTCATTAAAACTTCCGAGGTGGTAATCTATTATTATGCTCAAGTTTATACGTGAATGATATAGTTTGGAATTTACCATTTAAATTCTCAACAAAATCTTCCAAGCATTCATTTTTTGAATCAAAATTTGCATGAACATCTTCCACATATCTTACCACACCCTCGGCAAGTAACTGAATTCATCCTTCGCCTCGGTTCCAAACTTGCTCGTGAATAAGTTCACTAAGAGTGGTGAGGATTGCACATTGCCGCTCCTTCTTATTGTTGGTAAAACCTATTAGGCTGAAAATAATTTTGTTTCATACGTAATCTTGTTAGAGAGATGTACTCTGAAACAATCTTGTTATTGAAACCGTTTAGCTCAAGTAACTCTCTAAGGTAGTTCAAGGGGTGTGCGGAATTGGTACACTCGGAAGCAATGATGATTGTTTTTGACTTTTCTTATGAATGCTGTTGGGTTTATCAAGAACAGGAAGGTAATTGATTTAGTAGATGTTTAAATTCATTTGCTAATCATGTTACCAAGTTGAATGTTGAAGATCAATGGTTGATATAATTTGCCTCATTGATTTTCCTGGTTTATACCCTGAGGAATACTTTGGAAGATTCAAGGAATCATGTAAAGGCAAAATATGGAAAATTGCAAAAATGTTTAAAATAAAAGTTAAAATATGCAAAATGTTTCCAAAATTGTCAAGCGTCTGTGAGAGAAACATTCTTTTTACTTAAAGGCGGTTGAGCGAAACAAGGTTTGTAGTAATGGATAAAACTGATTATTTTGAACATGTTGAAAAGTTAAACAAAGAGGGTCCATATAATCGATTAAATAGGAATATATTGTCAAAAATGGTTAATACAGTCAGAGATGCATTGAAATCATCAATCAAACAACGTATTTCAAATCTAAAAGTGGCGATATTGTATGCTTTATTAGAAATTCATTAACCAGGAAAGTCAATGAGACCAACTATATCAGCCACTGATTCTCCAACATACAACTGTGCAAAATGATTAGCAAAGGAATCTGAAAATCTGTCAAACCAGCTACATTCCTGTTATTTTATTAACCCAACAGAATTCATGAGGAAAAGTAAAAAACACACGTCTACAGGCAGACGAGGTCTTGGTGTCCTTTGAAGTATCATCGTTTCAGAGTGTACCGATTACGCCTAGCTTGAAATACCTGAGGTAGCTGACTCGAGTCCAATGGTTTCAATAATGAGATTTTTTCAGATTACATCTCTCTAACAAGATTATGTATGAAACAAAACTGTTTTGAGCTTAATAACAGGTTTTACGAATAAGAAGTAACGGCAATCCTCTGTCATCAAATTTATTCATCAGCTAATTTGGCTATAGATTAATTCAATTACTTTCCGAGGTTGTGGTTAAGATATGTAGATGTTTTTGCAATTTCGATTCAAAAAATGAAAACCTAGAAGATTTTGTTAAGAATTTAACTGGTAAATTTGAAACTGTAGCGTTCGTGTGCATTTTTGGATGTTTTAGTGGGTAGGGACATTAAAAAAAGGTTAGATTCTGATTTAAAAAAAAACAGCACTACTTCGAGATACATTGCTAACTGTTCAAATGATAGCTCTCATATTAAGAGGGCTAGTTTTAATTTTATGGTAGACAGATTAATCAGTTATTAAGATAAAGACTTACAATCAATTAGGGAGGTGTCCGAAATTAATGGTTATAGTAGGAATATTGTAGGTAGATTGATTAAAAAACTAGATACGATGTTGAAAAAAGTGGACATTAATATGTTAATATCAATGTAGAAAAATGAAAAATATTATGTTGCCCAAAATGTATTTGAGCATGGCCATAATATAGATATTAGCAATTTAAGGTTGTTAAGTGTATATAAAAATAGGGCTTTGGATGGGTATGAAAACATACAAATAGAAAAATTATAGAAATAAAATTTACAATAGAAAAACCATAAAACAATAGAAAATCATAGAGCGGGATAATCCCGTTCAGTCAATTTTATTAATTATTAATGTAACGGTTAGTTAACTTAATGGTTCATTATTTTTACACGCTTCATTAGGTAATGGTTGTCGTATCAATAGAACATAGTTTTGTTTTAGAATTAGATTAAATTATCTCCTGATGGTGCTAAGATGGTTAGCGAAATACCCGACGAAAAATTTAAAAATGTGATTTGGTGTTTAGTTGTATTTTTTTTCGAGGTGTTTGGTGTTTCACGATGAAGGTTCTAATAGAAAAACTCATAAAGATTTATTATCAGACTTATAAATTAAAGTACAAATTCTGGAGTTTTTAATCAATTGCTTTCGGAAAATGTCTGTTAAACAGTTGCCATTTCCGGGTTTACAAATTAAATTACCTGATTGATAATGAATTCACATGCCTTGATAAAGTCCAAAAATCCTTGTTTACATCAAAAGCCACCAAGTTTTTTCCGATGTAAGATTCGGCAGTTGCTTGAAAGATGGCGAAAACGTACAGATAATGAGGGAGATTACTTTGAAGATTAAAGTTGTATTATTTTTTTTTGTAAATAAATGTCAAAGATAATCAAAAAAGACTGAGAATTAAATTGAGGACTTAATCTTATCCAAGATCTATGATATCAGATTTTGTGTAACCAAAATGGAAAGGAATACATTTGAATGTATCCTTATTGACTTATTGGAAGAAAAGTGTAATACAACGGTCTTCAAAAATTGATTAACATCTTGGGATTAATTTTCATAAGGTTACTGGGAATTATACGTCGACACAAAACACAAACACATTGAAACTGAATATTGCAATTGAAAAATGTTTCACGAATTTAGGCCAAAGTTATTTCATAAAGCCACAGAAAATAACATTTAAATGAAATATTCAGAACAAAATTTAATTCATCGTACTTATATACGTACGTATATACGGAATATAAAAAATATTCTGCCTCAAGCGGCTCTTGTTATATTTATTTTAACATCATATTGCTACTGGCGAACCCTTTACTTTATCATTAACTAAAAAAAACAGAAATGACTTACTAAATGGTGAAAGTCTATCGAGATGAAGCTCAACAGATTAATCAGGTTAAGTATCATACGATACTAATTCTTATTATGTTTGGTTTCTTGACTCATTCCGCCACCTAAATTCCATTTTCTGTCTCAAAATAAAATAAAACAACACAGTCCACTACTGTGGTTCCAATGTTACTGTACTTTTTCTTATACTTATTTTAAGAATTACCAAGTCTGTAAATATGAAATCAGAATTTGCCAATAGATGGTCCTAGCTGTCAATGTAATTACCGTCAAACCGCGTCATTGGCGCCATTTGCTTGTTGACACCTGACAAAAATTTTCAACTCACAACAATGCAAGTTTCATTTCATAATAGCGTTGAACATGTCGAATTTTGTGCCTGGAAACTATGATTTGCGGTCAGCATTGATTTTCTGGTACCATTTAAAGAAAACTGCTACAGAATCGCATCGAATTCTTATCGAAGTTTACGGTGAGCATGCTCTTAGTAAATCACAGTGCGTTGAGTGGTTTAAAACATTCAAATGTGGCTCTTTTGATGTGAGAAACGAAGAACGTGGAAGACCACCGAAAAAGTTTGCAGACAGCGAATTGCAAGCATTGTTGGATGAGGATGACGGTCAAACACAACAACTCGCAGATCCGTTAAATGTGACACGAGAATATACGTTTGAAAGCCATGCGAAAGATTCAGAAGATAGGAAAATGGGTTCCACATGAACTGAATGAAAGACAGCAGGAAAACCGAAAAAAACACTTGCCAAATGCTACTCGCCAGATAGAAAAGAAAGTAATTTCTTCGTAGATTACTACTGGCGATGGAAAGTGGATATATTTTGAGAATCCTAAGCGTAAATGATCATGGGTAACTCAAGACAAACCAATGACAACGCAATGCCGGAAGGCAATGCTCTGTGTTTGGGGGAATCAAAAGGGTGTGAACTATTATGAGCTACTAAAACCTGGCGCAACCATTAATACTGAATGCTAATGACAACAAATGATCGATTTGAATCAAGCTTTGCGTGATAGAATATCAAAAAAGGCAACACAATTCATCATAATGCACCATCACAAACAGCAAAAGTGGTCAAGGAAATAATTGAGGGGTTCAGTTGAGAAATACTTTCGCATGCGGCTTACTCATTAGACTTGGCTCCGTCCGATTACTACTTATTTGCATCGATCAGACACGCACTTGCTGAGCAGCGCTTCACTTCTTTCGAAAATGGCTCTATGACTGGTTTGCCTCAAAAGAGCAAGTTTTTTTGGCGTGGTATCCACAAATTGTCAATCAGGTGGGAAAAATGTATAGCTAGTGATGTGCAATACTTCGAATAAAATATTTTTTATCATTTTAATACAATAAACATGTATTTTCTATACAAAAAATTCCGGTGGCATATTTACATACCTGGTAGATAACTATCACGAAATAACATGGTACAGTTTAATAAAAAGAAAACATAAAAGATATACAACTTTGCTCCCGCCTTTTTCCTAGAAATGTCGGCAGCGGTAAGTAGTCGTCGAAATAAATGCATTATAAGCGACATGCAATACTTTTGGGCATCTTGTAAATATAACCCCATAGCACCAGCAGTCTATTTGTGTTTACATCATAAAGTTATTCGCGATTAAAAATGTCAGTTTAGGAGCCAAATTCTCCTCATTTGCGGGAGGTGTTAATTTATTTCTTTAATATGAAGAAATCTGCAGCTGAGGCTCGCCGAATGCTCTCGGACACTTATGATGAGGCTGCTATGAGTGAAAGAACGTGCCGTGAGTGGTTTCAACGCTTCAAGAGCGGTGATTTTAACGTCGAAGACCGGCATAGCGGTGGAACAGCGAAAGTTTTTGAAGATGAAGAATTAGAGGCATTGCTTAATGAAGGATCATGTCAAAATCAAAAAGAGTTGGCAATCATTGAAAGTGACTCAGTAAGCAATTTCAAAACGCCTCAAAGACTTGGGAATTATCCAGAAGCAAGGATATTGGGTGCCATACGAGTTGAAGCCGAGAGATGTTGAACGCCATTTGCTTACTTAACACATGGGCTGAAAAGTCCCGGGCCTAACAAAGAAAACACAGTTTTTTTGGTTCAAAATTAGCTTTATTCATCAACGTAATCTCCATCAAGAGCAACGCAATCATTCCAGCGCCGCTCTAACATTTCATTACCACTTTTGTAGAATGATTTATCTTTTGCCTAAAAATAGGCCTCAGTTTCAGCGATAACCTCTTCATTCGCGCGAAATTTCTTACCTGCGAGCATTTTTTCAGGTCTGCGAACAGCCAGTAGTCGCTGGGAGCCAAATCTGGCGAATACGGTGGATGTGGGAGCAATTCGAAGTTCAATTCATGTAGTTTTGCCATTGTTTTGATTGACTTGAGACACGGTGCGTTGTCTTGATGAAACAAAATTTTTTTCTTTGCCATATGCGGTCGTTTCTTTGCAATTTCGGCCTTCAAACGCTCCAATAACGCTATATAATATTCACTGTTAATGGTATTTCCTTTCTCAAGATAGTCGATGAATATTACACCACGCACATCCCAAAATACCGAGGCCATAACCTTTCCAGCCGATTGTTGTGCTTTCGGGCGCTTTGGACGAGGTTTATCAGTTGCTGTCCACTCAGATGACGATCGTTTTGATTCCGGAGTGAAGTGATGGATCCATGTTTCATCCATTGTCATATCGACGCAAAAATTCCGGTTTGTTACGTTTAAACATGGCCAAACACTGCTCAGAATCATCAACACGTTCTCGTTTTTGGTCAACAGTGAGCAAACGCGGCACCCACTTTGAACAGAGCTTTCTCATAGTCAAATGCTTATGCAATATAAAGCCAACACGTTCTTTTGATATCTTTACGATGTCAGCTAACTCACGCAACTTCACTTTTCGATTATTCAAAACGATTTTGTGGATTTTTTTATGTTTTCTGGTGTTACCGCCTCATTTGGACGTCCACTGCGTTCTGCATCATCGGTGTCTCTACGACCACGTTTGAAGTCAGCAAACCAACGTTTTATTGCTGTTTCTGATGGAGCGGAGTCCCCATAACACTTTTCAAGCCATTGCTTCGCTTGAACGGTATTTTTTCCCATCAAGAAACAGTGTAAAATTAAAACACGAAATTGTTTTTGATGCATTGTTTTGAAAATAACAAAAGTAGCGTCACTCTTAGCATAATAACTCACAAACTAATGAATAGAATATCATGAAATTTTAACAGCTGTCTTTTGAAGGTTAGTATTAACTGAAAAAAGGTGACTGCAATAAAACTAGCGCCATCTATGTGTTAGGCCCGGGACTTTTCAGCCCATGTGTTATGAACAGTTGCTTGAAAGGCAAAAACGGAAGGGATTTCTGCATCGCATTGTGACTCGGGACGAAAAATGGGTTTATCATGATAACCCCAAGAGTCGAAAATCATGGGGATATCCGGGCCACGCTTCCACGCCGACGGTCAAACCGAATATTCACGGCTCCAAGGTCATGCTCTGTATTTGGTGGGACGAACTCGGTGTAGTGTATTATGAGCTGACCAAACTGTCTGAAACAATCACAGGGGATAGTTATCCAATGCAATTAATGCGTTTAAGCCGAACATTGAAAGACAAACGACCGCACTACAGTGAAATACACGATAAAGTAATTTTGCAACATGACAATGCTCGGCCCCAGGTTTGCTAAAGTGTTCAAAACATACTTGGAAACATTAAAATGGGAAGTCCTACCCCACCCGCCGTATTCTCCAGACATTGCTCCCTCTGACTATCACCTGTTTCGAACGATGGCACACGGACTGGCTGACCAGCACTTCCAGCCTTATGAAGAAGACACAAATTGGATCGATTGGTAAATCGCTTCAAAAGATGACCAGTTTTTTCAACGCGGGATTCGATGGGCGCACTTTATATCGTAAATGTAAACCAGATTTTTACAATAAAGCTTTGAATTTAAAAAAACGGCGGGAGCAAAGTTGCATACCTTTTAATATACAAGGTGTAAGGGAAATAACTTTCGTAAAATTAACCAATAATTCTTAAAATCATTTTAAAAAAAGTCCCTTCCAACAAGGATCGAAAACCTAAGGGTTTTCGCGAAAAAAAATATAAACATATTAAATTACCAATTGAAAAGCTATGATAATTGCCAATTTGGCAAATAATAATTGGTTATTAATTAACGACTAAATAATAAATAAACTGATTGTTATATTATTCAAACATTTTTTTTTAATTAAGAATCATGCCATCAGCCAAAATGGATATGGTACCGTCGCATTGACTAATTGAGATTATCTCCATGACAAAGGGTGTTGGCGACAACAATTCTTTCAGTGTGTATATTTAAATTAGATTTAAAACCAAAATTGAATTCTGTACGCGAATATCACGATATGCTTTTTATTTACAAAGAAGCCACTGCCAACCAGATTAGAAATATATCAGGACTTTTTCAAAATGGTCGGAAAAATAGGTTAGAATGGTGCCAGGCTTGCACAGACTCAAATAGTGGACATTTTGAACATTTAATTTATTAATATAATTAATCAAGCGTTACATAATGTAACGTAAATCATTTAAAACTTGATATGGTGTGAAAAATTAGTGCTAGTAATTTCAACTTTGACATTAAACATGAATAATGTATAATTTTCCTGTTTTTTTTGAAACTATACAAATCAAATTTATCTTGAAACGTATATAACAAATGGCTAAAAAAATATTACATTTTATTTTGAAATAATACCTTAAGAGACCAATGAAAAAACTGAATTCTTCAAAAAGTTTTGACCTATTTTCTCTGGTAATGATTGCATTTTGAATACATGTTTTAAGAAAACGTTTTATTCAAAAAAAAAATGTAAAGAATCGTTGGTTACATTTACGAAAGTAATTTTCCTGATATCCTGTACATCTAGATCTTTCCTTTTTAACGCATCTTAAGATATTACTGTTGCTTAATTATCACAAAAAGTAAGGAAACATATACATACATGCCTGGTGTATTATTCATAAAAATATAGTTTAACCAGGTCCACTGACTCGCTTTGTCGGACTGCGCTTATGCGCACTTACCTGTAACAAAAGAAAATATTTTATATAAAAATTATTATTTTCAAAATAAACAATATATTGGGTTGGAAAATAAGTTCATTCGATGTTTAAGAGTGTAATTATATGTCAAATATAATTTAATACCAAACGAAATACAAAAATAATATTCATCTACGAATTTTTGCTTCTGCTGGCATATCTGATGAAGTCATATCTTATTGACGCAGAGATGCTTCAGATGCATTTTAATAATCTCCGCAACAACAATGGTAACATACGAATAGAAATCCGTTTAATGAATGTCTCAGAATCAGTAAATCATTGTTCGATCATTCAAAACAATATAAAATCACATGTAGTAATACATGAGGACGTAAATCTATGACAGATTATATCACAACAAGCAAATGAATACACTCACGAAACATATGTGACATAGTAGCTCTATGGATAATCATCAGTTAATATAAATTGGATCAGATCATGGGCTAGTATTAAACGACATACAGAAAAACTTAACAAGACCAATGTAGAAATGGACATACAACATGAAAAATAATTTTAAAAATGTGATCAAGAAGCGATTGAAGCAATAGATAAACGAAAAATTAAAAACAAAACGTTAATATTACACCCCTCAGAACGATGGCTGAAGGTATTCGCAAAAGCGAAAAAATAACCATTTCTAACATACAAGATAAGAGACACTACTGACAGACCTGTAAGAACAAGATATAGATTTAATCAAAAACAGAAATCAAAAGACACTGAGAAAAGTTTATCAAAAATATGGAAAACAACCTGTATGTAAACAATTCACAAAAAAAAGATATGGAGATATTAAAAACCAAAGAAAAGTCATCCGTGATCCACGTAAAAATTGCCCCCTCCAGCCGCCACCAAAACATCAGCAAGTGTTCATCACAAAATGGCGTGAGGTACATGTGATTACAGCCATCATCCGACATGGCCAACGTATATGGTTTTTCCTTTAACTGTTATCCAAACATTCAGCTAGAGCTCGACTGATGATGGCTTAACGCCAAAAACCGATATTGGGAGACACGTGCTGACGCTTTGGTGAAGGAATAAGTATAATAAAGTTATAAGAATGACAGAAAAGGCATGAATGCATTTTTAAAAGCAACAATGCACTAAATACTTTTCAGAACTATACAGCGACAGAGTGCAGGATGCAGATAGTAACCTAGAGCTTAATGTAGAACAAAACCGTAGAACAAAAACGTTTAGAGAAAGTAAAAAATTGAGAAGCACCACGGCAAGATGAAATATATAACGAAATTATGAAATATGGAAGAAGTGCTTTACAAAAATGTATATTAAAATTACTCAACAACATATTAACGATTAGGAAAGCCCTAACTGAATGGCAAGAAACCTTATCATTTTTAATAAATCAGACCAAAATAGACTAGATAATTACAAGCGCTTACGCCGATTGACACTACAATGAAATTACTTACAGCTATTATAAAAGATAACATAGAAATAGTAGAAATGAGGGATGACCAATAGGGATTCAGGAAAAATTGTAGCACCATAGAAGCAACATTTATCCTTAGATAAGTAGTTAAGAAATCCATTGAATACAACAAACCTCATTATTCTTCGTAGATATAAAGTTCGCTCTTGATAGAGTTAAACGGACTGATATTCTGAAACTATTAAGATATTAGAACATAAATGAAGATATAATCGAACTCATAAAGGATATAAATAAAGATAAAACAAAAATTATAACATCCAGAGGGGCAACTAAATTAGTAGAACTAAAAGCAGGCATAAGATAAGGAGACTCTCTGAATGTATCATTAATCAGCATAATAACGAATCAAATAATACGAGAAGTTGGAGAGCTTAAAGCCTTGGACCGGGTAAGGAAATCATAGTCTGTTACGCAGAAGATACAGTATTGAACGCGGGTAGTGAAGATTTTAAGACAACTTCAAACTTTCAACACAACAGAAAACAAGCACAGTATGGAAATATCACCTGAAGAAACTAAATGTACGGTCATCAACAAAAATCTACAAAGATGTAAACTTGAATTAGAAAACAAAGTCATTGAGCATGTAATGTCCTTTAATTAACTATGAACATAAATCACTAGCGAACGAAATCATACAACAGAAGTTATACGACAAACAACGTAAGCAATCGCAGTAAGCATTAGAGTTAACATCTGCAGAAATAAATATACGGTTCCAGAGTAGAATATAAGAAGACAAAAAAAAACCGTTAAGACCAATATTAGCACGGGCCTTTGAAACTGGAAGATAGACAAAAAGAACAAAGCAACAAATAAGCTATGTAAAAATAAAACTATTAAGATCAATAAAAGGCATTACACTTAGATGGAGAAACAAATATCAGTAATACGAGATCAGTGTAACATACAAGATGTAGACAAAAGGATAAAACCAGGAAGAAAAACCTGAATCAATAGGTAGAAAGATGAAACTCAATAAATCAGGGAGTGCTTATAAGAACAATGAGCTATACAGTTGAATATCGATAAGGTGGTTGCGACATACAAAATGGAGAAATTGTAAGCAAACGAAGAATTGGGTACGCGATACACGTTTTGCAAGGTATCATCTTCTACATGGTATAAATTTCAACATGTCGTGTGCTTTTGTTTGGAATAAATGTAAATTATGGCATCAAAGTAGGTTTTTTTTTCCTTTCACAGTAACGCAAAGTAAACAAAACTTGAGTTAGCCAAACGTATACCATAATCACAGAAACGTTGTGTCCAATAGCGCCTAGAAAATCTGAGGCAACAAACACCAAAAGAACTCATTTGTCAACACAGTATTTAGCTAATAATTCCAACCATTGTAGAGCTATTTGTTATATTAAATGATATTTTTCGCTGAAGTACAGTAGACAAAAAAATATATTTACATACTCTAATTTTTAGGTGTTTATCACGAATCATGACAACAATTAGGAGAAAAGTTAACATAACATGGGTTAATCTATTTGAAAATATCAATTAAATAAATAATATCTTTAACAATAACGTTTAAAACCGTAAAAAATACACCCCGCGAAGTACCAGTAGTAACTTTTATAAAAATCAATTTCCATTGATCCCCAATTTATTTAATACTTTGCATCCATCCTGTTAGCAACAAATCACAGTTTCCAAACCTCTAGGCTTGATTCCACTATTTTTTTTTGTAATATCTGTGGGTAAACTGCTTCATGCATCAAAAATTACTTCTTTAGATGTCCCTTGATGTTAATTGTGACTTCGCGGATTTTTCTGCTTAAAATGTGGCATAAATTTTCTATCGGAATAAAGTCCGGTGATTGGGATGATGTGAGCAACCTTCCAGATTTAATATAGACAAGCCACTTCTCGGTTATATTAGCTGTATGTTTAAGGTAGGTATCCTGTTGGAAATCGAAAGTTCCTTCCAGACTTAATTTTACAGCACTGTCTCGAAGGTTACTTTGCAACACTTCCACATAGGATCAGAGTGTCACGTTACCCTTTATGACATAAAACATTAGTAAGACATACACCCCCAAACAATAATATTCACACCACTGTGCTTAACTGTACGTAGTATGTTCTCTCTTCTAAGGCCAATATTCTCTCTCCATCATAGTGTTAAAATGTTAGCTGGTTCAAATCTTCAAAGTTGCTTTCGTCGGAAAAAATAATGTACTGTACATTGAGAAAGGGTTTTTGCAGGTCGCCTACCTCAAACAACTATGTCATGGAGAACATCCCCTATTGTCTGGGATGTGACCTTCTTCCCTGAGCATTCAAGTCACATTCAAGCTTCTCAAAGTCGTCAGCAAGCTGTTGGGCGTTCTGTGTAGGTTTTTTAATATGTCTGATAATTTCCTGTTACTCCTTTACAGTGATGACCTCAACGACGGCCTGATCTGGGTTTGTTTTCAATTGTTCCCATCACTTTTTTTTAAGAATATTCCGCACCGTAGAAAATAATAAATTAAATTGTTTTCCAATGTCTCTAGAACTCTTTTCGGCCCGGTACAATGTTACTATTTCTCCCCTCACTCCCACAAGAATCTTTTTCGTTTCGGGGCCACTTCTAACATACAAATCCAAACTTCTTGCTAAACTGAAATTTGACTGCAACCTAAAGCGATTGGCAGGCAGGATTTGTAAGCACAATAAGCCACAGTAACCCTCACAGTGCCAATGAAGAAGTTTCTATGACAAGTGTGTAAATACTTTCTTTACAGTCCAAAATAATATTATTTTGGCATATTATTTGTGTAATTGATATTGATTTAAATAACTTTGTTTTCATGTCATAAGGTACATAACATGTTATATTTACAAATAAAACACATTTTTGGTTACCTTCGCCATGATTTGTGATAAATCCTTACAAATTAGTGTGGAAATACTTATTTTCCTACTGTATATCATTTACAACTTTTTTTGTTTTAAATTAGATAAGTTGCACTATTTAAAAAATGTATCTAATTGTTTTCAATTGGTTGTAACACAAAAACAAATTGTTTGTAATATAACAAATAGTCACACAATCGCCACATGAGGATTTAAAAAAAAAGTCTTACCTGTGAACTAGTGGTGGAGTGCTCTAATCCAGCTGATGCCCCCAAAATGTTCATTCCTGAATAGCACCAATTTTATACGCCCATAGACTATCCAAAATAAATGTAACATTGAGCAATTAGCCTTTGGAAAGTATACAACTGAGATATTCCACATCGGACATCATGATTTAACAGATCTATTATTTAAAATATGATTATAAGAAAAAAAATAATAAGAATCAACTTTAGTCATTAAGGATAATTGAAAATTGCAATAACAACAAATAAACAATGATGCTGTGGATATATCTGAATGCTATCCTGGAACCGCGCGCGAACCGAAATCCTGGAGATGTAGTGGTTGTGCTGTAACAAAACATTCATTTGCAATGTTTGTCAAACAAAATATTTTCTAGCAAATATTAAAAACTCCCTTTGGTGAATCTATAAGTAATGTCGTTTTTTTCAAATGTTAAAACGCTGTCATCTACTGACAATAATTTAACTAAGTATATCATAACCTATTTTATAAATAAATATATTGATAGTTAGTGTGCTTGTTCTTAAATTTAAAAAAAAAACTGAACTTTATAAGAATGTAAGACCAAAGTCAGGGTAAGTTCCTTATTAGACATTTGATGGTTTGAGTGTCAAAGGCATAACAAAGCATTAATGTGTTTATGCTTGTTCGTGGTATAACAGAACATATCAGCTTTAGTTTAGAAAATTTAAGAACAGTGATTTCAGTGTAAAATCTGGAAGACTTGTTGAGTTTGATAAGGATCTGTTGTTGGCTGAAATTAAAGCTGATCTCAAACAAACCACCCAGGAATTAACCACAAAGCTTCAAATTTCATGATCAACCACTGAACAAAATGCAAAGAGGAACGTGGATGCCATATCAACTTTTAGCTAAAAACAAAATTCAGTGTGTAACCATCTATAGTGTACTTTTATCCAGGTTAGGAAAATATCATTTTCTTCAACAAATTGTTACTGAAGATGAATAGTGGATTCTAAACTGCAATCCACATAAGAAAACATAATGGTTAACGCCAGAACAACCACCTTTTCTGACTCCAAATCCGGGTCTTCAGCTTAAAAAAATGTTACTGACAATAGAGGGGGATTTTACAGAAATTATTCACTTTGAGGATCTGAATCGCAATGAAAACACAAGTGCTGAATATTATGGTGCTTGGTTTCACAGACGAAACATGGCTATGACTGAAAAACGTCCAAGTCTGATTAGTTGAAAATGTATTATTCTGCAGTATGACATGCAAGACCTCAGTGTCAGAATCACGATAGAAAAAAATCAAAGGATTAGGGTGACAGGTATTCTTCTTATGTTGTATTGTCAAATTACCATCTTTTCATATTTATGGAACGTCTTCGTGGAAAAAATTCCTATTTCGACAGAGATTAAAACTGCACTTAAAGTACATATTACTACAAAATCACCCTTATTTTACAAAAAGCTTATCAGAGAGATAGGCAAAGATTGCCAATAAGGAAGAAAATTATATTGTAGATTAAAACTGTATTTAATCTTAAATAAAATACAATTTTGTACAATATCAAAAAACGAGATTACTTATGTGTCACATATAATACTGTAAATTAATTTGCGATCGTACCTGTATGCCCATATCCTTTCGCATATTGTTCTTCTGTCCCACTCCAATTTTCCCCGACAAAAAAAACAGTGTTGTTGCACTGCAGGTAGCATTTCGTGTACCCAGACTCCTCTGGTATGTCGAACGATCCTTCGGAGTCTTTAACTAACACGTTCTCAGACTCGACGATGCCTGGAATCATCCGAGAGTTGGGACAAATCACTCACGACTTGCATCTGTGAACACTGGTTTAAGACACTCGCGCCGCGTACTCGAGTGGATCTGAAAAGAAATAAACACAAATTATTTGACGCACTTTAAAATAACACACGAAATTTGACTTACCACAATTAATTTTTGCTATAGATCAACTATGCTTGGCCCCAGAATACCCGAAGTTAAAAATATATATGAACGATTCTACATATCCGACAGATTAGTATTTCTAGTTGCCCCCCACAATGATAAAAAAAAACATCCGAGCGAACCAAAAAATGACCAGGTAGGCAGGTTTATGATGGAGATTTTACTGTCATCATAACATCTATATTATGTCATATTGTTAGTATGAATAACATACATATTATAATTAACGTAACTATCCAATCATCTGCCTATGGCCCCCGCCCACCTTCCGCGTCTCGAAATAATTTCGTGTCTCCCCATGTGATTTGACCTTGTACGACGCTTTAACTCACCACCGCCCTTCCGAGTCAGGATGGCAAGCCTTCTCGCAAATGAGAACATCTCGTTATTGAGAACATCTGAGAATCAAGTCCATGTCAACCACTGATCTGCACCCAACTGTTCACGAATTAGCACCGGCAGTCCGAGCCCGAAAAATAACGTGATGTACACACGTACCCAGCTATCTCCTAGACCCAAGAAAGGACTTCAAGAGCTTAGGCGATAGACAGACACGTGCCTCGGATCTGCCGCAACCCACACCCTTTACCTGGCACTATCGTGATGTCCCTACTTCACGCTAGCCCCCCCGTTTCAGTACATTCACCGGCAGCATTTCCACCGATCTCTTCATGTCCGACAAGTGAAACTAACGACGGCAAATGCCCTTATGGGAAGTCCAGGGCATAAGGAGACCCGAGCCTGCTACTCTTGTCATGAATACAGGGCAGGTGACCTAACTTGATTCCAGGTCTCCTCCAGGTTAGACCGCGACCGATGTTCCGATTTTAGTTCCGCATCTGAAATATTAAAAACAAACGGGTATTAATTCTTGTACTGACCTTTCATCTTTAAATCACGTTAAAAAAATCAGAATTTAAAATAATAAAATAGTTCTTAACATAATGTGAGATTAGTACAGAACCCTCATTTTATTCCTGAAAAAAACATGATTAGTGATTTAAACTTAGGAAATTTCATTTTTTGTTGAACTATTTAAAGGTGGTATAATTTGTCACTAAAAATATTACTAAAATTTTCCATAGAGTCTTGTAAACAACGTGTAAGATTTGTATTAGTCTCTATATTTCCTGGACAAGAACAACATTTTTAAAAACACCACAAACTCATTTCATTATTTAAATGAAATAATTCTCGTTGTTTACAGTTCACCAACAATATTTTTCGTATCATAAATCTACGACATACGCTTTTCTTCTTCTTTTTTCCTTTCAAAGCATCTGCTCCGATGGAATTATTTTAACATTTTTTTTACTTGTTATTAAGTTCAAACTAATGTAATACTGGTTAAATGTTATCTCTATTTTCGTTATTAGTGCTAAATACATAGAATTAAAAAGATTAATTATAAAATCTGAAAAAAACAATAAACGTATGTCGTATTTAAAAAAAAAATTGGTTGGTGAATGTCTACATTTATAGGTCACGTGGGTTTCGGGATTATATGGCGGCTCTGTATACTAATAGCTTTGTTCGAGGAAAGATTTCAACCGGTATCATATCGTCCGGAGTTTGCGCAGGCGAATGTTTCAAACAAACTCCGGACGGCTTGGAACCGTTTGAAATCTTTGCTAGAACCAGTCCTTTGCTGTATTGCAGTCTGAAATACATCGTTTAAACATTGGCTCACTACACTAGCATTATGAGCTGGATGATTGATCATCATGTAGATACCACATTTGTAATCTAATATGTGATACCACTTTTTCAAAAAGTTGTGGTAATTCTGCTTCAAAAAACTCAGTATGTTTGGGAATTTACTCTATTAAGTTATTCAGTCAACAGTCCCAACACCGGTCCACACATACTCATTATAAAGGATGATTTTTTGTTTAGTGTGTTCGAACTTCCGATGTGGGTTGTTGCCAAAATCATCATGGCAATCGTCATGGCACATAAAATGTCTAGCAAATCATCACGAAACGTTTAACATCAGAGCAACGCCTGTAAATTGTCGAAATATATTATCAAAATTGCATTCAAAATGATATATTATCAAAATGCATTCGTCAAATTCCGAACGCATTTCACGCTGCTCGTTATTAAAATAAAAACAAGATAAAAACTATCCATTGCGAGGAAAATATCGCCCCTGTTGCTGGCAGTGTTGATGAAGATCCAAATTTATCAATTCGTCAATGGGGATTGTTAGAGAACGATGAAAAATTATTATTTAATTCCGAATTTAAATATTGATCTGAAGTTGTGGTTCCAGCAGGGCGATGCCACATGTCATACAGCCAACGCAACAATCGAGTTATTGGGGAACAATTCGGTGAGAAAGTCATTTCAAGGAACACAGCTGTTAATTGGCCTCCAAGGTCATGTGATATCACTCCTTTAGATTATTTTCTTTGGGGTTCTGTTAAATCTTTGGTCTATGCTTAAACCAGCAACTATTGGCCTCTTGGAGGCCAACATAACTCGGATAATTGCAGGCATAGGACCCCAATTGCTTGAAAAAGGAATCGCACAGAATTGACAGAATGTTTTTTGTCAAGAATGTTTTGAAATTATTATCAAAAACATTAATGCCATTGAATCTTATTTCACATAAAATAGTTTCAAATCATCTAATTTGGATATTGTTTTATTTGAATTTAAAATTTGTACGTACTAAAAAATCACTCTGTGCATACTAACAATGCCAGTGCTGGTAAACCCAACCATATTTGTATTATATACTTTAACGTTAGTTTATATATTACAAATTAATATAATTTATTTTTTAGTTCAGTTTTGAAAACGGGGGCAGATTACCCTCCGAAACGTTAACGTTAAAAGTTTGTACATTTTTATAACATTTTTATATCTTTAAAAATATTGTTCGTTAGGCAAATTTATTACAAAAAAGAATCACTGAGAAATTTGTCTCCGTTCGGTTTTTTGTTTTTACCCAGTGATTCTTTCTTTAAATAAGAACAGGTATTTTTGATATTTTTTGAGTTTTAGACAGTGGCGAAAAACCCAAATAAAGGAGAAAAAATGTTTTGCTAGTGTACTATAGAGTTACCGAACATTGTAATTATTTCAAAAACCGTACCTCCAACTAAAAATTTAGACTTTTTTTTAAATTTTATAGGGTGCTTTAAGAAATACTGATTTAATATTTCATATTTATAAACATGGCACCACTACGCCAAGGGGTAGCTTTCAAAGGGTCACACCTCCATAATTACACCCTGTCAACCAAAAGTTAATTATTAAGAAAATTCTCAATATTTGCAATGATTATTACCTCATTAGGTTTTACCTTGTATATCAGGAAATAAAATATGCACTAGGAATTTAGATTTTAATTACCCTGTATAATACAAAACGTTATTCAACAAATAAGTTTGAGACTATTTTAAGAAAGAAAATTTAATATAGAATTAATCGAAACAGTAAATGTTTTTTTTTTAATAAAAGCATACTTTCGCTCGATACTTTCCGACTAAAAGTTTAATTATAATAGTTTCATTTAATTTTTTTAATTTCCGAAAATATAATAGAATTCTAGTTTTTCTTTAGCTTCTTAAACGCGAGTATATTTAAATATTTCTATATTGCAACAATACTAGTCCGTTATTCTTTCTATAACCAAAGCAAAGAAGTGCCAAAAAAAAGGTAAACAATGTCTTTCTATGTTAACACTGTCAATGAAAATGTGTGGCAACAGGCCGTCGACCCAATAAGAAGAAGATTTTGCCTCCGTGCATTTCAAACCTGCCCGATATCGCGAGTCTAAATGCTCGGCGTTTCTATATTTGTTAATAAAATAACCGATACGAAAATCAAATTTTGTAAAAATATTCAAAAATTATGCTCAATTACTTACTCGTTTAGGGGCCAAGCGATGCACAACACAACGAAAACAAGAAAAATTACGATTTTACTTGAGAAAATTCGGGAAAAAATTGTGAGCTGACGAATAAATCACCTACCGAGACGACCTTCAACTCGCAATTGAGGACCAAAGATAGTCGCAAAGTTAGCTTTGTATTAAACGAATCTATCCGAGACGGATATTTCAAGCCACGAACGATGCCGATTCTTGAAAAACATTGTTTAATGACCGGTTTTTTATATCAAAACATAAAAAACCTTGATATTTGATATCGATGATTTTAACATTCTGAAATGCAAAGATTAAACGTTATTTTAAAGAAAGGCCATAATACAGAAAACCGTAAAATATAAAAAATGCCAGTTCTTGAAAAAAATTTAGGATATTAATTTTATTCGATATTAAAACTGATCATGATTTCTCTCTCGTTCCTTCTTTTGGTATTAAAAATGTCGATGTTGGTAAACATAACTTGGTCTGCTAATAAACCTCGGTTCAAGAAAATATTATTTTCAAGGCATTTTTGAAGGAATCATGAGGAGAAGTTGAAACTTATAAAAGGGTTTCTCCTTTCTGTAGGACAGTGATTTCCAAACTAGGAGACGCATACTGGTGCAAAAAGATGCGTGAAAACTTTAGCAGAAATGTAATTTTCATAACATAAGATACATAAATAAAAAATAAATACAGTGGGGGACAAAAGTATTGGCAAACTATGTATTTCATATGAAAATTATAATATTCCCTCTAAAATATAAACACAAGTAATTTCAGATTATATTTTTATGTATTATATACCCATCCCACGGGCGTAGCCAAGGGGGGTTTTGGGGGTTCCAACCCCCCCGAAATAAGCCAAATATTACCTAATTTTATACCGAAAAAATACGAGTAGTGAAGAGAGTTAAATGATTACATTTGAATTGAATATATATCCGAATTAGTGGACGTTGCGCACGGTAACGCCATCTTTTGTCGAGTTGTCGAACTATTTTGTATCGTATGGAATTATAATAGATATTAAGATATTAAATAATAAAATATAGATATTAAATTTCATGTAAGAATATTTTTGTTGTTTTATTTACTTCAAACTACCAACCCCCCCCCCCCCCCCCCCCAAACTAAATCCTGGCTACGCCCGTGACCCATTCATTAAAAAAAAAAAAATTAAAACTTTTTAAACAGAACAAAAAATATACAGAAATTAAATTCAACCTTTCAGAATAGGTGGACAAAAGTATTGCCACACTATATAGAAAATATATGTTTATAAAAACTAATAATTCATAGGGAGAAATTTCCTTTTTTGTTTTCAGCAAGTCTTCTCTTCATTGAATATTATTCCATTCTTGCAGAAGTATTTCTTTAAGTTATTTATTTGAAATGTGACGTTTTCTGATCCGTTTGTCTAATTCCCTCCATAGATTCTCAATAGGGTTGATGTCAGGAGTCTGTGGAGGTGTATTTAGAGAATGTGGTACATTATTAACTCTCAACTGTTGCTATATATACAGTGTATGCTTCGGATCATTATTTTTTTGGAAATAATAATCCTACGTTAGCTTTATTAAGCACTATTTTTAAGTTCTCTTTTAAAATGTTTAAATATACTTTTTTATCCACGATACCATCGATAAATACTAGATTGCTAATTCCCCTGACGCTATACACACCCATACTAAGACACTACCACCACGGTGTTTAACGGTTTGATGCTAGTATTTTAACTCAAATTCCATGTTCGGCTTACTCCATACATGTACATTATTGCTTATTATTTTCTTCTGCTAGCATGGAATCAATATCAGGAGCTAAAGTATGAGTTTTTGAAGTTATATTTCTTTTGGCGCGTTTGGCAAAACGTTTTCTCTCCAACAGTTTTGACGGGCGTCCATCCAATTCTCGGTTTATTTTTTAAATTGTCAGCATATTCAAATCTACTTATGAGATTACGCACAGTAAATAGACCTTTTTCACTACTAAGGCAATTGCAGAAACGGATTTACCCTCCTTTCTTAAATGTATAACTTCGCTCAGAGTTCGTAGTTTCCAGACCTTTCAAACTCATTGCAACAATTTAAAGGCTGAATAATAACTAAACCACGGCAAAACTAATAGTTTAGAATTTCTTATTAGTACAGCCAACATCTTCAAAAATGTTGTGATTTCTTTGTATTTTTGTACCCTTTCTAAGTAAAAAATTTAACTGTGCCAATACTTTTGTCTAGCTATTCTGAAAGATTAAATCCAATTTTTGTATATTTTCTTGATCTGTTAAAAAGTATTATTTTGTTTAAAAAAAATAGGATTGATATGTTATACATAAAATTATAAAGTAAGTTACTTGTGGTTATATTATAGAGAGAATAATGCAATTTTCATATGAAAATTGTGCCAATACTTTTGTCCCCCACTTTATGTACTCTGCAGGACACACCATTTCTGATATTAAATGTTTTATGATCATGATGATTTACCAAACATTTGATGTGTCACGATGATTTGACAGCGATTCCTATCGGAAGTTCGGTCGCACTAACAATATCACTCATATATTACCAGGTGAGGTCAATAATTCTTACTTTTTTTTAATAGATGGAGCTGGAAACAAGGATTAGTTCACAGTCTAATCTATTATGTCATTTCGAGTTTTTTCGTTTTTCAATTTTTTTTCCATCATTTTTTTTTCATATGTTAAACGTATGTCGAGTTTCGAGCCAAATAAAGAGTATTTGCAACACGTACTGCTTTTCTTGTCCCATCAAAAGAAAGACGCGAATAAAAACCATCGTATACTTGTGGAAACTTACGGTGACAATGAAAAACAATTCTTCGGCAAAACGCTTGCCGAAGGATTGTTTTAGACGATTCAAAAGTGGTGATTTTGACTTGAAAGATAAAGATCGCCCAACGGAAAAAACTTGAAGATGGCGAATAGTAAGCATTATTTGAAGAAGACGATATGCGCACAAATGGCAGAGAAGTTGAAGTTAGTGGCCGAACCGTTTGTGAAGTTTTGTTTTCTCGGCATGAAAGAAAGTCTTTTTCCCATCGGTTATGACTGGAAATTGCAAAACGCAAAACATCATTGGTTGACCTAGGACAACCACGAACATCGCCACAAGATCAAATTGTTTTGGAAAGAAGACAATGCTGTGTATTTGGTGGGATCAGAAGGGTGTCGTATACCATGAACGTCAGGTGAAATAGTTAATACCGTTCACTACCGTCAATAAATGATCAACTTGAACCTTGGATTGATCGAAAAGCGACCAGAATGAGCAGCAAGACACGGAAAAGTTATTTTGTAGCACGACAACGCCCCATCACACAGCGAAAGGGGTCAGAGACAACCATTTCTGCACTTGGCTGGAAACTCTTGCCCCACCCACCGTACTCACAAGACTTGGTCTCTTCCGACTACCACTTGTTTTCATCGATGCCTCACGCACTTCTACAATTACGGAGATGTCGAAAAATGGCTTGATGACTGGACCACTTCAAAAGATATACGGTTTTTCTGGAAGGGCATCCACAAATTACCAGAGAGATGGGAAAAATGTGCAGCTGGCGATGATGCATACTTTGAATAAACCATTTTTTACCTTTCTCCCAAATTAAAAGTGTTTTTTTTTAAGAATAAATTAAGAAACTATTAATCGCCACACTTGGCAAGTCTCTTAAAAGTTAGGTTGTTTGCAAAGTTGTCTGAAGATATGGATAATTACTAGTACGAATTATGCCTCACTTTTATACTATTGTGAACTGCGTTGGCTACCTCGTACAAAAGTGATTCACATGATGTTTGAACTTAAAGAGGTTGCAATTTTTATTGATGAAAATCAATTCTTCTATTGGAACCTTCCGTGTGAAACACTAAATTCGAAGGGATTACCACTACACACCAAATCACTTTTATAAAACTTCCCGGCGAGCGTTTCGTTAACCATGTTAGCAGCATCAGGAGTGAGAAAGTTGATTCAATCTCCTGAGTGATCATCAGGAGATCAAATAATCTCCTGATGATACTAACATGGTTAGCGAAACGCGCATCGAGAGGCTTTATAAAAATAATTTGAAAATTCAGAAATATCATGCGATACTTAATTGAAACAAAAATTTGACGTATCCAAACGTATCAATAAATATAAACACGAAAAATTTGAAACTCGACAACTGTCAACCGAATCCAGCTCTAAATTTGAAATTTACTGAATACATTCCATTTGATTATTTTATTATTTCATTTATGTAGTGGCATTTGAATGTGCAATTGTTTTAGTTTTGTACAGGCTTATACAAATCTGAACGTTTACTTTGATTTTTTACCTTACGATCGAAAACAGTTCTTTTAAGAACTATCGGTGTTATAATTGTCAGAGTCGCGCCTACAAAATGCCAAATCAGTTAAAGAGTTGTCGAAAGTTAGTAGCATCTCTGATACACTATTTTGAACAAGAACGAGACAATAATGATCCATTGTTACCCTTTGCAGTTGCTATGTTAAGTTAATTGCTAATAATTGAATATGTTTAGTTTAAGTAATACAGTATATTATAGAAACTAGAGAAATTTTTTTTAGCGTGTTGCAGCAGCCTTTTGTTGAATATGTCCATTGTTAGTACTATTTTACAAAAGATGAATAATAATTAAGTTTTAAAATCGCCTAGAAAGCGTAGTTCTACTAAAAGGGTTACCAATACTGCAGCTTTGGATACAAGTCCTATTCGTGACACCATTTTTATCATTTATAAACACTGTAAGTATTCGTAACCTAACAATTGCAGAAAAAACTTCTTAATCCCATATGTAGTTTATACGTAGTTACTCACAGTTTCATTTTCAATTTCCGGAAGCCTGGAAATATTTAATAGACCACTTAGCGGAACAATATAGGCACAAATATTTACTTATTCCCCCATACCAATGCATTTTCAACCCAATTGAACTTATATGAGGAATTGTAAGAAATTACTATAATAAACACATGGGTAGAGATGGTAATACACAGCAAGACTGTATAAACATGTGTCGTAAGGCACTTCACACTGTTACTTCTAAGGTATGGAAGAATACAATCAAGCAAACAGAAAAAAAATCATGAAATGGTATGACAGAGAGCATATACTTGATTGAAAAGAAGTTCTGATAATTATAAATACTTCAGATGATGCAGTGATTCCAGACAACACTGGAAACACAAAATATGCATGCATGCAGATATTTCATTTTTTTTCTGTTTTGTACTTGCCTATTATATATCAATAAATGTCATTGGAATTTATATAATCTTTTTATTTTAATAACCATTCAAATATTAAAAAATGTTTTGAATGAATTAACCAAGCAAGCATTTGTATTTGGGTTACGCTGAGGAAAATGCTGAAAAGCCAGATGAGAGAAACCTAGATGTTATTGAGGAGAGTGCCATTTGCCGATCTTTTTCTACCATTCAGTGGGCTCAATAATTAGATTGCATCTAATGCAGGAAATCACGTTTCGTTTAAATATATGGTTATGAATGACAGCAGTACTTACATTGCTTTGCTTGACAAAATATATTTAATTCGATTCAAACAAAATTCAACTATATATTTATGATTTTTTTCCTTTTCAGTAGTTATCAGAAATGTAAAAAGTGCGCTAATAAATCATCCAAGTGTTGATTAAATAGATTTTTTGTTTGTTTCAATGTTGACTTTAGCGCAGAAATAATTTAAAAGTGGAAACATATCGATCTTGATTTTTGTAAATTTAATTTCTATAATTCCATTTGTTTTATGACTACTTTCATTTTGTCATTTTCATCATTAGGGTCATTGCATGAATTTATTCAAAACATTAAATTCTGCAAATATGTTACCTATATAGGCAAGTTTAAAAATACAGTTATTATTCCTAAATAATATTTTGCCTTTTCATTATCATTTTCATCAACTAAATTCGAAGAGATATTACCACTGAACACCAAATTATTTTTATAAAGCCTCTCGACGCGCGTTTCGCTAACCATGTTAGTATCATCAGGAGATTATTTGATCTCCTGATGATCAATCAGGAGATTGAATCAACTTTCTCACTCCTGATGCTGCTAACATGGTTAACGAAATGCTCGCCGAGAAGTTTTATAAAAGTGATTTGGTATGTAGTGGTAATCTCTTCGAATTTAGTGTTTCACACGGAAGGTTCCAATAGAAGAATTGATTTTCATCAATAAAAATTGCAACCTCTTTAAGTTCAAACATCATGTGAATCACTTTTTTCGAGGTAGCCAGCGCAGTTCACAATAGTATAAAAGTGAGGCATAATTCGTACTAGTAATTATCCATATCTTCAGACAACTTTGCAAACAACCTAACTTTTAAGAGACTTTTTGCCAAGTGTGGCGATTAATAGTTTCTTAATTTATTCTTAAAAAAAACACGTTTTATTTGGGAGAAAGGTAAAAAATGGTTTATTCAAAGTATGCATCATCGCCAGCTGCACATTTTTCCCATCTCTCTAGTAATTTGTGGATGCCCTTCCAGAAAAACCGTATATCTTTTGAAGTGGTCCAGTCATCAAGCCATTTTTCGACATCTCCGTAATTGTAGAAGTGCGTGAGGCATCGATGAAAACAAGTGGTAGTCGGAAGAGACCAAGTCTTGTGAGTACGGTGGGTGGGGCAAGAGTTTCCAGCCAAGTGCAGAAATGGTTGTCTCTGACCCCTTTCGCTGTGTGATGGGGCGTTGTCGTGCTGCAAAATAACTTTTCCGTGTCTTGCTGCTCAAGTTGATCATTTATTGACGGTAGTGAACGGTATTAACTATTTCACCTGACGTTCATGGTATACGACACCCTTCTGATCCCACCAAATATAATATCTTTGAGGTCAAACATCATGTGAATCAACTTTGCAAACAACCTAACTTTTAAGAGACTTTTTGCCAAGTGTGGCCATTAATAGTTTCTTAATTTATTTTTAAAAAAACACGTTTAATTTGGGAGAAAGGTAACAAATGGTTTATTCAAAGTATGCATTATCGCCAGCTGCAAATTTTTCCCATCTTTCTGGTAATTTGTGGATGCCCTTCCAGAAAAACCGTATATCTTTTGAAGTGGTCCAGTCATCAAGCCATTTTTCGTAATTCCGTAATTCTATCCGTAATTGTAATTCCGTAATCTCCGTAATTGTAGAAGTGCGATATATATATATATATATATATATATATATATATATATATATATATATATATATATATATATATATATATATATATATATATAAACTAGAATTTTTTTAGCACGTTGCAGCAGCCTTAAGTTTGAATATGTCCATTGTTAGTACTATTTAACAAAAGTGAAAAACAATGTTTTAAAATCGCCTAGAAAGCGTAGTTTTACTAAAAGGGTTACCAATACTGCAGCTTTGGACACAAGCTCTATTCGTGACACCATTTATATCATGTATGAACACAGTAAGTATTCCTAACCTAAGAATTCAAGAAAAGGCTGTTCTTAAACCCATATGTAGTTTACACGTAGGCAGTCACAGTTTAATTTTCATTTTCAGGACAGCATGTAACTTTGAAATCCTTACATGAGCAATTAAAAGAGAAACAACTGTTTAACGGATGCTGTATGTTATTGTGCAACATATTGAAATAAGCAGATTTTAAATGGAAAAAAGATTATCTAAGACGAGGGCTTATGGAACTTCCCAATGTTGCCCTAAAATGTATAGATTTTTTGAGAAATTATAGGAAGGAAAGAAAAAAAAAGCCTTGTACAAATTTGTTTTAGATGAAACTTGGATTTTTCAAAATGGTACTGTAAGTCATTCATGGCAAGATAATAATTAGAGTGTAAAATCCACCAAAGTTGATGGTAAAAGGTAAGTTACAAAAAAATATAAAAAGTTTTGATTGAAAATTTTTATTTTAGTTAGTTCATACTTCATGCTGGCAGTGAAGATGGACTTATTGGGGGTGCAGAGACCATATTTTCGTCAAAAAATGAGCTTACTGATTACCATGGTTAAATGAATCAAGAAAATTTCTTGAAATGGTTTGAAAACTAATCTTTAATTTTTATGGATAATGCACACTTATCATAGCATGTTATTAAACATGATACAAAAGAGCTCATGGACTAAAGCTGTCATTCAAGATTGGTTAACTAATAATAATAATATAGCTTTTTCCATTGAAATGCTTAAAACTGAACTATTAAGAGTTGTAATAGAGTACGTATCACAACCAAATTTATTATTTTGATATATTTCCTAAGTGGATACTTTTCAGAAATAAACTAGCATGGAAAAATGTTGTAGACAACTTAGCGGAACAATATGGGCTCAAAGTTTTATGTATTTCTTCATACCACTGCATTTTCAATCCAACTGAATTTTTATGGGGAATTGTAAAACATTACTTTATAATAAACACATGGGTAAATATGGTAATACACAGCAAAACTATATAAACATGTGGGGTGGGGCACTTCACATTCTGACTCCTGAGATATGGAAGAATACGATCAAGCATATAGAAAATAAAATAATGAAATGATATGACAGATAGCATATACCTGATCGAAAAGAAGTTCTTCTGTTAATTATAAATACTGCAGCTGATAGCAGTGATTTCAGCCAGTAGTTTTCAGATTCTGATTTATGAAAATATATGTGCATGCAGATATTTCATTGTTTTTTTCTGTTTTCTACTTTGATATTATATATCAATAAATGGCAGTGGTAATTATATAATCTCTTTATATTAATAATCATTCAAATACTAAAAAATGTTGATGGTTTTTGAATGAAGCATTTTACATCTGGTGAATCTATCTAGAGGTACTAAATCGATAACACTTGGAATCGACAAGACTTTAAATATTTATTATATTTTTTAGTTACTTAGTAATTTGCTTTTAATTTAGAGTTGATTTTTTTAATTGTTATTAAAGTTTAAATTGTAAAAATGATTCGTTAAAGTAAGGTTATGATATTTGATCACAATCTGGCAACAAGACAGGTAAAAGATTGATCACGTGCTTTTAATGACGTGCAACTGCAAACATTTATTTTGTAGGAGCAATAGTTACTACTACTACTACTGCAAAGTTATGGAAAAGCTCAAGAGTTATGGTATACCTCATACTAAAAATTAAAAAAAGTACTCTTTATGGACAAAAGATTTTCAAAAAATTTACAGGGTGCTTCAAAAAAAAAACCAATATCTATTTTTTATTTATAAAAATGACACCACCACCCTCTATCTACGCCACTTTAAAATATGCCTCGTAGCGATTTGTACTTACACCTGCAAGTTTAAAATTCCTATTTTCCTTCCTATTTAAAAAGTTAATTACAAAAATCATCATTTGCAGTGCTTATAACAGTATTATGTTTTGTGATAGCATTATGGATTACCCTGTATATTAGTAATGGTCATAAAATGTAATAAAAAGTAATGGTTATAAAATATGTACTTGGAACTTAGATTTTAATTACGCTGTGCCCTGTATAATACAAAATGTTAATCAAGAAATAATTAATAACAAATGAGAGTATTTTAAGAACGAAAATTTAGTATAGAATTAATTTAAAGCCGCAAATGTTAATTTTTCAATAAAAGCACTCAACACTTTCCGACTGAAAGTTTAGTTTCATTTTATTTTGTTTAATTTAGGAAAAATATTAATAGAATTATAGTTTTTATTTACCTTCTTATACGTGAGTATATTTAAATAATGTTATCTAGTTCGTTGTTATTTATATAACCACCATAAAAAATTGACAACAAAAAAGGTAAACAATGTCTTTCTATTTTACATTGACATAAACGTATCGCAAAAGGCCATCGACACAAAAAGAATATTTTGCGTCTGTGCATTTCAAACCCGCCCGATATCGGGATTCTAAATGTTTGGCGTCGCTATATTTGTTAATGAAATAATCGATAAGAAAATAAAGTTTTGTAAAAATTTCCAAAAATCAAGCTTAATTACTTACTCGTTTGGGGACCAAGCGATGCACAACACAACGAAAACAAAACATTTTACGATTTTGTGAAAATTCGGGAAAAATTGCGAGCTGACGAATAAATCATCTTCCGAGACGACCTTCAACTCGCAATTGAGGACCAAAGATAGTCGCAAAGTTAGCTTTGTCTTAAACGAATGTATCCGAGACGGACATTTCAGCCACGAACGTAGCCGATTCTTAAAAAAACAATGTTTAATGGCCGGTTTTTTTAAATCAAAACATAAAACAACCTTGATGTTTAATATCGATAAATTCAATATTTTGAAATGAAAATATTAAACATTATTTTAAAGAAAGGCCATAATACAGAAAGCCCTAAAATATAAATATGCAACTTATATATTAGAAAAATATTTAAAATATTAATTTTATTCGATATTAAAATTGATTATGACTTCTCTCTCGTTCCTTCTTTTGATATTAAAAATGGCGATTTTGGTAAACATAACTTGGTAATAAAACTGTGTTCAAGAAAACATCATTTTCAGCACATTTTTGAACGAATCATATGAAGAACTTGGAACTTATAAGGTCTCTCTGTAGGACTATGATTTCCAAACCGATAGATGCAGGCTGAATATATCAGGCGTGGCGGTCAATAATTCTTAATTTTTTTAAGAGATGGACCTGGAAATAATGTCGGTTCACAGTCCAATCTCTTATATCAGTTTGCTGCTACGACAGTACCTTTCAAAACACCATTTACGTTTAAACGATTTCGAATTAGCGTCATATTTTTTTCGTGATAAACATGTAGAGTTTTGGGCCACATAAAGAGCATTTGTGACACCTACTGCTTCTCTTGTTCAGTCAAAAGAAAGACGCGAGTGAAAGTCATCAAATACTTGTGGAAACTTACGGGGACAATGTCCCAACGCAAGACGCTCGTGGTTTTTGGTCTAGACAATTCAAGAGTGGTGATTTCGACGAATGACAAAAACCGCCCAGGTTAACCGAAAAATTTTGAAGATGCCGAATTGTAAGCATTGATGGAAGAAATAAATGGCAGATACAAACAAATGGCAGAGACAAACAAATGGCAGAGAAGTTAAATGTTAGTCGCCGAACCATTTGTGATCTTCTGTATGCCATGAAAAAGACCCAAAAAGCAGGAAAATGGGTACCACAACAGCTGAACAGTGTGCGAAGTTTTGCTTTCTTGGCATGAAAGAAAGACTTTTTTGCATCGAATCGTGACTGGAGATGAAAAATGAATATATTTCCAGAACCCAAAACGCAGAAAATCATGGGTTGACCCAGGACAACTATCAACATCGACTGCAAGACCAAATCGCTTTAGAAAGAAGACAATGCTATGCATTTGGTGGGATCAGAAGAGTGTAGCGTACCCTTAGTTTCTGAAACCAGGTGAAACAGTTAATACCGTTCGCTACCGTCAACAAATGAACAATTTAAACCATGCATTGATCGAAAAGTAACCAAAATGGGCTACAAAGCGGTCAGAGACACCATTTCTGAACTTGCCTGGGAACTCTTGCCCCACCAGTCGTACTCACCAGACTTGACTTCTTCCGACTACCACTTGTTTTCATTGATGTCTCACACACTTTCCATGAAACACTTCAAGAATTACGAAGATGTCGAAAAATGACTTAATATCTGAACCATCTCAAAAGTTGTACTGTTTTTCTGGGAGGACATCCACAAATTGCCCGAGAGATGGAAAAAATGAAAAATGTGCAGCTAGCGATGGCGCACATTTTGAATAAACCATTTTTTACCTTTCTCCCAAATTAAAGGTTTTTTTTTAAGAAAGAATTACGAATTATTAATCGCCATATCTAGTAAATGAACATTCATAGCATAACATTACATTTTTAACCTATTTTTTAAAGCATTTACCGCCATCTATCTCACTCTATCTTCGATGCAAATACAATTGCTGAAATAGATTGATAGAATGGTCTTCAAGCACCAGTTAAAAAGAAAGAACCTGAATTTATCTGGAATCACACTATGCTTTACAGAGCAGCTCTTACGTCGAGAAATCTGATACAACATTTTTACAAAAGTTACGAAAGTTAAAAACAAATAGTCTTTTAAAAGTTAGGTTGTTTGCAAAACTGTGTGAAGATATCGAGGCTACCATGATAATTATGGTAAGATATATATGAAATTATACCTCACTTCTATACAATTGTGAAGTGTTCTGGCTATCTTGTGCAAAAGCAGTTCAAAGAGTGTTTGACCTCAAAGATATTGCAATTTTTCTTGATGAAAAAAGAGATAAATTTGTTGAAGAATAATAACTTTATTGTTAAACTTACCTATTATATTGGTTATATTGGTTGAAATTTGTAGGAAATTGAATGTTGAATGAATTTGAATAAATGTATGCAAGGACTACAAATGCATTAACTGATTCAAAAAGACAAAATGAAAGCAGTTATAAAACAATTGGAGTTATGGAAATCAACTTAATAAAAAATTAAGTTCCGACATGTTTCCAATTTAAATGATTTCTGAGCCAGAGTCAAGATTGAAGTAAACAAAAATGTATTTACTGAACACTTGTATGGTTTACTAATGCACTTTTCACATTATCTTGATTTTATAAAAATCGCATAGATACAGAATCAATTTGTCAATCAACAGGATGATGAATTTATATTGACAACTATTGAAAAGGAAATACTGACAGAAATATCATCCGATAGTTCATCAAAACAAAAATTTCAGTGAAACCCTAGTACAATTTTGGTTGAATCGAATTAAAGAATATATTTTCTCAAGCAAAGCAATACTGCTGACATTCGTAACATCATATTTATACGAAACGTAATTTTCTGCATTAGCTACAATTAAATCTAACTATTGAGCTCATTTAGTAGCAGAAAAAGAGCTACGAATAGCACTCTCCTCAATGACATGTACATTTGAAAAACTTTGTGTTAATAAACAAGCATATCCATCTACCTCTTCATCATTTTCCTCAGCTTGACCCAAATACAAATGCATAGGCAGTTAATTTATTAAAAGTAAAATTATTCATTATTTAGCATGAATTTAGCACAGGAACTTTAAAGATTAAATAGTTATCATTTATTTGGTACGATTTGTCATATACAATATCTAAAACCTACTAATGAATTCGTGCACTAATGTTTTACTAGTATACTGCAGAGTTATCGAAAATTGAGCCTCATTCTAAAAATGTAGAAAAGGTACTTTTTATCAACAAGACTGATATTTTCAAATAAATTACGCGGTGCTTCAAAAAATACCAATTTACTATTTTTTATTTATAAAAATGACACCATTACCCCCTATCTACCCCACTTTTTACTTTATTTTTTCAGCAATACCAAAGTATGCCTTGTAGTGTCTTGTACTACACCTGCAAGTTTCAAGTTTTTATTTCAAACAGTTTTAAAATTAATATTGAAATTTTAAAGCTTCGTAGAATCGTGCCTCTATAATTACACCCTATTAACCAAAAGTTAATCAAGAAAATTTTCAACATTTGCAGTGCTTAGTATCATATTAGGTTTTGTGAAAGCATTAGGGATTACCCTGTACATCAGTAATGGTCCTTATAAAATATGTACTTGGAAGTTAGATTTTAATTACCCTGTTTCAATATAAAACGTCATTCAACAAAAAAATTACGACACTAGATATTTTAAGAAGGAAAATTTAATACAGAATTAATCTAAAACCATATAGTTCATACAAAATAAAATCCGATGCACTTCATCGATGACGATGTTGAAGAACAGCAGAAATACCACTACAAAAATTAAATAATAAAAGAATCAGATGGAATGTATTCAATAAATTTGTGGATATATATATATATATATATATATATATATATATATATATATATATATATATATATATATATATATATATATATATATATATATATATATATATATATATATATATATATATATATATATATATATATATATATATATATATTGACACGTTTGGAGGTTAATCCATATATAGACAATAAAATATATATCTACAATAAAATATATATCTGAACGTTTACTTTGATTTTTTACCTTACGATCGAAAACAGTTTTTTTAAGAACCACCACAGTGTTATAATTGTCAGAACAGTAATTGCAAAATGCCAAAGCAGTTAAAAAGCCCATGTCAAAAATTGTATTGCATAGCATATCTGATACAGTGTAAAAACCACCAAGTTGACAGTAAAATGTAAGTTACAAAAAAAAATACACAACATTGTAAAAAATATGAAAAGTTTTGATTCAATTTTTTTTAGATACATCATATTGGCAATGAAGATGGATATATTGAGGGTGCAGATGCCATATTTCCTTAAAAACTGAGCATACTGATGACCATGGTGAAATAAATCAGGAACATCATATAAATATTTTATAGACAACTTACTAGAACAACATTTGAACTTATATAAGAAATTATAGTAGTAATAATTATAGGAGTAAAAAATTACTATCACAAACCCATGGGTAGAGATGGTAATAGACAACAAGACTGTACAAACATGTGGTGTGAGGGGCACTTGTGGATCATCCTGATATGGAAGAATAATATAAGCATACAGAAAATGAAATGATATGACAGAAAGCATATACTTGATTGAAAAAGAAGTTCTTCCTTTAATTGACAGCAGTAACTCCAGCCAGTACATTTCAAACCCCGATTAATGAAAATATAAGTGCATGCAGATATTTCATTGTTTTTTCTGTTTTGTACTTACATATTATGTATCTATAAATGTCATTGGTAATTATATAACCTTTTTATTTTAATAACTATTCAAATATTAAAAAATGTGGATGGTTTGTGAACGAAGCATTTTGAAATGTGCTAAATCTATCTAGAGGTACTACGTCGACGACACTTGTAATACTTTCAACATTTATTATAATTTTTTTTTAGTTACTTAGTAATTGGCGTTTAATTTAGAGTTGACTTTTTTAATTACTATTAAAATTTAAATTGTAAAAGTGATTTACTAAAGTAAGGTTATAATGTTTAATCACAATTCTCGGGACAGGGTAATCTAAATGTTGATCACGTTCATGATGTGCATCGGACTGTATTTTGTATGAACAATAAATTTTTATTTTTCAATAAATAATCGGTTTAATTTTTTTGTTCAGTTTCGATTGACCGAAAAATTTTAATAGAATGATAGTATTTCTTTACTTTCTTATACGCGCGTATATTTAAATAATGCTACATTTTATTAACACTTATCAGTTCTTATTTATATAATCACCGTAAAAATATGACAAAGAAAGGTAAACAATAACCTTTTTCTACTTTGACATTGACAATAAAAACGTGAGGCAAAAGGCCATCAACACAAAAGGAAGAGATTAGCGCCTGCGCCTTTCACACCTTCCCAATATAGCGATTCTAAATGTTCCGTCGCCATATTTGTTAATAAAATAACCCATAAAGAAAAATCAAATAGCAAAAATTATAAAAAATTACGCTTAATTACTTACTCGTTTGGGGCCCAAGCGATGCACAACACAACGAAAACAAAAAACGATAATTTTACTTGAGAATAATCGAGAAAAATTACGAGCTGACGAATAAATCATCATCCGGGACGACCTTCAATTCGCAATTGAGAGTCAGACACTCGCAAAGTTAGCTTTGCCTTAAACGAATCTGTCCGAGACCGAATATTTCAAGCTACGAACGTTACCGATTCTTCAAAAACATTGTTAATGGCCGTTTTTTTATGTCAAAACATAAAAAAAACCCTTGATACCTGATATCGAAAAATGTAATATTTTAAAATGTAAATGTTAAACTGTATTTTGAAGAAGGGTCATAACATATAGAAAGCCATAAAGTATAAATAAGTTCAAGATCAATAAAATACAAATAGTTGCAAGTTTTTGAAATAAAATAGGATATTAATTTTACTTCAGGTTAAAACTCTCGTTCTTTCCTTTTAATACATAGCAAAAGAATTCAGGCCATTATTAATTTAGCTTTATAAATTGCTGAATTTTATAAAATAATATAAAAATACGTATCAGAGACTTTTTAATTAAAATTTTTCATTTCAAAATTAAACTATAAAAAATTGAAATGAACGCCTTCACCATTTTGTCATGAATAGCATATCAAGGAAAACGATATTTTTAATGCTTGGTATTGATGCCAACGTTTGTTACCCAGAGGTGCCTGAGCTAAAAATGCTTAAACATTAGTATTATAAATGAATTGCCCACCCTCTCATCACATTACACAGTGGAAAATTAAAAAATCGGTTTCTTAAGTTTTGAGAATTGTAGCTTGATAAAAAATTGAAGTCTTGTGCATGATGAATCAATTTATTTCCTTTGTTAAAATTAAGGTCATGAAAACCTTATTTTAAGTAATTATTTGCTATAAGAAATATTATGTTTCTAAGCCTTAATTAAAACCACTGTACACAAATTTAAACAAAAAGTATAACTTTTAGAAAATGAATTAGCCTTAATCTCTTTAAAAACCTAAGTGCCCGTTAAGAACACCTTAATCGACACTGAATGGCATTAAAGCCCGAATAAAAAAGAGAACAGACTTCTAGAACCGACGATTTTCTTAACAATCATTACTATTATAATTATTAAATAAAGCTTTCAATCCATACTCTTTTATATATTTCTGCTTTTTGTATGCGTGGTAACGAACATTTTATCTTCCGGTTCAAGTTAACCGGCGGATAGAAAGTCCGACCCTGAATATCTATACTCCGTTTAAATCTATTGCATTTTGTGCACATCTAGGTTTATCCTGAAGAACATTGTATTACTTTTGAGTTTTTCTTAGGGGAGATTACAACATCTGCCTTCGAATTTTTTAAATCTCTGAAGTGCTGATCGAACAAGGCGGTTTATGGAATACACACTGCAATCTCAATATCTTTCTTACCAAAATCCATATTCTCTTGAAAAAAATATTTACAAAAACATTTTACTCAGAGCGTCTTTAAAATAGGAACTATTAAAATATTTGAACTAGGAACTATTAAAATAATATCTTCGATAGCACGTTTGAATACACTTAATACAAATAGGAGCACGAGTGGCCGAAATTTCTAGATGATTGTATCATCCTAGTTCTTTCTTAATTTACCTTCAATGCTTTAACAATTAATATTAATTCGATACTTAACAGTTGACAGGTCCGTATTCATCTCGCACATGTATGAGTTTTTATAGCCACTGAAAGGGTTCAGTATGTTATGCAGTGGCTGCTAAGTAAACGGAAAATTCAAAACCTTTCATTTCGAAGTGGTTGGAAATTGTCGATGATTTTTTGGAACATGGTACAGCCAAAATGGCTCTTAAAACCGAGAAATTGATGTTTGAATGATTTTCATAACATCCTACTTGAGACTGCATAAATTTCATTGAAACAACTTACATATTAAGGATTTTTTAATTACAATTAAAGAATTAAGTTATAAAACTTTTAAATGTAAATTAAATACCTTCACCATTTTGTCAAGAATTGCATTTCAAGGAAAATAAGACACTTTAATAACTGTAGTAACTGTAATAACTGTATAATCCTAATATGTGTTAGGCAATGAAAAGAATTTACTTTATATATGTATGTAACATAAATTAGTTGTAAAGATAAATCATATCAGGAGCAAGCAAACACAAAGCAAATTAAAATGAATGGCATCACCAACCTTGCAAACACAAAGCAATTAAAAACTACAAGCAAAATTGAAGTAGCAATCACCCGATACAAATCCCATTAGAGAATATACGGTCGTACATCAAATATAACCTTCACGGAAGAAAACTATTGATTCTGTAGCAGTTAATCATCAACTTTGAAGGTCTCTGCTGTACGAATACACCCTCAATTTAATTTAAAGAATGCTATGGAGGTGCAAGTAATTATAGAGTAATTGTCCTCAAGCATTTTTTACAAAATTGGTAAATTAACAATCTGTTTGACCACGACTTCTATGACGAAGTACAGAAGCAATCTCTAAAAGTAACCTACTTAGAACACCTAAATGCATATGGGCATATGTGCCTAAAACGGTAAGAAACGTTTAGATTTGGATCAATATATTTGACAAAAAAAGGTTAAACTCAAAGAGATTTACCACTAAACAGCAAATCATGTGTGTTTCGCTAAACTTTTCGACGTGCGTTTCGCTAAACATGGCAGCATCATCAGGAGTTGATTCAATCTAATTCTAAAACTAAACTATGTTCTGTTTATATGACAATTGCACCTAATGAAGCGTGTAAAAATCATAAACCGTAAAGTTAACCAAGCGTTACATTAAAAATTCAAAAAGTTTACTGAATAGAATAGGTCCTCTATCTCGATTCATGGTTTAACTTTAAACAGTTAAATTGTATGATAGATATATTGATTCATTTTTCTTTGAAATAAAGAGTAATAATAAAGAATTAAAATTAATTAGGAAGATAGCTGAAGTGAATGATTATAATAAGAATATTGTAGATATATTAATTAAAAATAAAAGTTTAGGAAATTATTGAAAGAATATACGACTTTTGACAAAACTGAAACACAATTCAAAACAATACCACAATTCAAAACAATACCGTACCGACAAGATTTTGAAAAAAGTAGACATAGTGGAACTAAACATAGTGGACATAAGATAGTGGAAGATGGGAGTAATAAAAATTATTTAAAAAAACGGATATTATAAGTGGAATGGGATTTGGATAAAGGATCCGCGAAATTAAGCGTCGGGGCAGTGGAGAGTTCAACATCGATTCCATTCAAACATTAATGGATAAATAAATATTTCTTTCGATTCACGACACTCCTGAGGTCCTGAGGTCAAAAAATAACAATAACGTAAAGTTTGTAGAATGAAGCACAACGCTCACGTTTACAATCTAGGTTTTTACATTCTCAGTTCTTCCGACACCCTGAAATTTGACAGGGTCTTCTTTATTCGGACGGCATTGGGTCGTGCGGTGGTGTTGTGATTCTAGCACTCCTTCATCAGCTTGGAAATGGCGTGGAGGGCTCCGCACGACGACCATCTGGTGGGGATGTTGGGCCTTTGTCGATCGAAACAAACCACTCTGTAAAATAATATAACAAATATACTTATATATGTTGCATATCAATATAATACCGATAACCTTATTGACAAAGTATTTTAAATACGCTTTGAATATAAAACTAACTTATATTCAAAGTAAATACCACATTCCATCATCTGATCTGATGAAACTTATTAGTAGGTGGTCACTTGGGTAAACAGTTAAAAATCTGCTTTATTATTGAAAATTAACATCGCTGTATTTTGCGACTTTAAGAACATCTGCTTGAATCTGTTTAAGAACATTTTTTAGAGAATTAAAATTTAAAATTTTCCTATATGCTTATACAGAGTCAAAAAAAACGTAATAAAGAAGTGGAAATCTAGGCCAACAAAGAAACTTAATTGTTATTAGAAAATATCTTCAAAACCTAATTGCAAAAATCAACTTATCTCGACCTGCTATTCGATAGATATCTACCACGACCACCACTCTATATGCAAAGGTTATATTATTTTTAAACTAGTATATTCTCTAGCATGTAGAACTATCAAATTGTACCAGCGAAATTATAATTCTGATCTAACAAACTCTAAGACTCCTTGAAATTTACAGCTCCAAAATAGAGCCTAACTTTCTTTCAATTACCTCTCTCTACAACATCTTCAGATTATTTTTTGCTGCTAGAAAATCCTCGTAAAATATACCGGACCTACACTAAATACGGTGTAAAAATTAATTGACAATCTCGATCAGGTGGAAGGACTCTAACACTAGAGTCAAGTAAGGGCCTAATGGCTAGTTTGAAAACTAGACCAAAGAAACTATTTTAAAAATAGAAAATGGACCTTCCTTGAAAAATATTTTCTGTTTGTTGATATAAGTGATATTTGTATAATAAAATAATTTTTTGTTAGTAGATTAAATGATGATTAAAAAAACAGTAAACCAGAGAATAATGCCATATATCGAAGAAAGAATGTAGGAATATCAATCAGGGTTTAGAACTGGCGCCTAACAATAGATCAGTTTTTTATAGTCCGTCAAATAATGAAGAAAATAACATAATTTGATGCTCTTTACTTAAGATGTTCATAGACTTTACATAGGCGTACCACCGGGTACAAAGAGCAATGGTATTACGAGGCCATAGAGGAAATGGGAACACAAGCTAAGCTTATTAGATTAACCCGGATGACAATGCTTAACTATAAGGCAGTAGTAAACATTTAGCATCTCCAGAATAGAATAGAGGATCGGAGAAGGTTTGCGGTAGAAGTTGGATTGGCACCAATACTACTTGAAAAAGTCCTCAGAAAGATTTTTGGTGCTGTGAATGATAATGGAAATTGGAGCATCAAGAACAAACTCTACAAAAGCTACAAACTCAAACAATTATACACAGATCTATATCTGAGTGTTCACTGATTTAGATGGACAGCATGCGTGGCGAGAACACCACAAGGTCGAATATCAAGGAGACGAATAATAGGTTACAGAAAGAGAGGTAGACCAAAGATACGGTAGTTGCGGGAAATGTAATAAGAGATGCTGAATAACTAATGCACATCAAAAACTAGCAAAGGGCTGCTAGTAATGGATCACTGTGGAAGCGAAGGTTAGAGTACGTCAAAGCTCACTGGCGGGCTGTAGCACCATGGGAGGACTCAATAAGTGAGTATTTGATATGATTGGCTTTGCGGGAAATTCGTATTAAAGGCTATGCGGGAAAATATACAAAAAGTGTATTGCAACGACGAAACAATTCCACAACGAAAAAAAATATGTAAAAAAGCAATCTCATATTGACAATTCCCTTTTAATCAACCCTTACATTTCATACTTAAAATAACCACAATATATTATGGTACAACTGGTAATATTTTGTTTCGTAATGTAAATTAATAAAAGTCCTACCTTCGCATTTCTTCTATTGTAGGATCTGAAGGTACTGTGTCGAAGAATGGAAGTTGGTACTCATCAAAGATACGGCGCGCTATCTCCCAGAAAATAAGACCCAGTGCGTACACATCTGCCCCTTTGAATGAATCAAACTGGTCAATATTCATTGTCTCAACCAGAACCTGAAACCAAAACAATTAGTACAAAATAGATAATGTACTAAACAATTCCTAACCTCCGGAGCCATGTACTATTTGGTACCCACAAGATTGTTAAGTAGTATATCTACGGTGTCCGTGGTGAAGTCGTGTCTGTCTGCCAGTCCAAGGTCACCAATGGCGCAGGTAGCATTTGACTTGGCCAAAATGTTTTTTGATTTCAAATCTAAAAATCCTAAACGACTATTTCAAATGCTAAACGACTCAATAATTTTATTGTTGACACAATTCTTTTCAACACTTCTCTCCAGTATTTTTTTCCTTTTTTTGGGTTTTCTACTTCCCGAAAGGTTAACGTTCAAAAGTTTGTATTTATTTTAGAACATTTTTATATTTTTTAAAATTTTGTTTGTTAGGCAAATTTATTACAGATAAGAATCACTGAGAAATTTATCTCCGTTCGGTTTTTTGTTTTTGACCCAGTGATTCTTTATTTACATAAGAACAGATATTTTTGATATTTTTTGAATATTAGATCGTTTCGAAAAACCAAAAAAAAGAAAAAATATATATGAATACGCCACAATCATTCAGACATTACTTCTCTCCATTACACCTTCGTAACATTCTTCTTTTTCCTTTTCCTGTAATAGTTCAGTATCAATTCTATTGAATTTGGTTGACAAATTTGACAAATTGACCTTTTGTACAGAATACACACGGCTGACATGGGTTGTTTTGAAACTTCGTGGTCCGATAAAATAACAGTAATTGCCAATAACAGTAATCTCCAATTTTGCAAATCAATTATTAATTTAGACTTTGCTTTTGAAGAGTTTGCAAGGGTAGCAGTAAACACTTTTGCGCTTGTCCCTGGAAATATCAGCCAAGTTCTCTTTTCCATAATTCCATTTGATTTCCTTTGTAAAAATGATCATAAGAAAGTCCTCTGTAATAAACTTTGTCTGTCTTTGTACGTTGATTTTTCGGTATTGAAGCCTAATGAGCTTCTGACAGAGGAAAAGTTTTTGAATTGTATAAGTAATAATCATTTGAACCATATCATCGGTAAAGCAAAGTTTCAAAACTTTGCCCTTGTCAGGCATACTTCCCAAAGTTTTTGCAGGATCTGCAAAACCAGGTGCCATTTCATCAGCACCCCCAACTTCATCAAAAACACCATCATCATCAATAGTTTGATTTTCATGCACAATCTCACCTTCTATCAGAGCTTCTTCGTCCGTTTCCTCTCTGTGGTCTTGAAATTGAGCAGGCAAACATAGTCCGGATCATCATTTTAATAGCTAGTCTTCTCCTTCATCTGAGCTAGTTCCTTCAAAGCTCAGTTCTTGCTCAACATCCGCATGACGCGACTAGCAAAGTCAGGGTGCATAACACTGACTTTTTTTATGTTTCTTGATAGGTTTTTCCTCTAAATTGTGTATATATAAAATGAATAATTTAACAAACAATAAAAAGAAAAGTAAAAATAGTTTGCGTATATCGTAAGACCTGGTCTGTGAGACCTGTACGTTTTGACAGTCAACTAAGAATTCATAGGGGGAGGTGGCTGGAGGATAGGTGGGGGAAAGGTACTGAGAGACACAATTCAGCCGGAAAAGCAGGGTTTGTCTCTACTGAACTCACAGACCCATCTTTCGGTTAAAGGGTTAATCTGAAATGTTTGGAATGAAATGTATTATTTATTGTTAAACAATTCTCAAATTGTATATGCAACATTTTTTGAAGAAGTTCAAAGTAAGTGGCAAGCAATATATACAGTGGTGGCCAGAGAAATAAAGCAGTAACAATAAAAGACACTGTTTGGCAAATAAAGTTGTAATAGCATACGTAATTAATACAATAACTGTATAATATAAATATATAACAAAAAAGGGAAAACATAATATCAAATTTAGTTTTGAAAAAATACTGTACACATATTTAACAAAAATTTAGAAAAAAGAACATGAACATGTGATTATAAAAATAGAGCCATAAAATTTATAAAGCAGTAAATATTGTTTCTTCACATTTTGTTTATTTCAACCGTTGAAATTAAAAAAAAGGTAGGCAGTCATGGGGACTGCAGACAGAAGTGAAAACTTGAAACTTTGGAATAACTGCTTTATTTTAATTTTTAAATTATTTTTAATGTATAATTTAAAAATGTATATTTTTTCACGTAGGATCGATGATCTAAACAAATATAGAAAATGGACATTTAGAAAAACTAGTTATATGACAATACTTTTTTGTAAAGTTCTAATGGTGAAATTGAATGATATAAGTTTACAAATAATCATTTTGCAAAAAATAACAAAACGTATTTTATTTCTGACAATTTAAACCAATAAACATTAATTTTGAGAAATTGAATTTATTAAAACATTTTATAGAATTTTTAATTTTCGAACTAGACTCGAACTAGAAATCTGTTTTACCACCGCTAGTAAGATAACTCCTAAGCCACTATGAAATATTCATTGCACTATGTATTACAGATATTAAATATTAGAAAAATAAATAATATCAAATTTTTCAACGCAAATATTGATACCAATATTAGAAGTATTCGAAAATAAATGGTTTGTTTTTGTTATTCATTTTTCTACATAAAAATATTAGCATATTAAGTACTCACATTTGTATCGCAGTGATTCTACAATTAAACAATTAAAATAATGATTAACTAAAACACAATTGGCGTCGCCAGTCTGGCGCAATACGTCACTAACATGTCGGTGACGCGAACCCATAACTTTTGCCCCTACCGAAAATCGCTCAAGGCGGCTAAAGAAGTTTTCACTTCAATAAATGAAAACAAACTTGGCCGAATCATAATTTTGTTAGAAATGAGTCGTAGCGTCGATTGTACAGCTGCTGAAAGAGTGTATGTCCTGATGGAGAGGCGATAAGCTAGAAGACAACCCAACCAAGAATTATTACCAAAACTATTAAAACTGTAAAGCATAGAGGCGGTAATATAAAGCTGTGGGCAGCTTTTTCATGATATATTGTAGGATCAATTTACTGGATAAAAAAACATGGAGAAAAATGAGTACGTCCACATTCTTCAGGGAGTCATGCTGCCTTTTGCAGAAGAAAATATGGCCGGTGGTATGGAAATATCAACACGATTATGATCCGAAACATACTGCTAGGAAAACAAAACAATTTCTTAGTGACAATAATGTGGTTTTCTTAATCGCCGGACCTCAATCCCATTGAGACCTTGTGGACTTATTTCAAGAATGCCGAGGGATTTACCCGAGAAACAAGCTTAAACCTTGGGAGGTGATTAAAAAAGAATGTGAAGCTATACCATTAGAATTGTGTCACAGACATAAACTCTATGCCCAAAAGATGCGCCGAAATTATAAAACACACACACACAGTCATAAAAAACTATTAAATGTTATAAAATGTTTGTGTTATTTAGTACTTTTGTTAACTGTTAAATAGTATGTACTGTACTTGTTTCTCAGTCTGTTATTGTGCTTGTTCTTTTTTCTAAATTCTTGTTAAATATTATGTTTATAGTATTTTTTTAAAACTAAATTTGATATTATGTTTTCCCTTTTTTGTTATACATTTATCATATATGGTTATTGTACTAATTACATATGCTTTGCATCTTTATTTGTCAAACAGTGTCTTTTATTATAATGGTTCTATTTCTCTGGCCACCACTGCATACAAAGATAAGAAAAACTGCATTTTAAAAAATGATAAAAAAATTAAGAAAAAAAATTAAATATTTAATTAGTAATTTATTAGTTAAATTAAATAACTATCTTCGTATTGTTCTTTCAATGTCAGTATATCATTCAAACATTCTTTATACTCGTCTGTGTCAACTGAAAATTGATGGAAGCGGGCAATCTTCAATTTTCCGGCTTCAGAATGTAGGGATTCCAACATTTCACCTATTTCTGCACCACAATGAAAACCAGCAAGAATAGGGATCGACTGAACCTCTGAAACAGAAATTAAATCATATTGTTGAATATATTAGGCATGTACAGAAAATATAAAAATATAATATATATATTAATATATATATTATAATATATATAAAATATAATATATATATTATATATAAAATATAAAAATATAATATATAAAGAAAATATAAATATATAATAAGGTGTTTTTCGACAGCGAAAAACACCTTCGCCGAAAGGTGTTCTTCGCTGTCAAAGACTGATTGTCGCGTGGGGAAGCTTAAGCTCGTCCTGCTTTCGTGTTGATCAAGATTAACGCGTAACGGTTAGAGACGCATCAGCAACTACAAGACTATTTAGCTACTGGACCTACAGCTTAACGTGGGTTCCGAATCACGATCATCAGCCATCCACAACACAGGCCAACACCCCCCTCAGGCTATCAACCCTTGGTTATGTGGTTACCCATAAGTCTATCAGGAAGCTTATCCACTGGCGAGTGACCAATGTAAAATACTTCTCAGAAGGCATCCGGCCTTACCCAGCCTTTAACTGGCGTGACTGAGAGGTAATTCGTTGTCGGATTTTACACTACACTTTAGGAAGTAAACAAGCAGAGGAAAGAAAGAAAAACAACCATCCGAGCGCTGGAATCGAACCAACTACCGCTCCAATGCGGTTTCGGCACAGCAGCGGCAGGCCGCTGTTCTTACCGTCCGCACCAACGCGACCGGCTAAGTGGGAAGACACCCAGTAAGTTTGAGTAACCAAGAGAACACCAAGGCTGGTGAGGACGTAGGTGGAGAAATTCGAGGCTGAGCTGATGTCAGCATTAAGTATTTACAACTTTAAGCACATACGGCCGGTGAACCGGCAAGTTCGGTCCAGAATGGGTTGGGGAAAGGCGAGATTCTGGCGCTTCAAAACTGGAACCCCTCAGCTAAGGAAAGGAAAATCCTGAAAATAAATCAGGATCGCCTGAAGGCCTCAAGGTAGCAGCCATACCAATAGGATAGAATGGATGATAACGAAAGGAATGAATAATCGACGAAACGTGGAAGCCTATTCGGAGAAGATGAGAAGAAAAGCGAAAGATAATGCAAATAGAAAGTACAGAACAGAGACTTGACAGGAAGTATATAGGCAAGGCTGTAAAAAGGTTTGCACGACATGACAAAAGATCATTTAAAAAAGGAATAAAACAACTTTTTATTTTGTTATCTATCACTTTTATTTTTAAACAAAACTGATGTGACTATAGTTTCGTAAAACGACTTTACATTCTCAAACACTACTTTAAAACTAGTTTGTAGTGTTTGAGAATGTAAAGTCGTTTTACGAAACTATAGTCACACCAACAAAGACCAAGCGATGAAAATCAAGACCAGAACTGTTAGCATTTTCATCCTGAACGGATTACCCATAGAAGATGCGAAATTTTACGGACATGGGCAGCATTCTCACAAAAAATAGAGGTGCAGATCATGATGTCAGAAACAGGATCACCACAATACTCAACGCATACAAAACTCCGTATATTTAATACCAACGTCTTGCTGTACGGATGTGAAACGTGGAAAATAACAAAGACAACAATACACTTCAGGTGTTCATAAATAAGTGCCTGTGAAAAATACTTCGCATATTCTGGCCGAACAAGATTTGAAACGGAAACTTGCTCCATCTCACAAACCAAAAGAAAATTGAACATGTGATAGCAATTCGTAAGTGGGATTGGATTGGGCACACACAGAAAACAATACAACTCTATAGCCAAACTAGCATTGGACTGGAATTCGGAAGGTAAAAGAGGTATTGGAAGACCTATACAGACTTAAAAGAAAACCATTCATGATGAATTGAAAAGAGTGAACATGTCCTGGCTGGAAGTTAAGGTAACCAGATGGCGCGCTTTTATTGAACCGCTATGCTCCGCATATATATATATATATATATATATATATATATATATATATATATATATATATATATATATATATATATATATATTCAATAAGCCTCCTATCAGTAATGTACAAAGTTTTCACTAAAAGAATATTAAAAAAAACTGAAGACGCACAACCAAGAGAACAAGCAGGATTCAGTACAATGGATCACATCCAGGTTGTACAGCAGGCCATGGAAAGGCACAAAGAATACATCATGCCACTGTGCTTGGCTTTTATCGACTACGAAAAAGCATTTGACTCCATCTCAAAGCATGCAATAATGGATGCATTGCTTAGCCAAGGGGTAGATAAAGCATATGTAAACCTATTGGGATCGATATATGATAGAGCTACAGCAACAATCCACCTTGGTGATCTTGAAGTGGGAATTAATGTAGAAAGAGGTGTACAGGGTGACGCAATATCGCCTATTCTTTTCTCGGCTGGCCTTGAAGAAGCATTCCGTAAACTGGATTGAGAACTTAGATTTGCAGATGATATCGTTCTCCTTTCACAAGACCCAAATGAGCTGCAAAGACGCATACAAGAATTGTAAAGGGCTGGCGAACCATTTGGCTTGAAAATAAACCTGAAAAAGAGTCAGGTTATGTTCAATAACTTCGCTCAGCGCAGAAGAATTTCAATTTTAGGAAGGGATTTGGAGATTTTGGACCTCTTTATATATCTTGGGCAGAGGATTTCAATGGAGGGGAATACCGCCCGGGAAGTGGAAAGTGTTAAATGCGGCTGGCAGGCTCAACATTTTGTTTAAAAGCAGACTCCCACTTTGCCTGAAAAAAAAAAGTCTTCGATCAGTGCGTTCTACCCGTTATGACATACGGAAGTGAAACCTGGACACTCACATCCCAATAAATTCAAAAACCTTGGGAATCACAGAGCGAAATGGAAAGATGTATGCTTGGTATTACAAGACGAGACAGAAAGTCCTGCGCATGGATCAGGGAACAGATGAAAGTCTGTGACATCATTGGAAGAGTAAAGCGATTGAAATGGAGATGGGCAGGCCATATAGCGAGGCGATGGGATGACAGATGGACCAAGGCAATCCTGGAGTGGATACCGCTTGATCGCAAACGTCCGCGAAGATGACCGAAAGCACGATGGATTGGGGACATCGTTAAGTATATTGGACCAGGGTGGCAGAGGAAAGCCCAGGACCGTGAAAGTTGGAAACATGCTGAAAAGGCCTTCATCCTGCAGTGGATCGACACGGGCTGATGATGATGATGATGAGGTCATATTTTAGAAATAAAAAGGTTAAGTCTATGTCGCTCTCGGAGATTTAAAGACAAATATAAGTATCTAGACGAAAATTATTATGTTATTCAGAACTCTGTAAATGTATAGTTTTGCGGAACGAATTGCATTACTAAAAGATTCTGCTTACAAATGCTAGTATGAATTTTGGATTAAAATAATACATGTTTATCAAGATATAAGTCCTTCAATCATGAAGTCCAAAAACCACACCAAACGGTGACTTTCTGAGGATGAAGCAGTAACTCCTGAATGAGTTGACCATTTTCATCGGCCTAAATCATGCAGTTATGCTTGTTCACAAACCCATTAAGCCAGAAGTGCGTTTTGTCGGAAAAGATTTTTTTTGCCCAAAGGGTGAGTGGCCTACCAACTTCCAATTTCTACGCGCTGTTGAATCGTATATCTTTCCATAGTAAATTGGCATAATGTACTGAACCCATCAGTCTATGAATAACATTTCCATTTCAAACAGTGTTGCCGCTATTACGTTTCAAAGTTCTGACACTCTTATTAGAAAACTCTTTTTTGGCCAAAGTAAAGCAAAATAATATTTCTTTCAAATACAATCAAATCAAATACTGAAATGTTATTAGTGTTTATCATTTAAAATTATCAATTTCTCTAGTGGAAGTTTTGGTGTGGAACACTAAACTCAAAGACATTTATCACTAAACGGCCAAGCACTTCTTTATTATTATTATTTTAATTTTTCAGCGGTGCGTTTTACTAATCATGTTAGCATCTTTAGGAGATGATGCAATTTTAAATAATCTCCTGATGCTTGAGCAATTAAAAACAAGTTGTACATATCTTTGAGTTTAATCTAAAATTGTTACATGTTGGATACTCAACTGCATATCCAGCTGAAAATCTACATGGAGGCGATATAGTTATGTAAATAGGGTAGTTCCACTGACAACATGTTTTGTAGAGAAAAATGTACTTTCTCTTTCAGATAGATTGCTATAGACATAACGAACAGAAACCTAGAAGCTTGAAGCAGGTTATTTACAGATCGCTCAAAGGAAACCACATTTTAAAGCAGCCATCAATCATCGGAAAAAATGTAGGGTGGCGTTTTTCTCCAAAAGCACTATCAGAAATACAACTCCAGCAACAGACGCACGCACATACCGAAATCAGCACGAACGTAGGAGGAGCCAACACAATGAATAGAAAAATGTCAATGCCAAGTTTTACCAAGATGACTCAATTTTAAAGCAAGCCCTAATGGATGCATTGCTTAACCAAGGTGTAGACAGTGCTCAAATAAACCTACTGGGATCCATGAAGGATGAAGATACAGAGATAGGTCACATTGATGGTCGAAAATCAATATATGCAGAGTGTGCGGTAGGGAGACGGCTGTTCTTTTATTAGCCTGCCTTGAAGAGGATTACGAACAGGATGGAATAAAGATCAATGGTACATACTTAAGCCATTTTAGACTCGCAGATGAGATCGTTCTCGTGAAACAAAACCCAGAAGAGCTACAAAAACACATACAGGAGCTTTAAAGGACTGGAAAGAATCATTTGGCTTGAAAATAAACCTGAAAAAGAGTTAGGTCATGTTCAATCAATTTGTCTAGAACAGAAGATTTCAATGGAGGGCAAAAACGCCTGAGAGGTGGAACGGCGTGTTAAATCTGGTTGGTAGGTATTTGGCGTAGTATTTAAGAACAAATTCACAATTTGTCTGAAGAGAAAAGTCTGACATATTGCTTTTTGCGCGTTATGACATATAGAAATAAAACCTGGACACTAATATCATGATCGGTTCAAAAACTATGGGGCGCACAGACTGAAATGACATAACAAGGCCGGAGAGAATGAAAGTATGTGGTATCAATGGAAGAATAAATTAATTGAAATGGAGGTGGGCAGATCACATAGCAAGTCGATGCGATGATAGTTGCACCAAAGCAATCCTGGAGCGAATACTGTTTGATATCATCAATATCTACGAAGAAAATCACAGACACAATGCACTGAAAACATCAAGTATATTGGACTCGAATGTCAGAGGACCGCGCTAGTTAGAAATGTGCTCAAGAGGTCTTTTTCCTACAGTGGACAATAACTGAGCGATTGACAGTACCTTGGGGCGGATCAAAGTTATTCGCGAACGACTGGAAGCAGTGGAGGAACTTGATCGAAACCTAAATATAGAAAAATTCTGATGCTTGCAAAATATACAAGAAAGAGAAGAATCTAAGTTTAAAGGTAACAGTGGAAATCAGGATAACAAAAAATCATCAGGTAAAAAAATCGAACAGCTTGTTTGGTGATTCATATTGAACAAAAGTGAACAACTATTCTATAAGTAGTATATAGTATTCTGACAGCAGATTTGAAAAATCAAGCCAATGCTAGAAAAAATAAGCCCAAACAATAAGCAATTATTTCTCAGAGATAATTTTCATTGAAGTATATCATTGTTAGCTATTAGGTTTTAGGATTACTGCACAAGAGCTGAAAAGAATTGTCTATAACTATAATTCGTTTAGGAATTAAAAGAGATTTACCACTAAACGCCAAAACACTTATTTCTAATGTGTCTATGCGCGCTTCGCCAACCATGTTAGCATCATCAGGGAATGATGGTAAATCTTTTTGAGTTTCGAGTTTCACATCAAAGGTTAGAATATAAGAATTGATATATCCATGTTGTTATCAAGTCAAAATGGCTGAAACTGACAGGGGTTTAGTTTCAGTATGATAGTGTTTAATTATGTTTTGTCTATGCTGGTTTTATAACAAATTTTGTTGTTTAACACATTTTAAGATAAAATAAATAAGTATAGGAAGCTTGCATTTGAATTGTCCTTATGCTAATTTAGTCTTCATATAATGAAAATTCAGAAATACGTTTGACTTGTAATAATAATAAAACCTTAAACTCTAAGAGTTTTATCACTTAATACCAAATCATTTTTTTAAACTTCTCGAGGCGCGTTTCGCTAACCATATTAGCCTCATCAGAAGATTAAATCATCTCCTGATGACTCTAACCTGTTTCACACTGAAGGTTCCAATGGAAGAATTGAATAAAATCTTACTTATATCATCTGGTCTTGGATCAACATAAATATTTCCATTTTGTCCAACATGTTGATCGAAAATATCAGGATATGGCGTTTTAACTTGGAGAGGTTTTTCTACAGCTGTTACATTGCTGGCAGTGGCGTATGTTGTACAAGCTAAATAATATTCCAACATTTCCTTTGCTGTGTTATAATTATATGCAGGCATGTCCTTTTGTTTGCCAGCTTTGTTATGGGATTTTTTTAATCTGTATTCCGGTACACCCAATATGGTTAAATGTTGCATAACCCTATTTGTTCCTAAAATATATATAGATCAGGTATAAAAAAACACGATATATTTATAAGAAATACTTAATATTTTACAAATTACATTTACTCAATAGGGAATGTGCTGTTCTATTCTATATCTAAATCATCAGATATCATTCTATATCTAAACCACTTGTCTTTAATTTTTTGACGAGCATTTCGCTAACCATTAGCGGGAGTTCAATCTACATTGAATCACATAAATAATTGTTATGCCTTTTAATAAAATCACCTAGATCCTTAATAAGGTAATTAAAGACTTGGAAATAGTGTTTTTTTCTAATATATTATCATCTTATACTTCCCTCTTTTTAGGTGATCAAAAAAGTACACGCCATTAATTAATGAAGTTAACTGAAGGAAAATAACTGGATTTATAAAAGAATATTTAAAGAAAGATGACACGTTTTGGAACACTAGTTTTTAGTCACGAGAGCAAGTTTAATTTAATTGGGAAACGACGGTAAGCAATAAGTTGGACAAAATAAAAATACAACTGAAAATAGAAAATATTCCAACGGTGAAACACAGTGCCGGTTCAGTCATTTTATGGGGCTGTATGACAGGGGCGGGGTACGAAATTTGTTTTTTAGAGATACCACCATGGATCGTTTTGGTTATTTGAACTCGGTTCGCAAAATGGGTTTAAAAGATCCATGGATTATTCAACAATACCGTGACCCAAAACATAACGGCATTGTTAAGGAGTTGTTACTGTACTATGTTCGGTATCAACTTCATTTTCTAACTCACTCCCCCGATAGAAATTTTTTGGGATTATTTAGATCGCCGCATTAGAAAACATTAAAAATAAGAATGATCTGAAAAGGATTCTGCTGGAAGAATGGAAATATTCCTATTGAATATTAAAAGTGGCCCAACAAACTATTAATTTTGAATTATTGTTGCATTTACTTAAAATATACTTAAGGCTATGTATACTTTTTTGTGAAATAAAATATGAATTACTCTGTTATTTTCAATTACTTGTTGAACGAATAAAAAATATATACAAAATATTATTTTTATTTTAATTTAGAGGTCAATTACTTAATTTTTTTAGATAGAAATACTCGATTTCCATCAAGTTAATACCATTGTATTAGGAATATGTATACTAGTTTGTATTACTGTATATCAAAAATATTTTTTACACTTTTACTTTAGGAGTTATATAATTTAATAATGATTATCTTACCTATTGTACATCTTGGACTAATACTTTGATACAATGGGCCTTCCCACCTGTCCAGGCAATCAATAAAATCAATATCACAGTTAAATGAAAATGGATGACATACACTAGTTGCAACCACTTTCCTCCCATTAGCTGTTAAATCAGCACAAATATCCATTAATGAAAAACTGCTAGATTTCAATCTGTACTTCATGGTTACTGTTTCAAGAGCAGAAGCAAGTATTGCACTTGAATGATAAGCTAACTTATGCTGAAAACATATGTTAATATGTAAATTATATCATTAGAGATAATACAGAGAATTTTACATTATAGTTGGTATGATAAAATTTTCGTGGTTCTCCTGGTTGTCTCCATCCATCTTTACCAGTACACAAAGGGGTAAACATATTAGAAAATTCTCTAAATTGGTTGAAACACAATGCTAAATTGATTACTCTGGTTGAATCACTCATTATTGATTGGACTTGTTCTGTATCAGTCTCAAATTCATTATCTGGAAAGAAGGAAGGAATTGTGGGGCAAACCAAAACAGATTTTCTGTCATATTCATCTCGAATATTTTCCAGACAGCTTGATGATAATCCCGAAAAACCATTAGTGCAATCTGTAAGTATATGAAATCCCTGTAAAGGAATTTACTGCATAACATTACATATAATACTAACAAGACAACATTAATTTGCTCCCAAATACCATAATTTATTAAACTCACTTGAAAATGATCACATTCCTCAATGTAGTTTCTCATTTTATCATTGAAATCTTCTTGAAAGAATTCACTTTTCCATAATTCTGTCCCTACACTAAATGTATCAAAAGGGGTCTCATTGGATGCATGTTGATATTGATTAATTATATTTACAGAACGAGGATGAAACCTAGAGTACAGATAGTCCGACCATACTCGAACAGATTCTTCTAATTTGTATTTTTTATGAGGTACATCAAAAAATGTGGTGGAGTTTTCAATATCTGTTTGAAATTCATTTTTTGGAACTTTTTCTTCTTTTTGTATTTCAAGTTTGTTGTCATCCCATGTAATACTACACTCTGGTAATGTATTTTCATAAAGATCACCTTCTTTCGGAAGGGATTTTAAACTCCCTTTTAAATCCACTAGTAGTAATCGAGGAGTAAAAGTGACCTGACCCTAAATTCATGACTGGATTATGATGACATAGATCATTTGTAATATGTGCACTACTTTATTTACCTTTGATGTGAGTCCTTCTCGAAATAGTACGTCATGATCTACTTGAGAAGATTGAATTCCATTGTAGTCGAACGATAATTCTTGAATATTCCACCAGTGTGAACCCACATAATTGGCATAATGACCGAACTGTAAGGTTAAAATCTCTCGAGAACTCATTTTAGAATATTTAATACTTTTGAACAGAACTAGCAATACTTTTCTGCTGAGTTAACGACTAGGGAAATTATTTTGGATTATATGCATTTTGTAAATATAACGTATAGGTTAAGTTTCATCTTGTACACATGAATCGAAAAATACCAGGGTATATTTAAAAGTAAATATATAATATTATAAATGTTCTTATGAAAAGCGTGTTAATGTGCCATTGAATTGAATAATTCAGAATAAATTGACAAAAGATTATTATTACATATTGGAACATAATTATTTATTTTTTGTTTATTTAAAAAATAAGCTGTAGCTACAAAAAATATCATACAGGTACACGTACACACTAGGCTAAATAGTACTGTTGCGCTATTTATTTATAACAAAATTAAATATTTTGAGCGTTATATTATCGGTATTGTACAAGATTACTATAATTGGGTCATAACAAATATTTATTAAACCATTTAAGTTACTAAGGCAAGTATTGTTAAAACATTCACAACTGAACAAATTTCCCTCAATATTTCGATAAACACAAGTTTAGACCAACAGTGTATATTGAAAAAACGGACCATCGCAGAAAATAAACACCTGCATTTTGGAGAAGCATTAAAAAATTGATTATTCTTGCAATAAAATGTATTAGTACTCTAAAAGGGCATATTGGTACTAATGACTCTTGGCATTAGAGAAAGTAACAATATTTCGGAAAAACGGATAGGCGGCTAGCTCTGGAGTGAGTAAAGGGAGAAAGTGAAGCAGCAAGTGGGAAAAACACGAAAAAAACAAGTTAATAGGACAAATGGTTTTTATAGTTTTCATATGGACAGTTTGGGGTAGAAATTCGTATAGAATGTCAAGATAATCAGAGTTAAGAGATCGAGATGAAAGGTTGACGGGGAGAATTCGAACTGAGATCGCGTGCAATCTCGACAAATTTGAATGAGATTGCACGGGAGCAGTACGTAAATGTTGTTGAAAAATTTCAGGTTGGGAGTTCGAGAAGAGAGTTCAGGTTGAACGGTTGACGGGGAAGTTCGAGGTGAGATTTCGTGTAATCGCAGCACGTAGAAAATTGCACATTCTATACCACGTAGAAAGTTAAGAGAGAGTTTCACGTTGAGAATTCGAGATAAAATTTCGAGCTGAGAGATTTTTGGAGAGAGTTCGATGAGAAATTGCACAGTAACAGTATGTAGAACAGAACGTACGTAGGAGTTTGTGTGGAAGACGTGAGTAATGTTACCCGCTAGAGTCAATTCACCGTAACAGTGAATTTGGAATAAGTATTTTGTGAAACATTAGCACGAAGAGTAGAATCAATCTGGTAAAACCTAAGATAAGCAGTGAAAAATAGCCCATAAAATGTAGTGAAGTGAAATACAATCAGCAAAAGTAGCTCATGGGATGTTACAGTCTTGACCAACGTGTACAAATCATTAAACTTTACTATTAAAATAAGTGCTCAGTTCGAGCTGCGTTCCGTGCGCTAAGTGATTTTTATGGTGTACACAATCGTCCTGTTGTGTCGATTATTCGTCGTTTGATGGACAAATTGGAATCAACTGGTTCAGTAAACAACCAAACAACACCCGTACGTCGTCGAAACCTGATATCTCCAGAAAACACTGCCGCAGTGAACGAGAGTGTGCTGGATAACCCTAGGCAGTCAATCCCTAGACGCGCCCAAGAACTTAGCCTTTCGCACACCTCAACTTGGCGAATTTTGCGTCGCCCAGGAACTAAAGTTAAACGACTATAGATAGCATCGGGCATTCGCTGACGAGGCCCATTTTTGGATGAATGGTTATGTCAATAAGCAAAATTGTCGTATTTCGAGAGATAACAATTCACATGAGACTTATCAGTTGCAAATGCATCCAGAAAAAATCACTGTTTGGTGTGGATTTTTGTCCGGTGGGGTTATTGGCCCGTACTTCTTCCAAAATGAAGCTGGCGCCGTCATAAGTGACACCGGCGAGAGGTACAGGTCGATGATAACAATTATTTTGCGGCCAAAATTGGAAGATATGGATCTCAACGACATGTGGTTCCAACAAGACGGTGCTACGTGCCACAGGGCACATATAACAATGGATCTTCTACACAACAAATTCGACGACATGGTTACATGGTTATCTCGCGTTTCGGGGACGTCAATCTGCCACCAAGATCGTATGATTTACGCCATTAGGCTTTTTCTTGTGGGGTTACGTTACATTATGGGTCTATGCGAATAAGCCTCAGACTAATCATACCTTAAAAGCTAACATAACCAATGCCATCATTGACATCGAGCTCAATTTATGCCGTCGGGTCATCGAATATTGAACATCTCGTATACGCGCGGCCCGGCAGCCATTTGGCCGTTATCATATTCCATACATAATGTTATCTAATAAATACTCTTTCAAACAAAAAAATAATTATATTTCATACACTTGCTTTATTTACATTTAAAGTTCGAGCTCTATTAATGGAAAACCCTATGTAAGAAAATATTGCGGATCCGTAAACTTTTTTGGAAATATTTTTGATGATGTATGAAAAATGGGTTCACTGGAATCACGCTGATTCAGAATCAAGAGTACAAAATAAGAAATGGTGATGTTATCACCTTCACTGGCATTACCAATCACTTTCAATTGAAGCCAATATTTCGTTGCCATCAGCCTCGGTTCCTCGAAATTTTGTGAACTACTTACGAAATACAGAATCGTATCGTAAAGTATAATTTGTCGAAAATGCTCTTTATTGTCTATTATTTTTAATGCTTAAAAAACACGATCAAATAACACAATGTTTTTTCAAGTACTCGGTGACATTCACAGTACTCGGTCAAACTTCATCACAACTTTACACGTCTGAAGTATTTCTGTTTTGCAATATAATGCCATTTAGCGCGAAAAATAAGACGAACTTTTGCATCAACCCAATAGTTACTGTGAATAAGTGATTGGCAGGGACGACAAACAAAACATTCAAAAATATATTTTTTAAGAGCATCGAAGACTTTCAGAATCGATATTTATATTTATTATAAATTAATTTACGTATTAAACATTTGGAATGTTATGTTAAAAAATAAAAGTATTTCAAATGTTTCTTATTCTTTATTTCAAATATTGATATGTTGAATTATTTTTTTCAAATTCTTCAGAAATTGCACGTAAGTTGCGTAGTGGGCCCATGGAAAATATTAAACATGTTCAAAAACAAGGAAAATTAATACGTGCTTGACGAAAAAGTTGCCCTTTCCTTCAGCCACCACTCAAAACGACAGCAAGTATCTCCCAAGACCGGTTTTTGGCCTTGAGTTGCATTGTATTACAGTCTGCATCCGACGTAGCCGATGCATATGGTCGTATCTTTGGTCATTCCTTCAGCTGCTTTCACGTTCAGCTCGAGTCTGAGTGATGACGGCTTAAGGCCAGAAACTGGTTTCGAGAGACACTTGCTGACATTTTAGTGGCACTCGAAGGAATGGACAATTTTTGCCCAAATATCTTCAGCAATTAAGTAAGTTAGAAGCAGATAAAATTATTATTCAGATGAACATACTAGGCTAATTGGAAAGTTCGTAGAACGACACCTATAAAGTAGTACAGGTATATAATCTACTACATTTTAAAGTTTCATCCTTCATATGAACATATGTGAAGTTTCAAGTCGATCTGTCAATTTGTTCGTACAAAAACAGCAACTTAAAGTAAGCGTATCAGTTTTATTTTTTAAAATGGAAAGTATTGAAAATCGTGCAGTGATTAAATTCTTTGTAAAAAAAGGTTTAAAGACAATGACAATTTATAGTGAAATGGTAAATATATTAGGGGAGTTTGCTCCTTCAAGTGTGTAAGTGGGCAGGTGGGTTTCAACGTGGTCGTATGGACCTGGATAATGATCCTCCTTCTGGACGTCCAATTCTATACATGATATAGTTATGGATGACAGACAATTGACTTTGAGTGAAATTGCTAAGGCCATGGACATCTCAACTGAATGGGTGTTTTATATTTTGAAAAAGGAATTGGGTTTGAGAAAGTTATGTGCAAGATGGGTGCCCCATTTATTAAATTCTGATCAAAAACGACTTAGAGTAAAACTTTCTAACCAACATTTCGATCTTTTTCGAAAGAATAAAACGAATTTTAAACGTCGTTTGGTAACTATGGAGGACACTTGGGTTTACCACTATGATCCTGAAATGCGACAACAAACCGCAGAGTGGACTGAGCCCGGTTGTTCAGCTCCGAAGCAGCCAAAGTGGTCCAAATCGACTAAAAAAGTTATAACATCAATTTTTTGCGATTTAAAAGGCATTTTGTTCATTGGTTACCTTCAAACCGGTAATCCAATAACAGGACAGTATTACTCAAACCTTTTGATCAATTGAATGCAAAAATTCGTGAGAAAAGACCTAGTTTAGCGAAGAAAAACCTGTGATTTTCCTCTATTCCCAAACTTCCTACGTGGCAACCGCTTTTCATCAAATGCAGAAGTTATAGCAGTTATAGTTGATATTGACTGATATTTTGAAGGACTTTCAGAAAATCACTTCAGAGATGGAATAAATGAATTGGAGAACTGCTGAAAAAAATGTATTGAGCTTAAGGGAGAATATACGGAAAAATAAAGTCATTTTTTAACTATAAACTTGATTTATCATTTCCGCTCCGCGAACTTTTTAATTAGCCTAGTAATAGTGAGTAAACAAACTAAGATTTATATCTAAATTTCCATTATATTAAAACTTGTATGTATTACAATTGTTTTAACACATGAACTATATTAAACTATTAGCAATAGTGTATATATGTCCTCTCTTCGAGAAATCAATTTTCACCGAAAAAGTGCCTGAACGACTGGCAAAGAGAGATTGGAAGTGTGGCAGGTAGCTCCAACAGGTTGGAGCCTGAGAGTGGAAGAAGTGTCCTGAGTGTATCCTTCAAATTCTTGAAAAGCAGTAGTGAAAAAAGTTTGAAGCATGTCGACATAGGTCTTGGTGGTCTTCGAAAAAAAACGGGCCGATTATTCCTGATGCTGACATTGCAGCCTAAACTGTAACCTTCCGGTTATGCAGAAGCCTTTCATGTTTCTTTTTAGGGTTTTCTCCACACCAGTAGTGACAATTTTAATTATTGTCATGGCCATTAAGGTGAAAATGAGCCTCATCGGAGAATAAGATTTCGTCGACTGTTGGAAATTGGAAATTGATTCATCATTTCGTTAGCAAATAAAAGTCTATTAGCAGGGTCTGTCGGCTTCAATTCTTGCACTAATTGAATCATGTACGGGTGCACGTGTAAATCTTTGTGAAAGATGCGAAGTCTTGTGCTTTATAGTCTATAAGTTTGGTGATTGGTGCACTCTCTGAATGTTGTCATCGGTTCTCGTTGACGGCCGGGGTCGTGTTTATTTAACGTTGAGCCAGTTTCCTCAAACTTACGAACCTATTGCTTAATCAACGGAAGACTTGGATATTGCTGAATATCGTGCAAATTGAAATGTTGAAATCTAACGTGCGCAATAGTGGCGGAATTGCTGTTGCGGAAATACTCGCGCACACAAAACAAGTGGTCTTCTCCCGTGTCGCTGTGCATGGTGACTAAATTTTCCTAAGACGAACTATCGTTTAAGACCATCCCCACTTTTCTACCCCCCTACCAATTTCTTTACAACCCAACCAAATTTTCTACAGCGCAACCAAATTTTCTATAGCGCAACCAAATTTGCTTCAGCTCAACCAAATTTTCTACAGCGCAACAACTCTTTGGAGCACCCTGTATTACCTAAACTTTATAGTAATAATACCTTTCATTTGCATATTTTATTATCAATAATTATTGGAGAAGTTAAAAATCTAAATACTTCTGTTTTACACGTTATATGTAATAAAAGTAATACTTTGAGGTTTTTAACATTTCATTTCAACCGTATCAACAAACAATATACCAGTTGATATGCGTATACAGGTAACATTAAACCTTCACAAAAAAAAATTGTCATGTGTCATCAATAAATTCCTCAACGTTTTTCATAAAAGCGAACATTTCTTTACACCCATTTTTTGTCGCAAATGTTATCTTTTTTTCTTGTATTTTAATTTAAGAAAATATTTTAAATATGCCACGAACGCACATTGGTAAGTACCAACTTGAAACATTTCTAACATTACAATATAATATCATATTTTAGGACCTGGTCCGGGTAAATACTTGTTACCACCTGTTGTGGGTTACGATCATCATGATTTTACCAAATACAGAAACCCACAGTATTCTATGGGTCTTAAATTGGGATTCATAAATAAAATGATTGGTCCTGGCCCCAAATATCCAATAGAAAAGATGACCAGGTATGGTAAGGCTAGCCCCCCTGCTTATTCAATAAAATCAAGGCAACAACAATTGGGTAAGTTTATCATGTTCAATTGTATTATTATGTTAATCATGTGGAAATTGTATTCTTTACCATAAATGACAATTTATTACATGTTTCCTTTCTTCTTGTTTGTTAAGTCTATATTAAAAATAGTTTTGTTTGTTTACTGCTTTGTTTGACAATTTGATATATAACTGTGGGCATTCGCTCATCTTTTCGGTGGCCAGAAAATATACCAGATTTAATGAAGTAAATTATGAATTACACAGGCCTACAAAACTAAAAAAAAATGGTGCTGCCCACACATAAGCGTAATTTTAAAGTATAGTGTTTAGCAACACTCTTAGTAACATTAAATTATCAAAAGTACGTACAATTTTTAATCTATTCACATTGATAATATTTTCTTCTCAGTCATTTAACTTATTTATTTTTGTTGTGTGTATATGAATTAAAAAAGTTAGTAAATAAAACCTGGAAGATGCCATCGTCGAAACGATCGTGTTTAAACGACCCGAACACTTTTTGGTACGTTTGTGACTATATATACGATGAAAAAGTTTTGAAATCCTATATTTGAATTCGGGCAAAGTGTGTATTTCGTTTACTTGAAAATCGAAAAAGTTGACAAAGCATGGATTCCAAACAATGTTTGGAAATGGACGAATGGTAAAAGAAGCCAAGTGAAATTATTGCTTAGTTAATGTACATGTTATTAACTGAATAAAAAAAGACCATGGTATTAACCGATGAAAAATGATAGCAGAGCTAAAAGCTAACATTGTATTAAAACAAACCGGCCTGAAAGAGAAGATTTGTCAGTTGGGAAATAAAATATCATAAATACAGCGTTATTTGCGTTCGCCTAACCAGCGAAGATTGGTTGAATTAGGTTCGCACTTTAATTTTAAAATAATGTCAACCCATTTTAAGAAGAAAATAACAAAACAAAAGACCTGGAGGTGCCCAAACACGTACATGGGTGAATTTCAAATTGACCCTGTTGCCATTTCGTGCCCCAATTATAAAGAGATTTTGAATGTTCAAGTCAGTAAAGGAGCTAACATAGACACGGATCACTACTTGATTAGAATCAAAATTAGCTTAAAACCTCGAACACTTATTCAAAAGAGACTGCTAATACCAAAGTTTCCACTATACGAAAATAAAACCAACCCTAACAGAAGAGCTTGATAAACAATCAGGCCAGAACTGGTAAGAATTAAAAACAAAAAATTATTAAAATAGCCTTCAAGTTGGTCTCTTTACAAAAACGTAGAAAACATCCTTGGTGGGATGAAGTTTACGAGCAAGCAGTATTAAGCTAAATTAAAGCATTTAAAGAGTGGAACAGTCAAAAAACAGCAAAAAACTATACAATTTTTTTGGAAGTAAGAAACGAAACATCGAAGCTAATTAGACAAACTAAAAGAAAATATGAAAACAATCAACTTAATAAAATAGAAAAAGATTTCCAAAAAAATAACACCCGAAATTTTTACAAAACATTTAAAACTAAATTAACAGGCCATCAAACCTAAAGTCTTTGCTTCCAAAAGGAAAACGGACAATTAGCTCTAAATAACCAAGACAATTGCAAAGAACTTGCGAAATATTTTAAACAACTACTAAACTAAACTGTCCTAAGCTAAAATTAATGAATAAAAATTGGCGAATACTAAAATTGGTGAATATTAAACAGGTTTTCGACCGGGCAGATCCTGCCCTGAACAGATCCTGAATCTAAAGTTGATCCTAAGGCATCAAAAACTGTACAATAAAAATCTCGTCCGTACATTTGTGGATTTCAAAAAAGCATATGATGTTATTGACTGCGGAATCTTTATTCTAAATCTTGAAAGAACAAGGACTAGATCTGAAAATGCTGGCAATTATTAAAGCCACACTAACACAAGGTCAAAAGTTAAATTCATGGGTGACATCTCAGAGCCCTTCGAAATTAAAACTGGAGTGAGACAAGGGGATGGACTCTCACCACTCTTATTTAACTGTGTTCTAGAAAAAGTAATACAGGAGTGGCGTGAAAAAAAAGTCGGCCCTGAATATTGACCAGCCCATTAAACTGGGGAGAACCAACATCAAAATTGATTGTCTGGCGTTTGCTGATAATCTAGCAATTTTGGCTCAAGATACATTAACGGCACAAAAACAGATTGAATTCCTAAAAGAAACAGCAGAAAAGGTAGGACTACAAATTTCCTTTGAAAAAGCATAATATATGACCTGACTAAAAACACCGCTTCTAAAAACAAAATATGGTAAATATGGTAATAGACGAGTCTCTCAATTCGATGGGTAAAATAATCATGGAGAACGGGTTGGTTAGGTTAGGTTAGGTAAAAAGCGGCCAATAAGGGTAGATGTGAAAAAATGGAAACTGCATTGAGACTTACACAACATATTTACAACAAAAAGTACATATCTGAGATATTACAACACAGTTATTATGCCAGAATGTCTATATGGGGCAGAAACTCTCATTTTGAATAGAAAGAGAGACATCGAGGAGATTTGGAAGAAGGAAAGAAAAAATCATAAGAGAAATCTTAGGCCCCAAACAAATAAATAGCACAACATACCAACTTCGAAAAAACAAGGAAATCAAACAATACACAGATATACATAGCCATATGAGGAAAAGAAGACTTAACTTTTACGGACACATAAAACGGATGAATACGAGTAGGCTAACTAGATAAATAGTCGAATTTTATGAAAATACAAATAGAGCTAAAGTAGAAATAAATAAATTGATTGCTGCAATTAAAGATGACCTAATATTAGCAAATATTACAAAAAGTGAAGTTCAGGATAGAGGCTGTTTCAGACACAAGGTTAACGTTTGGGAGGTTAGCCAGAGAGAAAAATGTAAGAAGACTGGAACAACTTGGTCTGTAGAAAGAAAAAAAAGCTCATAGGGAAAGAATGAAATCAGTATGGGCGCAAAGGAAGGCTAACAACAATATACGCCTCTAACTGTACTTCGCGTGGTCCACCAGGGCCCATATGTGAATAATAATAAATACAGCGTTAGTTACTAGAGAGAAAATAATTTTGTCTCCATTGCACATAAAATTGGGACTAATGAACAGTATGTTAAATAAAGCATTGGAAGAAAATGGTTATGGTTCCTGTTTTAATTATATATCGAAGAAATTTTTTGGTTTGAGCAAGAATAAACTTAGGGATGGAATTTTCGATGGGTTACAAATTAGGATTTTGATGAAAGACAACAATTTCGTGCATTCAGTGAATGTTGTAGAATCATTACCCTGTTTTTTTTCGTCAATTTTGTAAAAAAAATCCTAGGGAATTATAAGTCCGAAAACTATCGGGAATTGGTGCATGACATGCTGGAAAATTTCAGAAAGCTTGGATGTAACATGAGTTTTAAAGTTCGCAAATTTTTTTTCGTCCACAATCATTTGGACAAATATCCGGACAACCTTGGCTCTTACAGTGAGGAATAAGGAGAGCTATTTTATCAGGACCTAAAAGATGGAAGAAAGGTACCAGAGTCGATGGGATGAAGTCATGATTACTGAAGTTATGATGCAGTAATGATTTCTGCTGGAGCATCATGCGTAAGTGTCTGGAAGGAACTCAATCAAAAGAAACCACGAAAAAGAAGCTTTCTCCATGTTCAATGATGTAACAAAAGGTAAAACATAGGAAATAATCGTATTTTTTCGACACCTATCATATCTCGAAAACTACACGTACTTTTCAAAAAATATATGTACCGTTAGAACTAGCATAACGAGCATATTCAAAAACAGCTTTAGTTTTTCCGGTACCATTGTAGACCTGTGTTATTTATTAACTTTATTAACTTGTTTATGCCTGGTTCAAAATAATACTATCACACTATTATACGCTTTAACTTAACTGACAACATTGAACCATTACTCATTTCTTCTTCTTCTTCCTCTAGTACTACAGCTGATCAGTCAGCCGTGACCTTCTTTAATATTCGCCTTCATTTCAATCGATCTCCACCAACACCACGTGAAATAACATCTCTTCTTACATTGTTTTTGCCACCCTATCGTTGATCTAGCTCCTTTTCTGTTATCCACTGTTCGCCCCTCCGTGATTCTCCTTTGGTGTCTAATTTTATGCATGTTTAAATTTTTGCTTGTCCCTAGAAGAGAAGAAAGTCAAAGTGAGCTGTAGATATTAGAAAGCACTTGAGGATTGAATATATGAAGTGGAATTAGGGTTTATTCTTAGTAAATCTCCAAATTCATTTAAATCGTCAAATGTACTATCATGGAGTGCCAGAAAAAGGTCCTCTTTCTGTGGTTCTATAGCCCGTCAGTGAGTCTTGACCTCCTTTATCTTTTGCCTCTTACTCCTTGCCAATTTTTGATATTCAGTAGCTCTTCAGCATCTCTTCCTACATTGTCCCGCCATCGTGTCGTTGCGTCTATCTCATTTTCCGTTAACCGCTATTCGCTCCTCTATGATTCTCCTTGGTTTTCTGGCATTGTCACCACTGGTCTCGTCCGTCTGATTAGCTGAACCCTCACATTGCCTACAATATCTAGATCTTGGGATAATTGCTAGAGTTCGAAGTTAACCAAGTTAAGTCGTGATGCGGCCGATGTAAGAAAACGGCTGTAAGAACGGTGACTAGAGGTGTCACGGACAGTGAACGTATTCCGGTGAAGAATGGATGATGAAAACTATCGTTTGGAGGAGAGTGGGATATTTGAAATCACGTTATATAGGGTGCATACCAAGCTTTTTGTTTTAAGTGGGCTTTTCTACAGTCTTGGCTCTTCACATTATATAAAGCTTCCATATTTCTTACAAAATCAATCAATATTTCATCTTCGCTGGTCCAAATAACATTTGTACTGTTTGCACTATTTTTTAATTTTAAAATGGTCACCGCTACACGGGAAAAAACGTTTCACGACTGTTTGTCACTGCTATGACGGCCGTTATGTAAATGGCGGCACTTCTATTTGATGTTACGCTCACAACTAAGGCTCTCTAGGAAACCAACGCCATCTGGTTGACATAGACAATGTTTTAGTAACGTCATCCACGCTATATTACGGTCGCTAAATAACGACACCGCTCTCTTAGGAAGTTATTTAGCCGTCGTAGTGTAGCGGGGGGGATGACGTCACTAAATCATAGTCTATGCAAACCAGATGGCGTTGGTTTCCTAGAGAGCGTTGGGTGTTACGTCAAGTAGCTGTGCCGCCATTTGGATGACGGCCATCATAGCGGTGACAAAACAGCTCTGGATTGTTTTTTGCTGTGTATTGGTGACCAATTATAATATAAAAAATAAGTGTAAACAGTACAAACGCGATTTGGATCAGCGAAGATGACGAAATAATGATTGATTTTATAAGAAATAATGAAGCTTTATATAATGTGAAGGGCAAAAACTATAGAAAAGTCCGCTTAAAACAAAAAATATGGAATGCACCTTATATAGCATGATTTCTAAATGTCATTCTCTTCCAAACGATAGTTTTTGTCTTGCATAACTAAATATCTTCCAAAGATAGTCCGTTGACAGTTTTTTTTAATTGGCATTTTTTTTAATGATCCCTTCTATAGTGTTAATATGTTTAGATCATCACCCTGTCTGTTTTTCTTTAAATGTTACTGTTCCATTTACATCTATGTTTGTTTTGTTGACAAACAAAACCCCCCTGTCACAAACTTTCTTCAATCTCAAATTTTAACATGGTGTGTTGTGAAATTTTTACTGCGGCCTTAGAGTTAAACCTCCCCATCCAGGTTAATCTAATCAGCTTAGTTGGTATTCCTAGTTCCTCCATGGCCACGGTCGTACGCCTGTCTTACAGGTGTATTTATAAATACGTAAACATGCATGCACATAAAAAAGTTTTTCTAACCTCCATACGATGATTTGTTATGATTATTTAATTTTTTGAATTATTTTAGCTCGTTTCCAAACTCCCGGACCTGGCACCTATGCACCGGAAAAAGCTCCAAGAATGAAAGAACCGAGACCACCAGCTTATTCCATGTCTTCCAGGCATCAAGGATTTAAACCATATCTAACTCCAGGTCCCGACAAATATGAGGTTCCATCAACTTTGGGACCTAAAGTACCAGATAAGCCCGCTAATGCTGCTTATAGCATGTAAGTTTGCTATATTTGAAGGCTAGATTAATATTTCAAGCCCCCTAATTCATGTAATTACTTTTTTCGCCTATTAATCGAATTAAGATATACTGGTTACGTCTGCATGCTTGCCAATGCTGTAAGGGTGTTGATAAATATTGCATTCCATTACATCAGGTTGGAAGCAGCCTTTACACAAAAATATTTATGTTCATTTTTTAAGTTGTGATTGTTCTAAGGTTATATTTTCTACTTTAGGTCCTTTAGACAAAAAATCTTAGATCAAGATCGTTCACCAGGACCAGCTAAGTACGATGGAGCTAAAACTGATCTATATAAAAACAAATCACCAAACTACAGCATGTCTCCAAGAGTTTATCCTCCCATTGGAAAGAGCACCACACCTGGCCCAATTTACTTGCCTAAACTGCCAAAGAAACCGGGTTACTCGTTTGGATTAAGAACAGACACAGATCCTTATGTAACAGCTGAAGACGATATGCCGTGCGTCGATCGGACTAAAGGGTGTTAATCAATATGAAAATGGATATAATTTATGTAACTTAAGAGGAAAGTAAACCCATTCATTTTAATTTGTGTGATTTTCTTTTATACAGTTTAATAGTCGCCAACACTTCCAATATCTTCAAATACACCGGTCGACACGATTTTTGGATCTGGTTTCTGCATGCGAAATGTTGGTTTCTCCTACGTTACAAATAAAGGAAAACATAATTTTTCTGATCAAAGTTTACTTTTGTAGAAACTAGAGGAATTTTTCGAATTTTGAAGAAAAATTACTGATTTTCATATTTTTTTTATAATTTTATTTTAAATTACGATTAGAAAAGTTTTTGCTAGACATCAGGGTCTTTTTAATTCAAGAATTGTGATAAACAATAGCACATAAATGTACAATAATAAAAAATCAAGTTCAAAAATGAATATTTTTAGTGGTTCTCTTATGTTTGTATGAGCTTTCTCGTATTAAACCCCAAATGTATTCTCCCATCATATTCTCGTTGTACTGCCCTTGGCAACGTCGTTCAAAGTCCATCACATCTTGGTGAAAACGTTCTCCTTGCTTCTCTGAGTAGGCACCCATATTGTCTTTAAATTGCTCCAGGTGAGAATGTAGCATATGAAGTTTATGGGACATTCTGCAGCCCATAATTTTAAAGCTTTCAAGAATAGTTTCAATCAATTCTTCATAATTGTCAGCTCTGTTGTTTCCAAGAAAACAACTGCTTTAAGACTCTCTCAGGCTTGTTTTTCATGAGCATTAAGGAATTCTGTAAAATTATCAATGCTCATTATTTGTTTTATTTGTGGTCCGACGAAAATACCCGCTTTACTTTTAGCTTCAGATAATTTGGGAAAAAATCCCTTTAAATATTTAAAAGCTTCAGAATTTGGATCCAGAGCTTTCACAAATTGCTTCATTAGGCCTAATCTAAATCAATCACGCTATTACAGTAACAAAGTCCGGGTTCTTTGGCGAAACAACATGAAAAAACTACATGGCGCTCTCTGATCAGTTATTTTCACATCATCTTCAAGCAAATTCCACTATTTTATGGATAGGTTTAGGTCTCGTACTAAATCATTGAATTCTGTTGAGCTGTTGAAATGTGGTCGAAAATTCTGTGACTTTATCATGAATTCACTACCATTGGTGTTGGTAAGCGGTGTAATGGATTCTGTTGAACTTCCGAAGTTATTTAATTCTGAACGACATGGAACGGGAAAATTTTCACCATGAGGTATCGGAAGGAAGAAGGACGTTGAAGGAAGATTAGGATAAAAACATTTTTTCAGCATTTTTACCAGATCGACGCTTACCTGAATTAACGATACAAAAATAACAGTCTTTCACATGATCACTAGGTTCCCTCCAAAGTCTTGGCACTGCTTTTTCTCCTCGATACCAGGCTAGAAATAACGAAAACAAGTAGTGTAATTTAAGTTTTATGCATAAAAGATTAAGACATATTAATACTTAATATGTTCAACATTTTTTAATAATTTTAGTTTTTTACCTTCTAAAGTATTTTTACAATTAACACAGGCAAAGTGGGATACCCAATTTTTATCTTGATTCCGGATTTTGAGGTTAAAATAGGCTTCATAAGCTTCAAATTTGTTACCAAAGCAAATTTTTTGCTTCTTACTTTAATAAATTCACCGCAAATAAAATAGAATGAATCAACATCCTGTTTACACTGTCTTAACGTAATTTTCTAACTTAGTAATACACAAGGGCGGTTGTTACAGCTGTGATAGACAACTAAAAACTCACTACTGTGCCCTTCACAAATAATATGCAATTCGCTTCCGCTTTTTTACCCTGGATTTTGGGCTAGCCTTGGCTCTTGCCCATCTAACATTAAACTGCTCGAGACGGGTCTGTGTGTTTTTTGGAATTCTCGTTATCCCTTGAAGTGTCGGAATTTCCCTCTTTCTTTTGTGAGGCATGTCCGACTATTAAGAAACGGGGTAACAACGAAGTCTAGAGAAACTTTGTGAAGGTTACCTGGGATGGGACTTTGTCTCCATCGGAAAAAGGAGCTTGGTCACGACCAATGCCCTATGGCCGCCGGACAACCAGCGGTTGTCATCGGTCCGCCATATGGATCGGGATCTGGGAATTAGCGATAGCGGTTAGCTTGTGTGGAACTTATGAAAGCCAGAAACTCGAGAAGCTCGAGCCCCATAGGCCTTCTGCCACGGAGATTGGGGGGACTTATTTGGGGAAGAGAGCTCCAATGGAAGCTTGGAGCATTGCGCTCAACTGAGCCTGAAATTGGCCCAGTATGTGAGCAATGAGTTGCTCCACAAGCCCGGAAATTGGGTTTTCTTGTGGAGCGGGCTTTTTCGGAACCGAGTTCCTTTGAGACCCCCACACGAAGGTTGGTGGGGGTATTAAAGGAGGAAAGGAAATGGGATTAGGGTTTTGGGACTTTTCATTAGACCCAAGAGGCTTCCTCCGTGCAGCCTTTGCAGCCTTCACAGAGCAGAGCTTATGCAATTCGCTATCGGGTTGATTAAAGTGCTACCATCTGTTGCTCATAAAATTAATTAAAATCTTGAAAACTTACTTACTTATTGACGTAAATCAGACAAAAGCAAATTTTAAAAGCTAAAAAGGAAATTCAAGTGTTTTTCGATGTCTAGAATCAGAATTCAAGCATTAAAACTGAAACCCAAATAAAATATGCGACCTGTGTTATCTCTAAAACATTCACATGTGATTCTGTTAGAAGAACTAAGATAAAACCATCAGGCGAGTGTACATTAAATAACATCTCTTCAAAAATCGTGCAAAAGTGTAACTGTGTGATTTCAATGAGTAATTTTAACTGTTGAAGCTAAAACACGACACTAAAATAACACAGGTCAACAAATTTAAACTTTTTTGAGGTAAAATTGATGAAAATAGGTGTATATGAAGTATTTTGTAGTCCTAAATCTGAAAATGATAAGCAAATTCCTGTAACACGTACATTTTCTTTGTTACGGGGGGTCGGTGATGGGAAAAAAGGAGAAGACATTTTTTTACAATCTAATATTTATTTAATATAATCATGTAAGACGTGTTAAATCTATGCGAATACATTACTGAGGATGACTGATTACTACTGAAGATCAAGAGTTCACCAATGAGGTTTTTATAGTTTTCATCTTTCTTGTTGCCCAGAAATCCTTTCACTACACTTATAGAACACTTCCAAGCTGCCAATTCCTTTTCATTTAATTTTTCTTGAAAACAGAAATCTCCTAGAAGCTTCTTTATTTGAGGTCCAATAAATAGTTTTCCAATAAATAGTTTGTTTTGCAGCATCACTTAACTGAGGAAATATTTATTTTAGGTACTTGAAACCATTATCTTCTTTGTTCACGGCTTTGACAGAGTTTTTAATTAGCCCAAGCTTAATATAAAGAGGCGGGAGAAGCACCTTTTTTGGGTTAACAAGGCTGGCATATTCTATGTTTGGATTATCAGGTTCAAAATACTTCTTTTGTTGCCATACTGTCCCACAGACATAAAAACAGCAGTACTTTGTATATCCCAAAAATACTATAACAAATATCCCACTTATACTCTTATCTTGATCTCCAATTTGGCACTCAATATATAAAAGATAGTTCTTTTTGACTTCCGCGGATACAGATCTAGCTTGTAACTTAATAAGTGTGAAATAAATCGCCCGCATATATAACAAAATTTATCCGCTGGATTGTCGCAAAATCGACAACTAGAATATAATAATAATTTATAGAAAATCGACTTAAACAACTATACTATAGAAAACAATAAAACTGCCCTTAAATATTCGTAGAATACTGTGGAAATACCCCCTCTACGTATGTTTTTTTTGGGTTTTTCGCTACGATCTAAAACTCAAAAAATATCAAGAATATCTGTTCTTATAACAAATCTATGAACACGCCACAATCATTTAGACCACTCCCTCTATGATCTTGTTGTTATTCCTACATTGTTAACTCCAAAGTCAGGTACAAATAATTTCAATTAACCCATGATATAAAGGAGTAGGTGCTTGAAAATGAGACGTGCTAGGCCATTTCTGTGAAAAAGTGTTTGAATAACTACCTAAATGAAACGCAAAAGAGAATTCTCATCAATGTTACAAAAATCATGTCGACCTGTGTTCATCTGTCGTTCTGTCAAATCATCTGCTGTGTGGAGCCTGCATTTGTGTAATAAATACTTAAAATATATATATAACTTGCTAGAATAGGTTAGATACTAAGTATGAGAGTATGAAGTCAAGGGACGAATAGCCCTTAAGTATTGCTGATCGAGATTAATTGATAGCTGATGATCGTGGTTCGAATCCCACGTTAAGCTTGTCATCAATTAGTGTTTGATGATGAATTCCCTAGAACTTTTATATAATCCCAGAAAAAATAATCCAAGGGCATGAGATCGCATGCTCTTGGTGGCAAACTGATAAATCGATTGTCTAGCGAAAAGTGTAACAAGTCGTACAGTCTTGTTGAAAGAAAACATTGTTTATATCGCTATTTTCAGTCCGGGCCAAAGATATTCTGTTAGCATATTTCATTAGCATTCACCACTAAAAGTAACACGATTTCCATCATCTTCTTCAAAAAATATGGGCCTACCACTCCTGAATCATTTGTGAATTTTCATTGGCCCAAATTCTGTCTGCAGTTATGTTTGTTCATAAACTCATTAAGCCAGAAGTGCGCTTCGTCGGAAAAGAGTATTTTTTCGTGGGGATCACTTTTGGTGTTTTTCATTTCTACGCGCGGTTAAATCGTGTATCTTTCCATGTTGCATTGACATAATATCAATATTTTTGTTTCTTTTTTGGGTTTTTCGCCACGATCTAAAACTCAGAAAATTTCGAGACAAATTTCTCAGTGATTCTTTTCTATAATAAGTTTGCATAACAAAATTTTAAAAATATAAAAATGTTCTAAAATAAATACAAACTTTTAACGTTAACGTTTCGGAAGGTCTTCTCCCCTCGTTTTCAAAACGAATCTAAAAACTAAATTATATTAATTTATATATGTAATGCAAATATAGGAAGTAAATATATTTTTTTTATGTATGTCAACGATACTTACATTGACAATAATGGTTTTTAATGACAGTGGCATACTACCAATATATATATATATATATATATATATATATATATATATATATATATATATATATATATATATATATATATATATATATATATATATATATATATATAGGTGATGTTTACAGTGTGATTGTTTACTGTACTGATTGTGCATTGAAATACTTAAATGTTTTTAATTGTATTCTTTAGAATCGGGAACCATATTGAATTTAAACCTACCGACAGCATAGCAATACAATTATTTTTATTTAAATTAATTATAACGGTTTCTTTTAATCTTCTGAGTTTTGTTACCGATTCTTTTAATACCGTTTTGGAATTATTCCAATTGATTTTATGTCCCGATTCCCATGCGTGTTGACAAATTCTAGATTTATTAAAATCGCCCTTTTTAAGAAAGTTTTTATGTTCTTTTATTCTAACATCTAACGGTCTAGAAGTCTCACCTATATAGAATTAGCCTCATCCGCAGAGAATCTTATAAACCACATTTTTGGTATTCTGTTATTATTTTATTTACATAAGAACAGATATTTTTGATATTTTTGAGTTTTAGATCGTGGCGAAAAACCCAAAAAAAGAAAAAAATATATATGAACACGCCACATTAATAATATCAATATACTGAAGATAGTCTATCAGTGATGTTAACATTTCAAACAGTGTTGTCGTTATTACGTTTCAAAGTTCTGATATTCTTGTTTGAAACCTATTTAAGATGAATGCACAGCCAGTGACAATAATCACCGATGAAAAAACAAATATTTTGTCTAAATTGCTTTATTAAAATCTTTAAAATCTATTATTAAAAAAGTATAAAAAGCATATTAGAACAATTAAGGAAGTAGTTAAAATTAGAGCTTTAGAGTGAATACCGGGTAAAATAGTGTAATAGTTCAGCAAATATTAAAGTATGTCCATTCGTTAGATCATTGCGGCCTTTTATTATTGATACATTAGTCATCAAGGACCAGTTTGGTAAGTCCAGTGGTTAAAGCACCCCCTTTACCAGTCCATTCTTCCCTCAGTTTAACATTACATCCTAAATCACGTAGAGCTGCCTTAATATCATATTCAATGTCTTTAAATGACTTCAAACTTGTCCGAAGAATTTCTTCAGCACCCAAGTTCAGAAAAGTTTTACATTGGTATTTGCTTCGGGACACCATGTTACGGATTGCCCAACTTCCAGTTTTCTAAAAATAAATAAAGTTTAGTATTAATAACTACTGAGAGGTGAAGAGGAAAACAGGAGACGGCGACCCAGGAAGAAATGGCTGGACGAAGTGATGAAAGATTTGAGGATAGTAGGAGTCAGAGATTGGAAGAATGAGGCTTTGGACCGAAAAAAGATGGAAAAGAAGAGTGAAAGAACTCGAAGCCAAGGGCCACTAGGCTTGGAGAGCTGAACACTATTATTATATTAATAAGTACTTCCAAATAGTTTTCCAATAGAACTTTAAAAGTTAGAACTTTGAAACGTAATAGCAACACTGTTTAAAATGTAAATGTCGCTCATAGACTACTGCATGAAGGATATTGTGTCAGTTCACGACGGAAAGATACAAAATACTTGAATTGGGCTCTAGAGCAGTTGGAAGAGGATAACCACTTTGGAGAAAAAATAATCGCACTTCTGGCTTAAAGGGCTTCTGAACAAACAGAAATGCATGATTTGGGTGATGAAAATTCTCAAATGCTTCAGGAGTGCTTCACTTTGCGGATCTCTTCACTTTGGATGGAAACGTGATAGCGGCAACACTGTTTTAAATGTAAATGTCACTCATAAACACATGTGATCGAAAGATACACGATTCAACAGCGCGTAGTAATTGGAAGTTAGAAGGCTTAGGGTAAAAATACTAATAAGTACACTTCTGGCTTAATAGATTTCTGAACAAACATTTCTGCAGGATTTGGGCTGATGAAATCCTCCAGTAATTCGGGACTGATTCTTGAGCTGAAGGAGTAATTTGCAAGACAATGGTGGAAATCGTGTTATTGGTAATTGGTCTGAGCTGACAAATATGAATATAAGCAATGTTTTCTTAAAACAAGATGGTGTACTTTGTTACATATCTCGACAGACAATCGATTTTGCAAGAAAACTTTTTTGAGCGCGGTATTACGCAAATTGGTAACGTCAACTGGCCGTCAACCGGGAATCGGAAATCCTACGAGAGAGCATATGTCGGTACTCCGATGAATCTAACACCAACAGACGAAACATGTGCCCCCCGATGTAAGGGATGGGTGGGACTCGCTCCTGGTCAAGTAACTTACAGAATGTTCATATTGGCGGGGACGCAGGTTGTTGTGTGTTCCATCTGAGATTGTGGAACCCAGCGTTTGGGGTTTATAATTCCCAACTACTGTTGTCTCATTGGACGCAGTACAAAAAAATTAAAAAAATTCATATATATATATATATATATATATATATATATATATATATATATATATATATATATATATATATATATATATATACATATAATTTTATTTTCATTTTCTGCTTTTTTATGGAAATCTGAATGGTATTTTTTGAAAAATATGATATGATTTGTGATTTCTCATAAGGCTCAATGTTAAAGACATAAAATTACAGCCAATATTTTTTTACTTGTTGTCTGTAGCTCTCGAAAAATTTAATTGGGTTATTATCTTACCATAATCTACTAATATGTCAAATTTCATTCAATTCTAAACAGTAATTATAAAACCGACAGTACTACCGTAATTTTTGGACGTAATCATGTCTCAAGTGATAACGTAATTCGCAATCTTATTCGAAAACTTGAATTTTCCAGATCGGTTGTTGATTTAAAGATGTTAGTGGGTTCAAGTAGAGCTCGATCGAACGAAAATATCGCTAGAGTACGTGAACATGTTGGTGAAAATCCCAGGACCTCAGGTCGTCGTCGATCGAGGAACATAATGAAAAGCTTTCTGCATCGAATTTTTAACAAAGATCTAGCCTTGCCCACGTATAAAATTTAACTAACCCAATAATTAAAATTCCCAGACTACGATCATCGACATTCGTTAGCTAATTTTTCCAATAAAATTATCTTTTTCGACGAAGTCCACTCCATAGGTTATGTGAACAAGCAAAATTGTGGGATTTGGGTGAAATTCCTCGAGTGATAGCGGAAGGACCTTTATGAGTAACAGTGTCGTGTGCATTGTAGACTGAAGTGGTTATAGGGCCATTTTTTTTTTATGAAAATGGCGATGGTGAAATGGTAAATGTTAACAAGCGGATGCACGACGGTGGTCTGTCAATCCAGGCAAAATACATGAAGTGTTGTAAATTTCCAGATAAATTATGTTAAATATTGCCCTTTTAGGTACCTTTCAGATTAATTATCCCCTACTTTTTGTCATACAAAGTGATTAATATTTTTCTATAATACGATGTAATCCGAGCTTTTGTCCTGATAGACCACCGTCGTTACAATGTGCAATATTATTTGTCGCAATCTAAGACGTTCCATATAAGAAATGTTTGGTAAATTAAACTTCACCCACTACCGCTAGTGCTATGATACGTTTGTTTAGTCTTGTTCAGAGTTTTTTGTTAGTCTATAGGTCAGAGCATCCGAAAAAAAAGATGGTTTTTGTTGATGTCGAGGTTAATTTCAGAAAGTCGTGATAGTGCGTTTTTTTACTGCTAGTAAGGTATACATATTTTAATACAACATATTGTAATTTTTAAGTAATTTTGATACAACATATTATCATGGACCCCTACGAAAAAGAAATCTTGCGACTCAGAGCCCTTTATGAGAGTGTATTAACTGATGACGAGAACTCTGTGGCGGATGACAACATATTGTAAGATGAAGAGGATAATGACTCAAGATGGTGGCATACCGGACAGAGATTAAGAGATATTTAGTGATCATCAAAGTGGGTCTGACCAAGAAGGAGAGGACGAATTTTCAGATAATGGAAACCTTGATGAGGGTGACCGGCGTTTGTTCTATTATAGTAAAGAAGGGACGAAATGGAAAAAATAGCACCACCGAAGAATATTCGCACTAGAAGAGAAAATATAGTTTCTCATCTGCCAGGAACTATCTGCGAAGGGAAAGAGGTAATGTCTCCCATCGATTCTTGCAATTTTTTGTTTAGTGATGTAATTGATCTAGTAGTAAAAGTTCACAAATATCTATATAACGGAAATATCAGAACGTTACAAGGATAAAATTACCACTGTCTCAGAAATGAGAGCATTCATGGGTTTACTCTATTTAGCTGGACTGGATCATGGATCAAGAAAAAAAATTCAACGATTTCTAGTGCCAAAGATGGTTTGGGAAATGAACTGTTTATTGCAACCATGGCCCAAAAACTGTTCAGATTTTTATTAAGGTCATAAGTTTTTACGACAAAAGAAATAGAGCTGAAAGATCTGAAATCAATAAGTTAGCACCTGTAAGAGAGATTTTTGAAAAGTTACACGAGAATTTTAAGAAATATTATACTGTTGGAGCGTATGTGACCCTCGATGAAATGCTTTTTGCATATAGAGGCAAAGGCCTCGAATTAAAGTTTTCGCTACTGTGGATTCTAGAACTTTTTACACAAGCCATATGGAAATATATGCAGGCGTACAACCGGATGGACTATATAAGTTAAATAACTCTATGGAAGAAGTTACTTTAGGAATGTGCCAATATTTTTCTGGGACAGCATGAAACACAACAATGGATCGTTGGTTCACTGGTGTTAGTGTTGTTAGTAAACTTGTTACAGAACATATGCTTACTGTACTTGGAACAATCAAAACCAATAAGCGGGAAATACCAAGAATTTCGACCGATGTAAAGGATAGACCTATTGATTCTTCCATTTTTGCCTTTGGAGAGACGATGATGATAATCTCATATGTACCACGAAAAGCAAAAAACGTTTTTTTGTTGCCATCCCTTCATCATACTGATACAGTAGAGGACGAACGTAGTACACCAGAAATTAATTTATTTTACAACACAATGAAATGTGGAGTGGCAAATGGCAGCAACTTACAATGTTGCCAGAAATACAAAACATTATCCCTTAGTAACTTTTTATGGAATGCTAAATATTGCATCTATCAACGCTTTTATAATTGTAAGACACAATCATCCCACTTTTGATATAAGTAAGGAACGACGACTGTTCATAAAAAGTTTGGGGAAAGAACTAGTAAAAGATCGTCTTCTAGGGCAAATTCTTCGGGACTGCAGTCGTACATTCACGATACTGCTACGAAATATTCTGAAACCAGAAAGTAAGATGAACCTGATCCTCCTCCAAATAAGAGGGATTATCGCAAATATTGTAAAAAACGCAAAACATGCTATTTTTGCACAAATTTTGCAAATGCTGGCTCTGCATAGAGCACATTTTAGCCTGCTGTAGAGAATGTGTGCGCCAACAAACGAATAATTAAATCAAATCAAAAGTCAAATTTGGTCCTAATAGACCACCGTCGTGTACTTGTTAATTTTTAATAGGTCGTGTTATATGTTAATAGGTTCGCAATATGCTAAGAAACTTTTTAAGAACCCAATTGGACAATATGCATCTTAACACTATGTTCTTTCAACAAGATGGCGTCACAAAATTACGAATTACGTCACGGCGAGGGAAACTTTGGATTTGTTACGGACATGTTTTCATCGCGCGCTTTTTTCAAATAGTGATATTCAGTGGCCGACAAGATCATGCGATTTAACCTCCCTCGACTTTTTCCTGTGGGGCTTCTTCAAGGACAAAATTTATTCTAACAATTCGCTGACGATTAATGACCTGAAGCAAAAACGCGTCAAATTATTGGTGAAAGTGAACCGCAATTGTGCCAAATTGTTATTGTTGACAATTTTACGCAAAGAATGGCCATCTGTAGATACAGCCCACGGGGACATTTTCAGAATATTATTTTTTAAAACATAACTGACATACCTATATCAACTTTAAGCACAATAAGCACGTTATTTTTCTAAAATTGTTGGTTTTATTTAAATTTGAAATTCCGAAGTACCTATTGGGACTTCCTTTATAACCTGAAAAAGGTTGTTATTACTTTGTAAGAACTTACTTGAACTTGCTTTTGATCAGGGTGCTGTCTCATAACCGCCAAAATTACCTCGGCAATGCCATTTTCAAAGAAGACTTTACTATTTTCAGGACTACGCAGAGTCAATGCCGCTATACAGGATAAACCTGCCGTCGCTGTTGCGTGAGTTTGCTAAAATTGTCATTTATAGTGATTTTTTCAGGCCATAACGAATAAATACTAACGGTTCCTGGGATTAAACTTTGATGTATTACGCCTGCATAACCTTTTTGAATCATGTGTACTTTACATTCATCATTACCTGCTAATGATTTCAGTAACTTAAAGCATTGTCTGACGATTTTCTAGAACATAAAAGCAATTAATGAATATAAGTTTTAATAGTTAAACTGGGCCCACACCAATAAACATTTGCGTGTGTATTGATTTTACTAAGCGACAAACATATTACCACACACAGTCAATAAATATTTATGTTATGTGCCCTGTACTCCCCGCTCCGTCTATGTGAGACTCCGACAGTGAGACTCCGACAGTGAGATTATAATATATAAGTTATTCTAATCCTGCAAAGGATGATTTAAATCATCGATTTAAACTTTTTATGGCGTGCCGACTTACAGTATGAGGTTCAAATCCTCACCATTGTTATTGTTTTTCAAAACTAGTATTAAAATTATTCTGTTATTAATTTCTGATAACTATTCAGTTGCAAGTTATTTTTTTCAGTCTCTAGTGTTAAATAATTAGTAAAATAAAAAAATCTACATCATACATCATACATTTTTATTTTTAATTGAAAAAACATGCAATAACTCTAATTACATAATTTATTCAGAAAATATAAGAAAGACAAGATTAAATAATCAATATACTTGTCAAAACGCACGCACGCACACCACATGTAACATAACATAACATGTAGCCCGCCGAACGCAAATTTTTATTGATGTGGACCTTACTTGAATCAAAAAGTATCATGATCAACCTAATAAAACCTAAACAACGAATTATCTGTTTAATTTATTTCATTTCTCTTAAAATAATCTGCTCTTTTCAACCAGGTTGAGGTTTTGTCAGTTTCTTAGAGCATTTCTTGCGTAATAATTTCTTCTATCATGTTGGGGAGTATTTTGAATGACCGATTTGAAGAATACGTCTGAGGTTGTTAAAGATTGGATCCCAAAAATATTCGGACAGCCTATTTAAAAAAACTATATAGAAGTTCTAATTTACGCAAAAAAATCTTCCAATATATTTTACCGTTCTTACCTCCTTTTAACTTTCCGATATTATCGGTTTGATTCTAACATTTTAAGAAAAAAACATAAATATTGTTTTTATACAAAAAAATAAATCTGGATGGATCAATCATTTAAGATAAGTGGTAATCTTGAATTTTGTTTACTACAAATATTAAATGGCAGACTGGTGTCGAAGGAACATTTTAAAATGGATTGTATACCAAATAAAAAAAAACATTAGTTCTGAAAATAGGTAATTACTGCTATTTCATTATGAAAGGGGAAATTCCTACCAAAAAATGCTGCAGTTAAGTAAAAGTCCATTTGGAGATATCAAGCAATGCTACAAAAATGAGGACAGAATTTTTCCGAAGAAGCAAATAGGGCCTCCGAAATTATTAAATGAAAGAGACTAACGCTTTATTTTAAAAGTACATAAAAACTCTAAAATTGCTGCACCTAAGCTCAAAACATTGATGGAAAACATTCTCGAAAAGTAGTTGTATAAGAAAACATTGATATCATGGACGTGTGGCCCAGAAAAAGCCTTGATTAAATAAGAAAAATATTAAAACTCGACTGAACTTTGCTAAGGAGTACGTTTTAAAGCCTGAAAATTATTGGAATCACGTTATTTTCTGTGATGAGTCAAAATTCAACATTTTTGGCTCAGATAGGCGTCAACTGGTGTGGTGAAGGGTTAATGAAGAGCTCAACACAGAAAATGTCCGAAATTTTCGTGACTCTAAATTTATAAATTGATCTCTTTTATTTTCGTATTTACATGCATTAATATGGATTTGTAGTTATTTAATACTTAAATTATGGTTGTACTACAATTGTTTATTAATTTCTCTAATAAATAATTTTTTATTTTCATAAGCACACTTATAACAATATACTTTGGGATATATTTGGGATCTATTGTACGTCAAATGCATGTATGGCAATCGTATCCGTGGATGTTAATTGTATGTTGGATCTTCTGTTAAACATCAAACCACTTCTATTACAATTTTCCAAAGCGCATTTCGCTAACTATGTTAACAACATCAGGTCACGACTCAATCTAATATTAAAATTAAACTATGTTCTATTTATATAACAACCGTATATAATGAAGTGGATAAAAAAAAGTTAACCAAGTTTTTGGTTAAAATGGCTAGTTTGATTAGATTGATTAATTTTTGATTTATTATTTGGTTAGATATATTTATTCCAATTTTATTTAAATAATTAGATTGATTATTTTGGACAGGCTAATTAATTTATTTTCCTTTAAACAAAGATAGTTATAACAAGGAATTAAAGCTGATTAGGGAGGTGGCTGAAGTGAATGATTATAAGAATTCGTAAATAAATTAATTTGAATACATACATTTAGAAAATTTCGTATCTTTAGTATCTTCGACTTTTCGAAAGCAACAGAACAAAAACAAATTCATAGTAATAATATGCCAAACAATATTTTGCACTGCAAAGAAAATATTCGTATACTTGGCATAGAGACTGATCCAATGTAAACACAGGCACTTTGAGGATTACTGCGGCCTATTGTAATTACTAATCCTGTCAACCCGTTCAGTTTACAGTCAGATTTCAGTTTAGCAAGTGATTTTAATTTGTCTATTGGAAACGCTCCCGAAGCAAAAATAGATTCCTGTAGGAGTGAGGGGAGAACTAAAAGATTAATATCTAAAAATTTGCACTATATTTAAAATTGTATGTATAACAATTGTTTCGACAAACAGTGCCTTTTTCAAATACAAACTATGCTATACTAACAGTGAGAAAAGTAATTACAACCTAAAGTGTCCATCGACTTAATAATACCATAAAATATGATGGTGGGGAAATTATTTTTTTGTCAACATCTAGGAGGGCAATATAAGTTTAATAACGGTGATTCATTCAAGCTAGACTTGAATTCACCATAGATTTGGTTCACCCTCATTTAGCAAAATATCCGAATTTTTTTCCTTTGTTAATTTCTAAAATATTTAATTTTTTGGATTTGTTGTCATCATCATTGGAAATATGCTTTTCTAACATTAAGTCATTAGCCAATGACCATTAGTCAATGACAATACGAACATAAAAGAAGTTACATTAAACAACAAAATAATTCTCATTATGCTAACCATTATTAAACTTATATTACCCTCCTAGACGTTGACAAATAATGGATTTCCCCACTATCATGTTTTATGGTATTACCAGGTCGTTGTACACTTTAGGTTGTAATTACTTTTCTCACTGTTAGTTTAGCATAGTTTGTATTTGAAAAAGGCACTGTATGGTGAAACAATTGTCATACATACAATTTTAAATATAGTGGAAATGTTTAAATATTAATCTTTGCTTATTTAGTTATTGTTAAAGTTATTATTTATTTGTTATTTTAAAATAAATTGTTATCCTATCTTATGTCATTTCTTGGTATATATACTAATAATATATTTTTTTTAATGTTCGCTATGATTTTTGATAAAAAATCCATGAAGTCACAATTAAGGCCAGGGAGCTTCTAAAAGAACAAATTTTTGATGCATGGAATAGTTTAACCACAGATATTACAAAAATTCAAGTAGAATCAATGCCTAGACATTTGAAAGCTGTCATTTGTACTAATGAGATAAACAGAAAATATTAAATTAATTAGGTGCCAATGGAAATTGATTTTTATAAAAATTACTACTGGTACTACTGGGCAGTGTGCAAATATTTTTTGTGGTTTCAAACATTATTGTTGAAGTTATTATTTCTTTAATTACTATTTATAAATAAATTGTTATTCTATGTTGTCATTTCTTGGTATATATATATATATATATATATATATATATATATATATATATATATATATATATATATATATATATATATATATATATATATATTTGTGTGTGTGCAAAAACTTTTTGCTTACTGCATGCTTACCTCATTTTGTGCAAATCTAATCATAACAGAACTAATAATATCTAAACCTCCTGCATCCTCAACTTTTTTGCAAAACTCTGTTCTGACCATTAATGATGTTAAAGTCAGTAATATATCATAGTTTAATTGCTCTTCACCTCTAAACTCTACATCACAGAAACAAGAATCACTAATTCATATTATCAACTGATATTATTTTTCAACTTACTACTTAGTAAAGCCATAAGTGAACATAGTGTTTCACTAGCAATCACTCTCGCATGTTCGTGAGCTCTACCAAATTCAACACGAACATCATCATCTAACACCAAAGCTCTGCAGACAGAAAGACCTTCCCTAATTACTTCCATTGGAACATGTTCTTTTAAAAATTCCTTAAGGATATCCAAAATATGATCATCATAAATGTGTTGTCTGAGAAAATATTTGTAGCAATTTAGAAAATGTTATATTTATTAATGCAGTATATAAATCATCTGACCTATTAAGTTCATGCATAACACAACATTCCTTGACCCACTTTAAAATAAGTCTTTGGATTTCATAATCTTGATTATTATCCTTTAAATTAGTTATAATAAATTCAACACCTCTACTATCTAAGAGGTCAGGTTGCTTTACCATCAGGGCAATTAATGTTTTTAAGGTATTTGCTTTTACATTTTTGTCTGGATAATTTTCATAAATATTCAGTAAGGTATTGTAAACACCAGTTTTCCCTGAAAAAATATTAAATAATCATGAAATATTTATTAACATCCTAATGATATAATTATGATACCTGCAGCAACTTTATGTTGAAGTCCTTTTTCACATTCTAATCTCAAAATGTTTAAATTTTCATTTATTTGATCAACTGCATTTTTAGATTTTTGTAGTTGATCTAGATTCTTGGCACTTTCAATAATTTCATTAAATTCTTCCTTGGACATGGATTCTTTAACAATTTTACTCAAATCAACTCCCTGAATAAAAGCCACAAAGGATTTTGTGAAAATGATGTGAAATGACAAATTGAAATGATTTATATAACATGTAATGTTATTAATCAAAGTCTTACCTGAGCTTCAAATTGTTTGACAGCTTCTTCCACGGCTTCTTCTTCTGTAAGACCCAAGATTTCCATGTTTTCCTTAACTGCATCGTTAAAGGTGTCTTGAGATATCTCTAGAACCATATTTGGTAAACAATATAAATACTTTTTTAAACTTAAAACAATGGTGTATTCTATTTGTGAAAATAAATAGATCTGATTAAATATGCGACCGAGTTAATATTTATGAATCTAAAATATTTATAAAATTGCGCAAAACTAAAACAAACGTTCTCTGTGGAAAATATTGACATGTCAAAAAGATTAAAAATAAAAACAATTTGTCAAAAACAGCTGGCTGCATCGTTGTCAGATCTTTCAATAATACTGAGTATTATCTTTAGAAGCAGACTAGATCTATTTTGTTTTATTAAAGATAACAAACAGTTCATAATGCTAAGAAAAGAAGGGATTCTTTCATGGAATTCAATGTTTTGTCTGGATAGTAAATTTATTTATACTGCCCTGTACATTATCTGAAATGTATTATTGGTATATCAAGAAATGGAATTCTTATTTTCGGTATTCCTTTTTTGCAATTAACTGCAATATCACAATTTTTCAAATTTCTGCTTACACAATTATTTTATCTATCATTTACTAAGACTATCATTTATTTATTTTATCTCAAATATTATAAACAATTTTTTGTGTGAACATTTGACAACCTAGTAGTTGAAAAGTTCTTTCCATATTTGGTTTTTGGTATCTATTGATATTTTAGAAATTGATAAAGGATAAATAGTATTATATGAGTTATTATATATCAAATTCGGTAATGTTCGGTTATGGTTATGATTAGGGTGTATTTGAATTCATGAAACTTGTGGTTTTTTTGTAGGTCATTTGTAGTATAAACAACACGTTTCCTGTATTAATTTTATTTATACTGTGCTATATATATATTTTAAACAAAATGGCACAGTGGATAGGATATATGGTATCAATAAAATGTACTGATGATTTAGGAACCTATCAAGGTGAAATATCAGAAGCTGACTTGTTCAAAATTACACTGACAAAGGCATTTTGTAATGGAATTCCTTGTGAAGGATCTGTTCAAATCAGGTGAGGAAATAAAATGAAGCACATATGTTATGCAAATTAACGAACATACTACGGTTTTATAATTAGTGCTTCTGACATAACAGACCTAAAGTTAATTGAAAAGCAGGTGGATGAACCACAAGAAAACAGTACAGTTACAGTAGCAAAACCAGTTGCAAAAAGAGCTGGTAGATCTTATAGTACATCTGAAGCAACAACAAGACAATATCAAAATGGAGTTTCTGGAAGAAGTAAACCCATTGATATTGAATTAAGCAAAAAGTTTGATGATGGTTTTTCATTATCATTTAAAAATAACACTCCTAATAGGAGGGGTCAAAAAGGTAATTGGATAATTGAAACTCAGGTACTCTTTGAATTTATGTTATTAACCATTACTTTTAAGGTGGTAAATGGGGTAGAAGTTGGAAAGATGAAGAATGTTTTGGATCTCCTTTAAGCAGTCATATTAAAGGTGACTTTGATTTTGAAAAGAATTTAGCTTTATTTGATAAACAAGCAATATGGGATGAGCTGAATTCACAAAAGCCAGATGTTGTTCGGCAAGCAGATAACAAAAAAATTTCAAAATACAGGTACATGTTCTTATTTGAATAAATTGTGTGTATACTGATTTTAGAAGTGCCTTTTGTTTGACTGACTTTTGACACTGTATGTTCCTTCTAGATGTAACCAGTATCCAGAAGCTATTGTCTACAATGGAGTTTAATACATTTGAGGTTCTATTATGTTAAAAGAAGGTCATGTTTGTTTACTGCTTTATTACATTTTTTGAGTGTCCTATCAAGAGGTTTCTTTGTATTGGGTTTTTAATTTTTTTCTTTCATCTTTAGCTCTGCTGTTTTGTCATTTTGGTGATATGTATCTTTTATCAGTTTTCATACCCATTTAATATTCTTAAATACATTATGTGTAAAAAGTAGCTGGAATTGTTAAATAAAACATACAAAAATTAATTTATTCATTAGAATTTATTTTATGGCCTAGAAGTAAGCTTCATCGAGTGCAATATGATGTCATTCTGAATAAGACTGTTGATTTTTTGTCTGTTGACATTTGCATGTTGTATTCATAATTCATATGTCCTGTCGCTCCGTTACGAGACGTTTCATGAAGGTCCGTAGAAGCTCGGGAAATCATGTCTTCAGCGACCTGCTTTCGATGCTCTTTTTGAACCAGATTGAACTCTTTTGGCGGTGACGCATTTTATGCCCAAAAAAACAGTCAATTTTATAAACGGACTAAAAGATATGTTCACCTCTTGAGCCAACTCTCTAAGACTAATACGACCATTTTCGAGCACTTCTTTATTGATTTTGTCGATGTTTTCGTCGTTCATAGAGGTTGAAGGTCGATCAAGACGAGGTAAATTAACTACCACTTCCTCACGCTCTTTCAACGAATACCATTTACATGCCTGTGTTTTTGATATGCCCAATTCACCTTAGGTGTCTTTTGCAACATTTTAGATAAAATTTAAGGCAAACTCTTGACAATATTTTTATTCATTGTTAAATCGCAACTCACACTTGACGTCGACTGACAAAATCAGCTAATATACAAAAACTAGTTGACCTATCGCGCTCAAATTGGACATCTTAACTAGGCACAGTGCTGCCTGCCATCTTACAGTAGAAAAAAGAAATAATTTTAAGAATATTTTACATGGGCTTTGTACTAGGCTAATTGAAAAGTTCGCGCGGAGCAGAAATGATAAAACAAGTTATATTTGAAAAAATGACACTTTAGTCTTCCATATATTCTCCCTTAAGCTCAATATATTTTTTCCAGTGGTTCTCCAATTCATTTATTCCATCCCTGAAGTGATTTCCTGAAGTAAGTCCTTCAAAATACGGCTGCTATAACTTCTTCATTTGATGAAAAACGCATGTCACCTACGAATTTTTGTATATTTCATGCTTCAATAATTCTGTATTGTATATATCTTCAAGTGTACCTCCTTTAATTTGGCCATTGCAAGACACCTCTGTGAGCCAGTGCATAGTCTTGATGAAAAATTATTTTTTTCTTCTCTAAATCAGGTCTCTTCTCACGAATTTTTGCATCCAATTGATCCAGAAGGTTTGAGTAATACTGCCCTGTTATTGTTTTACCAGTTTGAAGGTAATCAATTAACAAACTGCCTTTTGCATCCCAAAAAATTGATGCCATAATCTTTTTGGTTGATTTTGACCACTTTGGCTACTGCGGAGCTGAACAACGGGACTCAGTCCAGTCTACGGTTTTTTGCCGTAGTTCAGGATCATAGTGGTAAAGCCAAGTATCATCCATAGTTACAAAACGACGTTTAAAATCTATTTTATTCTTTCGAAAAAGATCCAAATGTTAGTTAGAAAGTTTTACTCAAAGTCGTTTTTGATCAGAATTCAACAAATGCGGCATCCATCTTGCACAAAGCTTTCTCAAGCCTAATTCCTTTTTTAAATGTCCATGGCCTTCAATTTCACTCAAAGTCATCTGTCATCCATAACCATATCATGTATAGAATTAATTATTTGTTCAGTAGTTGCCCTTATTGGACGTCCAGAACGAGGATCATGATCCAGGCTTGTAAGACCATGTTGAAACTCGCCTGTCCACTTACAAACCATTGTTTTTAAAGGAGCAAACTCCCCTAATACATTTACCATTTCACTGCTATTTTTGTACGAATGAATTGACAAATCGACTTGAAACTTCACATATGTTCATATGAAGGATGAAACTTCAAAATGTAGTAGATTATATAGTACTTTTACTGCTCTATAGGTGTCGCTCTGCGAACTATTTAATTAGCCTAGTAAATGAGACATTCTATTTTCCTTGATTATAGTCTATTTCTTTGATTATAGTAGATATGTTTTAATGATAAATGTAATTGTTTACTCAAAATTGATTACTTCAGCCATTATTTTCATATTTATTAATATGTTATCAGTTACTTATGAAAATTCAGAGGCAATAGTTGTGATTGTTGAGTACAATGTGCTTAAAAATATTGATGTAATTCTGAAATTTGTAAAACTAATTTGGATTTGTAAAATTTATCCTTTGTTCTGTATGTCATGCACTAATAATAAATGCACTATGTGTATTGAAATTTGCTAGAATTTATTTCCTTTGAATTGTTTGTATGATGTTTCATTTATTATTTTCAGGCATGATGAAAATATCATAGCAGGTCAACCAACGTCTTTTCGACAGATTGTTGTGCCCAAGCAAGATTTTTGTGAATATGTTACTGATGATGGTTTAATAATACCCTGCATTTCCAGGTATGTGAGCTTCTTTATTTATTTTTTGAGTTAATTAGTATACATTTTGTTCTTTCAATATTTGTGTTTTTTTTCTTCCTACTACTCCATTTTAATTATTGTTTTTCCTATTTACCTATATATAATTTGATATCATCAGTGTTTACAGATATTTTTATATTCCTTGTTATATTTTTTGTTTTTCTATTGCATATATTATGTTTTGTATATTCATATTGATATATTTGTTGTATTATACACTATGTTTATTATACACTTTTTACCATATGTAAGAACTGGAAGGACACACTGTCAACAAACAAAACTGTTCAAACAAATCGGCAATTCTGACTTTAATATATATATATATATATATATATATATATATATATATATATATATATATATATATATATATATATATATATATATATATATATATATATATATATATATATATATATATATATATATATATATATATATTATATATATATATATATATATATATATATATATATATATATATATATATATATATATATATATATATATATATATATATATATATATATATATATATATATATATATATATATATATATATATATATATATATATTTGGTAGGCTCATCATAGTGTTTAAGAGCAGACTCCCACTTTGCCTGAAAAGAAAAGTATTCGATCAGTGCGTTCTACCCGTTATGACATACGGAAGTGAAACCTGGACACTCACATCGAAATCAATTCAAAAACTTCGGGTGGCACAGAGGGGAATGGAAAGATGTATGCTTGGCATTACAAGACGAGACAGAAAGTCCTGCGCGTGGATCAGGGAACAAACAAAAGTCTGTGACATCATTGGAAGAGTAAAACAGTTGAAATGGAGATGGGCAGGCCATATAGCGAGGCGATGGGACGACAGATGGGCCAAGGCAATCCTGGAGTGGATACCGCTTGATCGCAAACGTCCGCGAAGAAGACCGAAAGCACGATGGACTGATGACATCGTTAAGTATATTGGACCCGAGTGGCAGAGGAAAGCCCAGGACCGTGAAGGTTGGAAGCATGCTGAAGAGGCCTTCATCCTGCAGTGGATCGATACGGACTGATGATGATGATGATGATGATGATATATATATATATATATATATATATATATATATATATATATATATATATATATATATATATATATATATATATATATCTCAGATATGTGAAAGCAGCCCAAATAAGTCTGATTCTTCTAGGGATTTCACTAATCTTATTGTCTCTGCTGATATTAATCTCATGTCCCAAGTATTTAAAAGGTGTAGTTTCCTCTACTCTAATATTATCGATGTAGCCGCTCCCGCCAAGTACCAGGTTTGTCATAATTTGGGTTTTTGCGGAGTTAATTTTGAGTCCGACTTTCTTGGAGACTTTGTTTAGATCTTAACATCACAATAGTATCATCCAGACGGTCGGCTATTAAGACTCGATCGTCGGCGAATCTCAAGTGATTGAGGTTTTCATCGTTAATGTTCACTCTTAAGCTGTCACATTGTGTGTGTTTGAAGTATATATGTATATTAGTATATAAGTATATTATGTATTGAAGTAAAGTATTGAAAAGTTTTGGTAAAATAGTATCGTCTTGGCGAACACCTCTTTATATATCAAATTTGTGTCGTGATTCTGTTGATCTGATAGAGTTGTTAACATCGTATACTGGTCCACTGTATCGAATTCTTTCTTGTAATCTATAAAGATTAGCATTAGAGATTTATTATACTCTATCGACTTTTTTATGAGGCTTTTCAATACTTGGAGGTGATCATTAGTGCCATAGCCTGTCCTGAAGCCAGCATGTTCTCGCGGCTGGCGTGAGTCGAGCTTATTGCATAGTCGATTTGTGATGATTCTCGTCAACAACTTGTATATGTGTGGTAGGAGACCAATAAATAGGTCTGTAGTTTTCGATAGTGGTTATGTTTCCCCTCTTATGTAGTAATATCACTGCATTGTTTACATTTCATTTGTGTGCATTTCTTTGTATATCAGTCAAAATTGGCAAAGTTACAATTTTAACATATATTTTCTATAAAATTCGAAAAAAAAAACCTTAATGAAGAACAAATACTCTTTTTTGGAAGTATTTCTTCAAAAATGGTCAAATTAAAGTAGAAAAACATGGTATAGAAAGAATGGTATAGTTTGTTAACTGTTAAATAGTATGTATTGTGCTTGTTTGTTGGTTGGCTCTATTTTTATGACCATATTTTCATGTTTTTTTTTCTTAAAATTTTTCTTAAATATTATGTTTACAGTATTTTTTTTTAACTAAGTTTGATATTGTTTTCCCTTTTTTGTTATATTTTTATATTATACAGTTATTGTACTAATTACGTATGCTATTACAACTTTATTTGCCAAAAAATGTCTTTTATTGTAATGGCTCTAATTTCTCTGGCTACCACTGTATGCAGAACATATTTTTCTTATTTGTAGTTTAACCATTTTAGTAATAAAAAATGCAAAATATAAAGCAGCCATAACATTTCATTTTATATTTCTTTCCACTGATTTAAAAACATTCTTTTAAGATGTACAGTGTCAGATAAAAATATGTGATTTAGTTATTTAGAATGAATCAGTATGTATCAGTTGCATAACAGGCAATATATTTGGCTTAAAGAAAGGGTATTTTTAGATCTTTGCGAAAAAAACTATTTGATACCGCAGATAAGGCGGGACTTACATGGGACAGACTTATTGAATTGTTTGCTACTGCTGCCGCTGAAATTTCAATTCACTTAATAGGAGGAGGCCATAGATTAAACCCCTCTAATTCTCATCAATTGCCCACAGTGGTGGTTTTATGCGGTCCACATAAGTAAGGGTATCATTCAACTTAAAAATTAATATTACAATTACTTTATTTACAGACAAGGAGCAGCTGCCGTAAATACAGCACGGCAGTTAACATCACATGGCATTCGTACTGTGGTGTTCTGTGTTTCCCCAGAAGCGTTATCTATTAGAAAAGAACTGTCACTTTATACCTTGACTCGAAATCGATTTGTTACGTCAGTTACAGATCTTCCTCAGTCGATGGATTTAATTATATGCGCCCTCTGTGAGGACACAGAGTCGCCAAAAAGTTATTCTTTATTAGCCGATTGGGTAAATAAGAACAAGGCACCCGTATTGGCACTGGATCCTCCCTCCAATGGCACTCCAGGTAAATAGTAGAAGAAACTTGTTTACCTTGGCCTTGAATACCGTATGCCCCGATTTGTATGAATCAAACTTTACCAGCGTGTTTTACGGTTAAAAATAATAATACTTTGTCATATAAATCTAAGTGACGTTTCTGAAGACGAGTTTTCACAATTTTTTCCGAAACCGGTTACAATAAAATTATGAAATTTGGTGAGTATTGTAAACTTTGGGCGCCGAAACGAAGTGTGTATTTCAAATTAAAAAATTCTATCATGATTATGTTACGTCACATAATCAGGATTCAAGATAATAATAATTGCCTAGTTTTATTTGTACGCATTTATTTTTAATTTCCATTCAAGATTATGAAATTCATGACTTTTTTTACATAAAAGAGGTACTCTTAGTCCGCCTCAATAAGATGCACCGTTTTCGAGTAAATCGCTTTTAAACTTTTCGTGAGCAACACTATAAAGTCCATCCAAATAAAAAAAAAAAAAGAAACTTAAGGAAATGTTACATCGTAAAATCTTATTTATTTTTATTAGATAATTTTTGTAATTAAAATGAATTACAAATTACAAGTATTATTCAAAGTGCAGGCCTTTAACTTCAATACATTTCTGACACCTCTGTACAATAGATTGTGTTACGTTGCGAATAAAATTTGGATTAGCCCGCAAATCGTCACACGCGTCTTAAATAGTTTGAATTTTATCCTTTAAACGACCCCAGTCGAAAAAATAGTGCTCCATTTAATCTTGGTGGCAACATGTAGGTCCATAAACAGTCCCATTAATAACACTGCACCACATATTAACACTGAACTGTTTTTGAATAACCAAAGAGCGGATTATGTGAGGATTCTCATGAGCTCAGGTTCTTAGATTTTGACTTTACGTTTATTGATCCACTGCGGGTAAGTGTATCTTTGTCAGTTCAAATTATTATATTTTTTAAATTAAGATCTTCCTCCACAACATTTAAAAACCAGTTACAAAACATTATTCGCCTTTGAATATCACCTGGATGAAGATTTTGGATTGACTGCGTACAGAAAGGTTTCCTGTGGTCCTTTTAAAACTCGGAAAACTTTATTTTTATAAACTTGTATGCTTGACCCCGCAACTGTTGGGCAACTCTTCTGATGTGAAATTTCCCATTGTTGTAGAATTCAGCGTTACTTCATTTCTCTGACCCATTTTAAGCCTCAAGTTTCTAAAGTTCTGGTGAGTTCGAATAAAATCTCGTTTTGAAGGTAACCTTCAATTAGGAAATCGTCTGTGATATTCGCGCACTGTGGCACTTTGCATTTCCATTACAATATCCGTAGATAAAATGAATATCGAGTAGTTCACATTACTAAACATAAACATTTCTAAACATAGAAATGAAATTAAAATAAAAAAAAATACGTACAAAAAATGGAACCGTTTTTACCTTGGACCCCATATTACCAGGTATGTAAATATGAAAACGGAATTTTTGGAAAGAAAATGTGTGAAAGTGATAAAAAATATTTTATTCAAGTAATGCCCATCGCTAGCTATACATTTTTCCCACCTGTCTGACAATTTGTGAATACCACGCTAAAAAAACTGTCGCCCTTTTAAAACAAACTAGTTATCGAGCTATTTTCGTAAAAAGCGAAGCGCTGCTCAGCAAGTGCGTGCCCTATCGATGCAAATAAGTAGTAATCAGACGGAGCCAAGTCTGGTGAGTAAGCCGCATGCGAAAGTATTTCCCAACTAAACGCTTCAATTGATTGTTTCTTTGACCAGTTTTGCTGTGTGTGATGGTGAAAATTACCCTTTGTTGCATTTCTTGATATTCTGGTCGTTTTTCACGTAAAGCTTGATTCATATCGATCATTTGTTGTCGGTAGCGTTCAGTATTAACGGTTTCGCCACTAAACACATTGCAGTCGATGTCGATGGTTCGCCTGGAGTTACTGATGATCTTTTACGCTTAGGATTCTCAAAATATATCCACTTTTTATCGCCAGTCAAATTTCGATGAAGAAATAAATTTCTTTTGTATCTGGCGAGCAACATTTTGCAAGTGATTTTTCGGTTTTCCTGGTGTCTTTTATTCAGTTCATGTGGAATAAATTTTTCTATCTTCTGGATCTTTCCCATGACTTTCAAACGCATGGACAGTGCTTCTCGAGTCACATTTAATTGATCCGCGAGTTGTTGTTGCGTTTGAGCGTCATCCTCATAAAACAATGCTTGGAATTCGCTGTCTTCAAACTTTTTCGGTGGTTTTCCACGTTCTTTGCTTCTCACGCCAGAATCGCCACTTTTGATTTTTTAAACACTCAATGCACTGTGATTTACCAAGAGCATGCTCGCCGTAAGCATCGACAAGCATTCGATGCGATTCTCCAGCAGTTTTCTTCAAATGGTAACAGAAAATCAATGCTGTCCGCAAATCGTAGTTTCCAGGTACAAAATTAGACATGTTCAGCTCTATTACAAACTATGCTGTTGAATGAAATTTGTATTATGAGTTGAAAATTTTTGTCAGATGTCAACAAGGAAATGGCACCTATGACGCAGGCAAGGAAATGGCACCTATGGCACTATATTCACAGACCTGGTATGTCACAGCCGTGAATTGAAATTTTAAAATTTGAAATATAATTCGTTTCGGTGCCCAAAGTTTACAACTCAATGATGTCATACTGACAAAAAGCTTGTGTAGCTATTATTTTAGTTATACAATCTACAAATAAGATTGTCAATCACTTCTTCAGATGGGCAATATTTATTGTCAATCTTGCAAATATTTTGGTTTTCATTAAACCATCCTATCAATATTTTACATATTGACAATGTATCATATCAATCTTTTTACTCGGACGTTCAATAATATTGTCGATATTCAGATGTTGACAATATATATTGATCGTGTGAGGGCCGTCCGTCATAATATTTTAAAGCTCCATTTTTCAGCTTCAAAACCAGGTATACGAGGGTTGCTGTTTATGAATCCGGAATAATAAATTAAAACAAGTATTTATCATTGACAAAGGTTGCATACGTTTGACTTTTGCATACGTTTGAACCAATTTTCATAGCACTTTTTTCATTCCGATTGAGGTATCTCCAAAACATGCATTTTGAACGCTACAACCGCTTCTTATGACGTCGAAAATTGTTGACCACGCAGTTTCTTCTTCACAAACGGTAACAAAAATAAATCATTGGGTACCAAATCAAGACTGTGCGGCGGATGACCCATTAATTCGATGTTTTGATCGGACAAATAGATATTGAGTGGTTCGGTCTGATGTGTGAGAGCTCGCGTTGTCAGGGTGAAGAATGATCCTGCGTCGTTGGTTGTTTTGTCTTATTTCTTCAAATAATTCTGGCAAACAAATAGTTGTGTACTAATCAAAATTGACCGTTCTACGATTCTCCAGTGACACCGTAGCCACATGCTCATTTATCCCAAAAAAAAACAGGCGGCCATTTGCTTCGAAGTGTTTCTTGCGCACTTTCCAACTTTTGTTGGGTTTGGTTCATTTTGAGACCCATACAGTCGACTGCTGTTTACTTTCGGGTTCATACGCATTGATCCAAGATCCGTCACCTGTGTAGATATTGTACACGGCTACCGACGCACCTCGATTGAATTTTTTGAGCATTTCTTTGCACCAATCAATACGAGTCTATTTGAGCGATTGTCAAATTATGCGGAATCTAATGCGCACAAATCTTGTGCACGGCTAAATGTTCATGTAAAATCTTGTGTATGCTTGTCATATTAATGCCCAGGGATGCCTCAATCTTACGGTATGTTACATGACGATCTTGCTTTATCAGTTCGCGCATAGTGTCGATGTTTTCTGGTACAACAACTGATTTTGAACGACCTTTTTTAAATTCGTTCGTGGGCGAACGACGGCCACGATTGACATCAGTAAACCAGTGATATACAGTGGTTTTAGATGGTGCTTCTTCACCAAAAGTTGAAGTGAGTTGATCGATGTGCTGTTGATGAGATAACCCACCTCGAAAGTCGTAGTAAATCATCGCACGAAAATTCTCAAAGAGTTAATTCTATTTTTTGAGTGAGATGAAATTTTCAACTGCCTATACAACACAAATAACGTCCGTATGACAAAACTTTCTGAGTATGTATATAGTCAACAATACAGTCAAAACTTTATGATGTATATGTCAGATTGTGTCTAGCAACACCATTGTTGCCAATTCCGAATACATAAATAGCTACCCTCGTAATAAACGAGCCTACCGTGAATATAACCTGAAAACTCAGTTGTAGATGCGGTGTCGTTCGAAAAACAATAGTAAAAGCACTAAATAATGTCTGAATGATTGTGGCGTGTACGTACGTATATATTTTTTCTTTTTTTGGGTTTTTCGCCACGATCTAAAACTCAAAAAATATCAAAAATATCTGTTCTTATGTAAATAAAGAATCACTGGGTAAAAAACAAAAAACCGAACGGAGATAAATTTCTCAGTGATTCTTATCTGTAATAAATTTGCCTAACAAACAAAATTTTAAAAAATATAAAAATGTTCTAAAATAAATACAAACTTTTGAACGTTAACGTTTCGGATATGTATTTTCCTCCCGTTTTCAAAACGAATCTAAAAATAAATTATATTAATTTCTATAAATTCTGAAAAGATAAGAAGTAAATATATATATATATATATATATATATATATATATATATATATATATATATATATATATATATATATATATATATATAATATATATATATATATATATATATATATATATATATATATATATATATATATATATATATATATATATATATATGCTTCAAGGAAAGGATTGAGGCGTTTAGTTGGGAAATACTTTCGCATGCGGCTTACTCACCAGACTTGGCTCCGTCCGATTACTACTTATTTTCACACACATTTGCTGAGCAGCGCTTCACTTCTTACGAAAATGACTGGTTTGCTTCAAAAGAGCAAGCTTTTTTTGACGTGGTATCCACATATTTTAAGGCAGGTGGGAAAAATGTATTTCTAGCGAAGGGCAATACTTCGAATAAAATATTTTTTATCATTTTTATACAATAAACGAGTATTTTCTATACAAAAATTCCGGTTTCATATTTATATAGCTGGTAACTGTACAACCAGGAAATCAGAATATCGTCATTTACAGTTCTCTACAACTAAAACCGCTCGGAAATGAATATATTCAATTTATTGTTTTTTTTTTGACAAGTATATAGATTCTTTAATGTTATTGTCTTTATATACTTTTTGAACGGAAAAATTGAGCAAGTGTGGACATACCTATACACAGCACATATCTACTTTGCCTCTGCGAAGCAGTCTTGCCTTTTCGGAAAGAAAAAAAGCATATGTCGAAAATGCTCATTATTTTTTGCTATTTTTAATGTTTACCAACATTTAAAAAGCAACAAAACACGGTTTCTCCAAAATTCGTCGTGCCAAACAACATGAAAACTTCAGATAACACTTCGGTTTTGCGATATACTGCCATCTAGCGCCAAAATCGGGAGGAACTTTTGCATCAAGCCATTATAATTTTGTTGAAACTTTATTAATCTTTACTTCATTATTAGTTCAAATAGTTTAGCATGTGCTTTAAATACTTTTTTAACTATCGTTATCAAATATTTTTAATTTGCAGGCATTTTCCCAAAAATATCTTTGTTACCCGTTCTCCCTTTGCCACATTCGCCAAACAACGGTAAACTGTATCTTGCAAATCTGGGCCTACCTGTGGACGTCTTCCATGAAGTAGGTATCAGGTACAAAAGTCCCTTCGGATCGAAGAATACGATTCCATTGCATCCAAATGAATGAAAACACGCTGTAATCGAATTCTGGTGTCCAAACAGCTGAAATTGTGAAGCAGTTCCATAGCAGCAACCTACGCTCAACGAAGTATATCCGATGTCTAGTCCTATTTTTATATTTTTAATATCTGTGCATCTTCTAAAATTTTGAATAAAATAAAACTATAATTTTTCAAACTCTTGAAACTCTTGTTACTTAACAGGATACATAGAAAATGTAATCCTTAAATATATTTTCAGATTTAAATTCAAAATTTATAATGTGGTAATTATACATGCATTTAATTTAGTAAGATATAGTGCAGGGTTAGTCACTCAAAGTGTTACCAATTAAAAATGCTGTAGTTTTGTCATTATAAATATTTTTATTTTATATTATTAGACAATGCTGAAAATACGTTAAATTTCATGAAAAACATTTTACTATTCAATATGGCCATTTTTGGCGCGAATTATGGCATCAAGTCTTCCTATAAATACATCACGCGCTGCGCGAATTTGAGTCTATGGAATTCGTTGCCATTCCCGACGAAATGCCGACTTCAATGTGTTCAAACTATCATTGTTTTTTGTTGACAGCTTAGCCTCCAAAATGGACTATATGTAGAAGTCCATTGGATTCAAGTCTGGTGAGCATGGAGGACATTGTTGCGAAGAAATGAACTGTGGCACGTGATTTTGTAAAAATTGTATCAAATTAGCTTTATGGGATGGTGCCGAGTCCTACAGAAATGCCCAACGGTTGGAATCAAATTATTTGTCTGTCCAAGGGATCAACGTATCGTTTAATACCGTTTGTTGGTACACTTGCTGGTTCACCTTAACGCCCTGCTCGATTCAAACGAGCGGAGGGCGATCATTTGCAGTTGCAGTCCAAACCATCACAGAAACAGGCGCTTGTTTAAGCATAGCCACTCGGTTGTCCAAATTGTCGTTGGACTTCCACACACGATCGTTTTGGTTGTTTTGTGTATTGCTGAACAGTGAAAATTTTCTCATCAGTAAACACCAAATTCGCCATTTGCGCGCATGCGATCAAACCATTGAAAAGGTTTGATCGTTGAAGTCTTTTTACTTCTTTTGTGCCGGTGTAAATCTTGCATTTTTTGTATCTTTTAAGGTTTCAACTTAAGTTCATATTTCAGTATGCGGTGTACGCTTGCGATAAACATGTTCAGCTGTTTAGTTAATTTTGCTGCACTCTGGCGTGGATTTCTTTCAATTCGTGCCCCTACCATTTCTGGTGATGTTAGGGATTTTTTATGACCACACAAACATTTTATTAACATGTAAGTGCTGTAGCTCACGAACAATAGCAGGTTGCGATTTTCTTGCCAAACACAAAGCAATCATACTATTACGTTTGAATTCCATTACGAATATTTCTTTTAAATGACAACGTAGAACGATATGCTTTCATACACTTGCAAACAATATTATAAACTAAAGTCTCTCAACTTCTGAGAGCGCCGTGATCAGCTGTTCGGCAGCTACAGCAGCGTGAGGTTGGTAACACTTCGAGTAACAGACCTTGTAAATGTTTTTTTATATTGTTAACGATTGATTTTTTACCAGTGAACGTATTGGCTTTTGGGCATTTTTGAACAATTTTTTATATGTTATACAGTCACAATAAAGCTGTTGTTCCAGATATATTGGGATTTTTATTTATATATTTTTTAATATATATTCCAATTAAAAGAGTTTTCCAATAAGAGTGTAAGAACTTTGAAACGTAATACCGCCAAAATTGTTTGAAATACAAATGACACTCATAGGCTTATTCAATACACTGTGATACACGAATTGGGCTATGGAGCGGTTTGAAATCGTCCTCTACATCACAGGGAAAAACATCACAGGTCGACTTGATTTTTGTCGATAATTGTCGACATTATTTTTGAAATTGATGAGAATGCTCTTTTTGAGTTTCATTTAGGTAGTTATTAAAACACCTTTTCACAGAAATGTCCTAGAACGATCAATTTTGAAGTGTATCCTTCTGCTTTATATCATGGGATGATTGAAATTAATTGTACCTGATAGATATATTGCTAGGACTTCGAGGGGGTTTTACAAAGTATTGCTATTTTTTGTGTCCTGTGCAGTAGGTCAACAAAAGAACATTACAGTAAGAAAGATTGTCTTCATAGAACTACTTTCAAATATAAAATATGCCCCAGTGTTAATCCAAAAAAACAGCATCCTCCACCTCTCCATATTAAGCTTGGAATAATGAAATTGTCAAGTCATGGACAAAGAAGGTAATGCTTTCAAGTACCTAAAAGAAATATTTCTTCGATTAAGTGATGTAAAACTAAAAGAAGGCATATTTATTGGACCTCAAATAAGGAAGCTTCTAGGTGATTTCCGTTTTCAAGAAAAATTATATGTTAAGGAATCGGCAGCTTGGAAGTGTTTTGTAAGTGTAGTGAAAGAATTTCTGGGCAACAAGAAAGATGAAAACTATAAAAACCTCATATATGAATTTTTGAAAGCCTATAAAAGAACTGGTGTGTCGTATGTCCTTAAAAATGCACTTACATTCCCATTTGGATTTTTTCCAGAAAATGTCACTAATTCACTACAACATCAGGACGATGGAAGCAAGATACCAGGGACGCTGGAACCCATCTATGATTGGGCGACTATTGCTGGTTTTTAAAAAGAGATGATGCTACAGAACACAACAGGAAAAAGTGAAAGTTTTTGTCGCTGTATGACATCTCACGTAACAGATTTTTTATTCACATAATTCTCAATAATGTTTGTGCTTATATTTAACACGTTTTACATGTTTATATTAAATAAATATTAGATTGTAAAAATATGTCGTCTCCTTTTTATTCCTACCACCGATCCTCTGTAACAAAGAAAATCTGTACGTGGTACAGAGGCCGCTGTTAGAAAAGAGTTGCAGATCTCCCAAAAAAATTATATGTAAAATTAAATATATTTCGTGACACTTAATTGTAGAGATTTTTTCTTGCTTACTAAATCTGGTAAGTTTATATCTCTTATTTTCAATTTTGGATTGTTAAATCTATTTTATAAATCGTCTATTGCTATGCAGAACCTCCATATTTCACGAACCGTCACTGACGTGTTAGAGTAATTAGCTTATCATTTTCGGATTTAGGACTATAAAATACTTCATATTCACGTATTTTCATCAATGTTACCTGAAAAAAGTTTATAATTGCTGACCTGTGTAATCCTTTCCGATGAAGCGCACTTCTGGCTTAATGGATTTGTGGACAAACATAATTACAGGATTTGGGCCGATGAAAATCCTTAAGGGATTCAGGAGTTTCCTCTTCATCCTTAGAAAGGCTTTGTTTTATGCGGTTTATGGACTAAAGTCATAGGACCGTCATTTTTTGAAAACGACAATGGAAATCGCGTTAGTATTAATGGTGAACAGAATATCTTTGATCTGAACTGATAAATCTGGATATAAACAATGTTTTCTTTTAACAAAACAGTGCGGGTTTTATTGCATTTGACCAAATGCCGATTATATTTCATTTTTCCGCTTAAGGACAGTGGGTTGTGTTATTGTGTTTACATTCAATGTGTTCGCTTATTCTATCTAAAAGCTTCGACAACATTTACGGGCAGTTACTATTATCTTTATTTTTTCTATTTAATGTTATCATTAACATTAAATTATTTCTATTTAAGTGAGTTTTTCACTGAACACTTTGTCTTCATTGATTTTAGTAGTTTCGAGAAGTATTTAATGACTACTTCCATTTCTTTTTCTCACAGAATACTGTCCTGATTATTACCAAATATTCAAGTACAATTGAATTAAATCTGTTACTGTTCATTTTAGATAATATTTAAAACAATGTTTCTTGATTAAAGTTTTAATCATTATTAAATAATTTCTATTTAAGTGAATATCCAAACATTTTTTGAGTAGTGGTATCACTATATTCATAAGATAATTAATTAATTTAATTGAGAGATATATCAATGATATTGTCGCGCGGTTTTCCCTTCAATACCATGAAGTGGGTAAATGCTGTTTTGCTTTTCTAGTATCATCTGGAGCGGGTACATCACGCGTTTTGTCTCTGTATCCATTGCACAACTCAGTACTAGAGGTTACACCGTAGCGGGTGGTTAGATATCCTCAGTTTTGTTAGCTCTTTGGATAGGTATCTCGTGCGATTATTCCTTGATACCCCTTTCATACTCGAAGCTGGCACTGTTACGCGTTCTCTACTCAGGAACAGTACCCAGTCGGCAACTGATCCTATCTGATCTATATATAAACAAGCTGAGGCAGACGAGAACAACCTGCCTTTAAGTGTTTGACTTAGTAATAATTTTAACGTCATAAAAATAAATTCCATTATAATAGACTTTCGTTGATGTGGATAACAACCTTGCGACAACAAGTATGCTTACCGACCAGGAGATTACGGCGCAGATTGGTGAAGCTGAACAACTTGACAGTGATGAAGAAGTATTATTAGAAGAAATGCTTCCAACTTTTCATGATGCCATAATATGGATAAAACACGTATAACGATTTTTAGAAAGTAGAAGCACCACAGAAGATGACATTTTGAGCGCAGCACTCGAACTCAAGCACTTAACAAAATATTCCTGTAGATCGCCAAAAGCAAACTCATATTACAGATTTTTTTACAAAGTAGTTTAAGTTTTTTTTTATGTATTTTTAGAATTAATAAAATAATTAATTACTTAGAGTTGTAATTGGAATTAAAACTTAGAATTTTTGTCAGAATGTTAACATATGTTGTCAAAAATATTCTTTGCTGTTAGTTTTCGATGTCAATTAATATTTGTTAAATATGTTTTTACACATATTTATTTAAAACATTAATTATAATATAATAGCTTTTCGATTGGTGCTTTAATAATCTTGCAATTTTTTTTTCGGAGTTATCCTTAGGTTTTTGACGCGTGTTCTAGGGCACTTTTTTCTTTAAAATGATTTGAAGAATCCTTGGTTACATTTACGAAAGTACTTTCCGAACCCATAAGTGATTCTCCGCTGTGTTTAAGACTTTAAGGCGTTGTTAAAGAAAATATAGTACGAGTTGTAAATAAAATAATGAGATCGGTGGCGTAGTGTTCTATCTGGTAACATTGTTGGCTTCTCCTTTGGATAGGAGGTAGGCCACTACCTGATGCGTTTTCAGTACGAGTTTGAACTAACTAGAGTAGCTTGGTGCTTCTCATACTAATTCTATTAGTAAACCGGATTTTTCAGTTTTATTAGCCGCACAGTGCGGCGGAAACTTTTGCAAAACTTCAACAGGTATATGGAAACAGAGTTTTGTCAAGGGCTTGCGTTTTCAGGTTGTTTAAGGCATTCTCAGAACACCGAGAGTCGATTAAAGATGAATCTCGCAGAGGAAACCTTCAACTGCAAGAAGTAATGAAAATGTCCACAGAACCGGAGAACTTATGCGTTTTCATCGTCTGTTAATGGTCAGAATGATCGGGAAAGAGTTGAATTTGACTCACCCAACCGTTCATCAGATTCTGACCAATGAATTCTGGATGCACAAAATTTGCACGAAAATGGTTCCGGAAAAGTTTTGGTAGGATCAAAAGGAGAACAGGAGGGAAACATGTATTTACTTTTTGAGGGGGAATGAAAATTACTCTCATTTTCTGGAGCGCATTTTTGAATATGACCCGGAAACGAAGCGCCAGTGCCAGAAATCACACATCCCAACCTCAGCCAGAATGAGTAAATCAAATTTTTTTATTTGCTTTTTTTGATAGCCAGGGGATCATTCATAAAGAATTTGTGTATTAATGGCAAAGCAACATTACTTTATACACCACGTATGGTTCGATTGTTGTAATAGTCTCTTTTTTATGTTTGCAATGAGTAAAACGGATCGTTCTTTTAGAATTTTTTTCTGTTTTCTCTCTTTTCTAAGCCGACCGTGGTGGTCTGGTGGGTTAGTCGCCCGCTTGGCAATCCAATGGTAGCTGGTTTGATTCCAGCGCTCGGATGGTTGTTTTTCTTTAATTCTTCTGTTCGTCTTACTTCCTACCCCACACACACACAGATATATATATATATATATATATATATATATATATATATATATATATATATATATATATATATATATATATATATATATATATATATATATATATATATATCATCAGCCTGTATCGATCCACTCCACACAGGTCTATTCAGCATGCTTTCAACTTTCACGGTCCTGGGTTTTCCTCTGCCACTCGGGTCCAATATACTTAACGATGTCATCAATCCATCGTGCTTTCGGTCTTCTTCGCGGACGTTTGCGATCAAGCGGTATCCACTCCAAGATAGCCTTGGTCCATCTGTCGTCCCATCGCCTCGCTATATGGCCTGCCCATATCCATTTCAATTGCTTTACTCTTCCAATGATCTCACAGGCTTTTGTTTGTTCCCTGATCCATGCGCAGGACTTTCTGTCTCGTCTTGTAATGCCAAGCATACATCTTTTCATTCCCCTCTGTGCCACTCGAAGTTTTTGAATTGATTGCGATGTGAGTGTCCAGGTTTCACTTCCGTATGTCATAACGGGTAGAACGCACTGATCGAAGACTTTTCTTTTCAGGCAAAGTGGGAGTCTGCTCTTAAACACTATGTTGAGCCTACCAAATGCCTGCCAGCCACATTTAACACGCCGTTCCACCTCCCGCGCGGTATTCCCCTCCATTGAAATCCTCTGCCCAAGATATATATAGCTTTTTCCAAATCCCTTCCTAAAACTGAAATTCTTCTGTCCTGAGCGAAGTTATTGAACATAACCTGACTCTTTTTCAGGTTTATTTTCAAGCCAAATGGTTCGCCAGCCCTTTGCAGTTCTTGTATGCGTCTTTGCAGCTCCTCTGGGTCTTGTGAAATGATAATAATATCATCTGCAAATCTAAGATGGTTTAAGTTTGAACCATTGATCTTTACACCATCCTGTTCCCAATCCAGTTTACGGAATACTTCTTCAAGGCCAGCCGAGAAAAGAATAGGCGATATTGCGTCATCCTGCCGTACACCTCGTTCTACATTATTTCCCACTTCAAGATCATCAAGGTGAATTGTGGCTGTAGCTCCATCATATATCGATTCTAATAGGTTAACAGAGGCTCTCTCTACACTTTGGCTAAGCAGTGCATCCATTATCGCATGCTTTGAGATGGAATAAAATGCTTTTTCGTAGTCGATAAAAGCCAAGCACAGTGGCATGGTGTATTCGTTGTGCCTTTCTATGATCTGCTGTACAACCTGGATGTGATCCATTGTACTGAATCCACTTCTGAATCCTGCTTGTTCTCTTGGTTGTGCGTCATTCAGTTTTTTTAATATTCTTTTAGAAATTATCTTAGTGAAAACTTTGTACATTACTGATAGGAGGCTTATTGGATGGTAGTTCTTTAAATCTTCCTGTGCTCCTTTTTTATGTAAAAGGATCATTTCTGCATTTTTCCATAAGTCAGGTACTTTGTGTTCTTTGAGGCATTTTCAGTATAATTTTGCCAGTGTTTTATGTAATGTCCGACCACCAGCTTTTAGCATTTCGACAGTTACACTGTCCTTTCCTGGAGCCTTGCCGTTTTTCATCGATTCTATAGCATTTGTTACTTCCTTCACTAGGATATCTGGCATTTGTTCTTCCGTGGGTATTGTTGTCTTTGATTGGTTCTGATCTTCATATAACTGGAAATAAAATTTTCTGACAATCTCTAACATTTGGGTACGCGCCCTGCACATTGCGCCATCCTCACGCTTTACAGCATATATTTGCGTTCTTTTGTTTCTCAGCTTCTGTTTAGCCTTGTTAATTCCTTTGTTTTCTTCTAAGGTTTTTTGCACTAGCTGCATATTGAATGGGCATGTGTCCTCTCTGATACGTTTTCTTATAGTTTTTTAGAGATGCTCAGTATACTCGACCCTGCCAAAAGGACTACCTGCATTTCTCATTGTTTGCCGTTTCTTCATTAAATCAATGGTCTCACTGGAGATTTTTGTTTGTTTGAGATATTTTTCTTCTGGTGCTGTTGAAGCAGCCGTTTGAAGAACATTGTTGGCGATTTCTTCATATTGAACTGATATTTGCACCTCCTCTGGATCTTGTAACGCAGCAAGCCGGTTTGACAAAGCGGTTTGACATCGCTTCCTCTCTCTAGCAGTTTTCCAGAATCCACCTTGCCGTTCTTTGATCTTACCATTCTTTCGCGCTCTTTTCGACACTCAATCCGAACCCTTGCCCGTGCCATTCGGTGGTGACTTCCAATATATATATATATATATATATATATATATATATATATATATATATATATATATATATATGCCCACACGCACACCCATATCCACACATAAATGTCTGTGATTGTTTCTAGGCAAGAGTGTAAAATCCGACAAGGAATTACCCCTCAGTCATGCCAGTTAAAAGCTGGGTAAGGCCGGATGCCTTCTGAGAAGTGTTCTATGTTGGTCACTCGCCAGTCGGTAGGCTTCTTGATAGACTTATGAGTAGGCACATAACCAAGGGTTGATAGCCTGAGGGGAAAGTTGGCCTGGGTTTGTCGGTAGTTAATAACCGTGGTTTGGAACCTACGTTAAGCTGTAGGTCCAGTCGCTAAATAGTCTTAGATGCTGATGCGCTCCTAACCGTAAATCCTTTCCTTTTTCTTTTTTCTAAACTGACATATATTTTTCATAAATTTTGCTAATTTGTTTCTATTTTTGGGAAAAAAACACATTTTTTGGAAATTTTTATTGGAATTTATTGGAATTATTTTTGGGAAAAAAACACATTTTTTTTTCTAAGTTAAACTTTTATTGATAATCTATATACATTTTTAATGTTAAATTCTTTACATAATAGGTCTTTTAGTATCACTGTCTATGATTTATGTCCGAATCCCGTCATACAGTGTTTAGTCACCATTGGTGAATTAAATTATTAAATATACACAACTGCTGCAATTTTTGGTAGATTTTTATATTTTGATATGAATATTATCAAATAAAATATGTTTTATGCTTATTATATACTAACATGTATGTTAATATATGTTTCATTTATATATAAAACTACACGTCTTTGGAAATTGTTTTAGTTTGTTTTCATAAATTGACTTATTTGTAATATAGATTCCGGTGACATATTAAAATATTAATATACAGAAATGTTTTGAAACTTACTTGAGCTATTCAATTAATGAATCCTATTTCTAGAAATAAATAATATAAACAAATAAATTAATTAAAACTAGATAATAAATTATTGAACAATCACTTTATCATTAATTTCATGTCATTAAATTAAGTCCAAATAGTGAAAAATGTGTGAAGAAAAATGGTTGCTCTTACTTAAGGATGTGTATATATTAAAAATCCTCACAAAATTAACCAATTAGTCGTATGTGCGTTTAATAGTGTGCAGAAAGTGTTTAATAGTGCAGAAAGATCAAAAGAAAAATATAATCAAAACTCTAAGAAACTCTAAGAAGAAATGGATAACATTTGTTAACTTTTTAAAATATGACATGAATTTCTTCAAAATATGAGGGCTATATGATAAGTTCCTGGCCTAGGCCAGATATGGAGCTGCTAGTATTTAAAAAGTGGTATTTTTCGTAAATATAACCTTTCAAAGCAATACTGTCAAAGTGTCAAGTGGCTACGTGGTTTAGTTTATGAATGGCAGCCATTTAAATATAACAGAACTTGTGATTTTACAATAACCGAAAAAATGTAATATCGAGCAGTAATAAAATACTTGTTTTTGAAAAAGAAAACAAATTATGAGATCAAAACGGAGCTCATCGAAGTTTATGGGGACCCTGCTCCTTCGTCATCAGTCACAAAATATTCAAACGTGGCCGTATAAGCATTTTTGATGAAGATCATCCAGGTCGTCCAAATGAGGTTACCACTTTAGAAATGAATGAAAAAATCCACGATATCGTTAGTTAGTTATATTAGTTATATTAGGATGAAGGTCGCATCGGTGACAGAGACCATTTAGCGACCCCACGATATCGTGATAAACGATCGCAGAATAAAAGTGCGTGAGATTGCTGAGAGTGTGGGCATCTCAACTGAACGGGTGCAGAATATTTTGGATATGAAAAACTCATTTGGTTATGAAAAAGCTTTCCGCAAGATGGATGCCGCGATTGTTCACAATTGACAATAAACACACACTTAACTTCAAAAGAATGTTTAGTGATGTTAAAACGCAATTGGAATGATTTTTGGTGTCGGTTCATAACTTTGAATAGAAAACTAACAGGAACGGGCCTTGCATATCTATATGCACACATAAATCATGGGGATGATTCAGTGGGATCATATTGAAGCACCAAAGATGACTCATAGATTTGGAATTTTGGTAGTTGGTGTCAATAACTTATAAGTTTAATAGTAGATTTGATCATTTTTATTTTGCTTTAATCAATAATAAATGCAAAATAAATGCACTGGAATACTCTTTTTGTTTGTTCTAGTGTAAATACATATTAATACTTACAATATTGATAAAAAAAACAATATCGGAAGTAAGGCAAACACATAAAAATATGGTTAGTTGTGCGTCTTGTGGTTGGCTCCTTGATTCATTAATTCTAGGTCAAATTTAAAAATTAAAATAAGTGTACTGGAAAGGAAATGATTTACGGTTGGAGACGCATCAGCAACTACAAGGCTATTTAGCAACTGGACCTACAGCTTAACGTGGGTTCCGAACCACGGTCATCAGCCAGCGACAACCCAGGCCAGCACACCCCTCAGGCTATCAACGGAAGGCATCCGGCCTTACCCAGCCTTTAATTGGCGTGACTGAGGGCTAATTCGTTGTCGGATTTTACACTCTTGCCTAGAAACAATCACAAACATTTAGGAAGTAAACAGACAGAAGAAAGAAAGAAAAACAACCATCCGAGCGCTGGAATCGAACCAACTACCGCTCCAATGCGGTCTCGGCACAGCAGCGGCAGGCCGCTGCTTTTGCCGTCCGCACTAACGCGACGGGCTAAATGTAATGGAATACTCTTTTTGTGTGTTCTAGTGTAAATACATATTTATACTTATTATATTGACAATAAAAGCAATAATATCGGAAGTAAGACAAACACACAAACATATGGTTAGTTGTACGTCTCGTGGTTGCCCCCTAACACGAAAAAATTAAAATTCAGGAGTAACATTACATATGTAAGTGCTTTTAATACTAAATTTGTCAATTATTTATAAATAAAAACGTATTTTGTGTGAATGAAATTTTAAGGTTATGAAGCCAACAAATCGCCTGGAATGCATAGGCGTAGTCAAATTCATATTATCATAAATAATATAATTATGTTATCAAGGTAGTGATTATCTGTTTTTAGAAATAAAGTATTTAACGGGCGTTCTAAAATTTTTAGTTTTCTGAGACTGGACTGGACTGGACCTTAAAAATTTAGATTATATTTTAGTTTTAATTTGTTATATATAAAACATGCTACTTTACTCATAAAGAACCTATAAAATAACTAATGATCCAGAGTGTTAACTTTTTTACAAACCTTTTTTTTCAGAAATTATTGTACTAATAAATGTAAATGTTACTTCTATTCTGATTTGGATTTCGTATTATTAAACTAGTTTATCCTTTTTCAAGGTTTCCCAAAGATGCAAATAGAAGATTCATTTAAAAAGCCAGACTATTCCAAACCGCAGTAGCATTTTTTCATTTTGATAAAAATCTTTCAATGCATTTACCCTTGAATGGAACTGAAAGCTTTAATAGGTATCTACCACGAATACGGTATTATCAAAGATGATTTGAAATTCTGTCCTACTTATAAGCTTAATCAGGTTCACATCCAGTTGTTTTTTGTAACAATTCCATCTTAAGGGAGATACAATAATAATCCCACTTGCAGGCAGTTTACTGCAGCATATTAAAAAATATTAATACACTCAGAAGGGAGAAATGGTGGTGCTGGAAATTGTATACCACTTGAAGATATTAATAGTTTACATTTTAGTTCTAAAACCAAACCTCCCGAACAGATTATTAATTAATCTAGCAAATCGGTCCAATAATGAAGATTATAGTCGGTCCAATAATGAAGATAATATCAATTTAAATAATTTCCTACATGACCACCAAAGTGCGTTTAATAATGACTTATAATCTCTTTATAGTTTAGAGGTAATAAATTACATTACAGGTTTTGTATCATTTAAACTGGGACGGAAACTACAATGCACTGTGTTTCACAATAATGTGAATTTCACTTAACAACATCAGTTGATTATATTACTACTCTGCTAAAACTATTTTAATTTAAATTTAAAATTGAGAATTAAATAATAGTTGACATTCTCTGCCATATCTAGTTAAGTCTTCATTAATTTAATACAGTAACTATAATTGCACAATAATTGATTGTTTTAAACAACTGTAAGCTTTTATTAGTGTCTTGTTTTTATTCATATTGTCCTACGCGGCTTCCAAACAGGACATAATAGTTGGTCATATGCACTTATCATTCTGGTTCAACTTACAGAACCATAATGTTCTTTCCTGTATTTTAAAATCAAGGTTTATAACTGTTGACGAAACTAGATACGAACACCAGAGAACAAAGATTAGCTCAAACAATGGGTTTTCTGTTTTCTTTTCTTTTTAGAGAGGATACGAAATATAAAAAAAAACGTTGGACTAAGTGTATTGAATTGAAAGGTGAGTACGTTGAAAAATAAAATACATTTTGCACAAAAAACTTTTTCGTGTCAATGCCAGGTACCTATCCTATTAAAATATATCGGGTTGCCTGGAAAGTTCTTAGATATTTTTATTTAGTTGCTCTTTTAAGGGTTGAAAGCAAGAACGCTGCCCAAACAAACATCAAGGTTTCTGCCGTTTATAAAAATGGACCTATTGGGGAGTGTCTCTGTGCAAAAGTAGTTTGGTCGGTTTAGGGGCTGGAGATTTTAACCTGGAAGATCGGTATCACTTTGGCAGTCCTTCCAGTACTGATGTCGATGAAATAAAGGCCATAATAGTCGAAGATCGAGGCACCGCGGTGCGTGAGATAGCAAATGAGTTAAATATTGGCATATCGACTGTTTTTGACCATCTGAAAAAAAATCTGTACGTCTGCCGATATGATGTGTGGGTCCCTTACGAAAGAAGACCGAATCAGTTCGTGATTAGCAAACAGAAAAGGCGTCCTGTTTCACGATGACAATGTACGACCATACTTTTCAATCAGGACAACGCAAAAATTGCTTAGCTTCAATTAGGATGTTTTGCCCAATTTACCGTACTCACTGGACATCGTACCCTCAGACTACTATTTATTCCGCATAAAACTGGTTATTGTAAAAGTGAAGAGATAAATACTAATTTAGTGAAATATAATAGGAAAATAAACAATAATATGGTAAATTGTAATCGCGCAGTTACCTCAATTAATTCGATTAAGTTGTGAGTTAAAAACTTTGACAACACTGGAGAAACCATACACATGAGAGGTGGTCGTGCAAGAGGGCGTATTCTCGCGAATATTAATTGTGTGAGAGCAGCTGTGGGAAGAAGCCCTCGGAGATCGGCACGCTAACAAAGCGTTGCACTCCGAATTTCAGACAGAACACCCTGACGGATTTTAAGGTTTGATCTTGACTATAACCCCTATAAAATCCAAGTGGTTCAGGCCGTTGAAAACGATGTTTTTGCCCGACGGCTTTTTTATGGAAGGTTCTTGGAAATAGTTGAAGAAAATGCGGATATCGTCCACAACCTTTGGTTGAGTCACAAGGCGCAATTTCACTTGTCCGGTTATGTAAACAGGCATAATTTCAGGTACTGGAGTTGCGACAACCCTCACCAACTCCATCAAAAACTTCTTTAGTCGACCAAGGTCACGGTTTGGTGCGCGATTTCCTCATCAGGAATCATAGGCCCTTTTTTTGAAGATGAGCGTGGACGAACAGAAACTGTTATTTCTGTACGGTATTCTAAAATGTCGCGCACATTTTTCACGATGAAACTCTATTCCAACAAGATGGAGCCACAAGCCACTTCATTCGGGTAAGCATAGCCATTCTCAATAACGTGTTTCCAAATCGGGTAATCTCCCGGAACGGAGAGATATCTTGGCCTCCTTTATCACCGGACCTTACAGCTTGTGATTATTTCTTGTGGGGCTACCTCAAGAATAAAGTGTACGTAAGTGTAAAGTATAACACCGACTTCGTACAATTCAACAAGTCAAAACAACAATCCGGCAAGAAGTTGAGAGCGTTCCTTAACAAATCTTGCGTGACGTGATGGAGAATTTCAAGAGGCGGTTGCAAGAATGCATCAACTACGAAAGACACCATTTAACTGTTATTTTTAAAAAGTGAATTTGTTTCTTAAATACTCTTTGATGTAGAATAAGTTAATGTCAGTAAAATTATGAAAAATATAATACTTTTTTTACAGTTTAAAAAAAAATGCGGGATTGACGGCCCTGTATATTGTAAGGAAGTGTGCTGGCACCAACATTATTTCTGCTATTTACAGCTGACGTTAAAGTGATGAACACACGGCATACAGCCAAACCTAACCAAACTCCATCAGAGCTTCAACATTACTGCGAAGCAGAATTGACGAAGTACAAAATGGAGTAATGACTTAGAAAATAAGATTAAATGAAACCGAGTCCACCAACGTCAAATTGTCGAAGAGAAACACTTCCCAGTGACATTAAATAATCAAGGTATACCACAAGCAGAGAATGATAAGTATCTTGGGTTGCATCTAGATAAGAGTGTTACTTGAATAGCCCATGAATCCAACTAAACAATAAATTGAACAAATTTTACCGGTTCCTCGTTACAAAGGGACTGTATCGACGTCCAACATCGAGATCTTAGAAAGGTTTTAGTCTAAAATGCTAAGGATCGTATGAGATGCCCCAGGGCCTATACCAAATAAAAAAATAAAAGGAGACTTAGTCATTCGAACGTTAAAGGAAGAAATAAAAAAGGTTGTGTAAAATACCTTGGAGAAGTTAGTAGAACATTCAAGTGCGCTAGCTGAAAACCTTTTGTATTTTATTTAGTTGAGGGCCCTTAGGGATTCAGAATACATAAAATGATTTTTGCCCTTCATATTTACATCAAAATTAAGTCAAGTTAGTTTCTTTGTATCCAAAGTTTAGTATTTTAGTTTGTCTGAGAGTTATTGTCATTTGTAATTCCTCTTCTCCTGTGAATATATAACATATACCATTAGACGAAACCTAATTTGCTAGTGCTAGACTTCATTTCTTGCTTATTGTAATTGCACCGATTGCAAATAGTAATAAATGATATGCCAAAAAAAATTAAATGATAACTGATTACGGAATTTATTACTTTTGTGAGGAATTTTTTTCCGACACACCCACATTTTCATACAAGGATATTTATATTATTAGTCAACATCTATTTTTTCATCTTTATCAATACTAACGTCATCATTCTCCTTCTCACAATCATCAGTTGTGACTATTACACCAACTGGTTGATGAAAATTTATACAACTAATGGGACTAGGTGGTTTGACTTTTCTACTGGGTTTCTTTAACAATTCCTCAATAGAGTACGGGTTCTTCTTTGGTTCATTATTTTCTTCCTTGTCTGCCACACTGGTGTTGCTCCGTTCCATCTCTTTGGAATTTGGGGAGACTGTTTGGAACATTTGTGGTCGATAAGGAATTATCAGGTTATTGAAATTACTCCAGGAGGTGTTTGGTGATTGGGTTTCGACGGCGTTGTTGGTGACTACGTGCAGCTGTTGGTGTAAGGAAGTTAAACGAGTGGACTGTGGATAAGAAGAAGGATCGTGGATGTTAGAAAAGTATGGCAGGGTAGGGTTTAATGTTGTTGAAGAATGCTTATTGTATAGATCAGAACGAAGAATGGTTTCTGAAATATTAAAAAAGAAAATATTAGATTTTTTTAGTTACATTTTATATTGTTATTTGGGGCAAGTATCACGCAACTATAATATTTTGGCCTCATTTTTTTCTCGTACTATTTGTGACACTTTGGGGTTTGGTTGTGTAGTGCTAATGTGTAAATTTTATTATGAATAAATAGGGGACGTATGTACAAAATGAAATTTGGTTTGGTTCTTGTACCATAAAATTTTTATTTTTAAAGATAGAATTCTGATTTTTCCCTATAATCATGTTTGGTTTATCATCTTCTATAATCATCAGTCTTGAAAAGAAATTTTATCACAAAAATCAAATATAAACGTTTCAGTTTTTTTTTGACGTAAAACCATTTTGTTCATATTGACCGTTCATACAAACACGTAATTATTTATTGTTATTAGATGTACAGTTCACATACAAATTTTTTTGTTTTCTTTGGCAAGTCAACACATGATTCATGTGCCCAGCGAAAACATATTATGCATCGCAGCCAGCCTTCACCGAGCTTAGACCATGAAAATAGGTCATTACAGTATATGTACGGGAAATTCTCTTCGTCCTTCGGCTATTAATTACATAAACTTCATTGTCTGTGTCATCTTTCATCTTCATCGTCAAAAAGCGCTTCAGTAACTTTGCGTTTTCTTTTTTCAGTTGAATTTTTAATTGACTGGAGATCTTTAATTTCTTTTATACTACGAGTTGAAGTCAATAACAAGAAAAAATTACGATTCTTTCTTAGGTTTTCTTTTTCTAAAGTTTCTAACAGAGCTGGCAAGGAATCTCGAGAAGTGCTAGGTATTTTGTAATTGGTGCTGGTTGGTGATGAAGGTTTAGTAGATATTCGAGTTTCCACGGAAGCAAGCAATGGATTTTCAGTTATGTTAGGTAATTCTGCAGTAGTACTTTGAGTTGGCTGGGTGGTCTGATTTTGAGTTTCCAGATAAGCTTCTACGGTTTCAGAGGTATATATATATACATATATATATATATATATATATATATATATATATATATATATATATATATATATATATATATATATATATATATATATATATATATATATAATAAAACAGAAAATGGAGTCCACTGTTGACTAGCGTCACTATCTTCTTAACCTCGCAGCAATTAACTTCTGGTCTAAAAAAAGGTGAAAATGAATCGAGTCGTAGAGCTAAATAGCAGGGTTCCAATGCTTCTAATGATGTCTTCCGATATCAAGCGATCTTCGGTAGTAAATAGTTCAGGTTTCTCAAGAATGAATGGCTCTGTTTTTTCCTTTGATACTTGTGAGAACTACATGGAAATGATATATCATGATATATTTGGAAAAGATGGCGCTGAGGAGCGCTGACCTCAAACCAAAACTACGGGCCCGATATGTCGACGACATTTACGCCATCTGGTCCTTTGGTAAAAACTAACTTGCCAAATTCCACAGCCATTTAAATTCCATTCACCAAAAAATACAGTTCACTTTAGAAATCGAAGAAGACAAAAAACTACCCTTCCTAGCAGTCTTGATAACCAAGTCCCAAGACGCTTACAACACACAGTTTACAGGAAGCCAACCCACACGAACAGATACCTGAATATAAGATTTCATCACCATCCAGCACAACTACAAGGGGTTGTTAAGACCTTGATTTCTTGGTCTCTCGGACTATCCGATGACATCAACCGAGAAAACGAGCTCAAAACGATCACCGATGCTCTAAAGCAGAACGGCTACTCAACCTATAATATAAAGAAGACTATTAACTATTAAAACAACCAACAGAAGCCAAATGAATACGAAAATAGGCATACGTAACAATTCTGCCTTATATCAAAGGTGTCACCGACCGCATTGGACAAACGCTTCGAATACATAATATATCAACCGCATACAAACCACAGAAAATAATAAAATCAATCATGAGAAGTTCCAAAGATCAAATATGCGGGCGTATACAGCATATCGTGCGGGACTTGTAACATGACATACGTGGAACAAACCAATAGAAGAATATCAGCTGGACATGAAGAACATAAATTGGCGGTTAGAAATAAACAAATCACATCGGCTTTGTTCCAACATCATCTACAAAAAGGCCACATAATCGATTTCACCAATTTCCGACAAATTGCAAATATCCCAAATTACAAGACAAAAATCATTCGAAAAACAAGATAGAAAAAATCGGACGCCTAAACAGAAGAGATGACGCTCTCAATCTGCTAGATACATGGAAACCAGTAATCAACCGACAGACCGAAGTTCACTGGCCGCAATCGGAAGAGCAACTAACTACAACTGAGACACCCAAAGCAACATCCGAGGGAGCGAGCCCAACACTGGAACTAGAAGTACGCACCACCAGAAGAGTATGAATATTACGGGACAGTTTCCAGAGCTATCAGTCTTCAGGCAAGCATTCACAATGTCATGTGATCCTTGGCGAAACGTCTGTACGTTCCTAACTAACAGGATACAAACGATCGGATGTACTCCCGGACTAATAGTCATATATATATATATATATATATATATATATATATATATATATATATATATATATATATATATATATATATATGTATATATATATATATATATATATATATATATATATATATATATATATATATATATATATATATATATATATATATATATATATATATTTAGATATATTTGACACCTCATGGCGGCCATATTTGTTTATCGATTTTTTACATGTTTTGTCAGTTGTTTTCCGAAAGGTTTGCAATTAAATTATATTATGTCCTTTCACGTTAGAAGAAGGTTTCGAAATTGGCCAGCTTTATTACGCAAAGTCGTAGTTCCCTCGTGCTACTCAATGAGCAACTCAGACCCCATCGTGGTGGTCCTTCTGAACAGGCTATTGATTGTGTTATTAGAACATTTTAGCGTAAGTTTACTTTCCACGATAGTGTAGTGCCTGCACGACAAAAAAAGCGAAAATGTAGCCGAAAATGACAACGTCCCGATTGCTCGCCGCTCGACAACCTGGCGAATTTTGAGGTTGGACTTAGGTTTGAATCCATATAAGAGGGTGTTGGCACAAGAAGTGAAGCCAACCGACCATCGTATTCGTCGTGAATTTGCCAACTAGGCCCTTGAAATGATGGAAGATGATAAAGAATTTCATCGCAAAATCATTTTTTCCGATGAGGTTCATTTCAGGCTCAATGGCTTCGTCAATAAACAAAATTTTCGGCACTGGTGCGAATCTAATCCTCACGTGATACATGAGAGTCCTTTGTGTCCCCAAAAGATCATAGTTTGGTGTGGATTTTGACATGGAGGATTCATCGATCTTTATTTCTTTAAAAATGAGGAAGGAGCCACCGTTACCATTAATACCGAGCATTACAAAGCAATGTTGGAATATTTTATTTTTAACAGGATGGCGCACCACAGCATATTTCGCAAGTAAACATGGGCTTATTGCGAGCCAAATTCGGCAGCACGTTAATTTCATGAAATGGCCCTATCTCTTGGCCGCTTTGCGATTAAACTACTTTAGATTATTTTCTCTGGGGACATGTGAAAACAGAGGTTTATAGCAATAAACCTGCGTCTATTGACGCCTTGGAAACTAATATTCGTCAATCCATAGTCGCCATACAGCTCGAAATGTGCGCCAGGGCAATCAAAAATGTTCCATCATTCTTGTTGGTAGACCCTTAAGGTAGGTAGACATATATAAATACCTGCGCATACATGCAGTGTAAGATTTCTTTGGACTGTGTCCAATGAGACAACAGTAGCCGAGTGTCATACACGTAAAGCAAAGAAGAGTGTAATATACCCAAACCGACGGGAAGTCGGTGAGTTGGAGACGCAGGTTATTGTGTGTTCTACATGAGATTATGGAACCCAACGGTTTGGATGTATGACACACGATTATTATTGTTTTATTGGACGCAGTTCAAAGAAATCTAGTTTTGCATATATGCGCCGTCCGACTGGAAGTCGGTGAAACTATAGATTGTTGAGTGTGGATAGAGTCTCCTTATTCTTGACGGGAGAACATATGTCGGTACTCTGACGAGTCTGAACAGCAACAGACAAAACATATGTTCTCCAATGGAAGGGATGAGTGGGGCTCGCCCTCGGTAGAGCAACTAACAAAAATGCTCATTTTAGCGGAGACGCAGGTTGTTGTGTATTCCACATGAGATTATGAAATTCAACGATATAGGTGTATGATACTCGGCTAAGCACAAAATCCACTTCTTAATATATTTAATGTAGTGAATAGGATCCCTCGCAGTGAATGTGAGTGTTGTTATACTGGGCAGACGTCCCAAAGTTTGGGAAAACAAATTATCCAACACAAGAGTGACACGCGCATTGGACAAACATCTTGTGCATTGGCCAATAATTGCCATCAGACTGGTCATAATTTTAATTATAGCTCAATCAGGGTCCTAGCGACTGAGAATAATCTTACTAAACGGATATTCCTGGAGATGGTTCACATCAACAGAGATAAAAATACTATTAATTCCAGGTCTGACGCCTGGCAAGTTCTTTTCTAATGGACGGAAATCTCGGTTTTTAAATTGTAATACGCGAAAAAAATATAGAAGTGATGTTTCAATAAAATAAATCAATTACCTGAACTATGCAGCGAGCGTCCATGGGGAACAGTCTCTTGGTGATCGGGCCAGACGCCGCTGTTTCTCAAAATCCGATTCACCGAACTGACTGAGGGTATGTTATGGGGTTCGCAGACGCGTTGAGCGATTAATTGTTCTCGGATTTCCCAAGCGAACATACCCGGATTTTCTTGCTTGAACCTCAGGATCTTTTTTACTACAGTTGGAGTAGCAACTTGCTGAAAATAAAAATGAATATATTTTTATAAGCAAAAACTTAATTAAAGGGTAATTATTGAAGTATACCATAATGCTAAATAATAGTTATGGTTTTAATGCAGTGTTTTATGGACTCCAGAAAAAATTTCTAAGGCATAGTTTAGGGGTTGTAAATTTGGACATATATACAAAAATATTTTTAGAGCACTTTTTCGTCCTGATCCTGATGAGACAGACAAATTTAAACTTTTTTGAGGTAACATTGATGAAAATAAGTGTATATGAAGTATTTTGCAGTCCTAAATTTGAAAATCATATAATTACTGTCAAACGTACAGTTTTACTGTTACGGGGGGCGGTGGTGGGAAAATATCAGCTCTTTTTTAATTTTTAAATCTCAGGTTTAAGGGCATGCGACACTATAGTATTTCATAGGCTTTTAAGAGTTTATCTATGAGGTTTTTACAGTTTTCATCTTTCTTGTTGCCCAGAAATCCTTTCACTATACTTACAAAATACTTCCAAGCTGCCAATTCTTTTTCATTTAATTTTTCTTGAAAATGGAAATCACCTGGAAGCTGCATTATGTGAGGTCCAATAAATATGCCTTCTCTTAGTTTTGCATCACTTTACTTTACTCTTTTAGGTACTTGAAATCATTACTTTCTTTGTCCATAGCTTTGAGAAAGTTTTTCATTAGTCCAAGCTTAATATGGAGAGGCGGAAGAAGCACCTTTTTTGGTTAACAAGAAGGGTGTATTTCATGTTTGAAGTACGATGTTCAAAAGAAGTTCTATGAGACCAATTTTTCTTACTGTAATGTTCTTTTATTGTCCTACAATTGTCCTACAATTTTAAGCCCCACAAATATCCCCCTCATACTGTTCATATTTAACACGATTTAGTATGGTTGCTAAGTTGTCATAAGTTTCTTTCGTTGCCATTGAATCGACTAAAGGAATAGATGGGTTTTTGTTTCTGTTACGAAGCAAGACTCCTTTTAGGTTGTGTTTCGACGAATCTATGAAAATACGCCAATCGAAGGTACATGTTCCATATTAAGCTCATTCATTAAACCATCAATATTACAACAGACACATAGCGATTCTTCCATTTTATAACAACTTAAAAAATTTATATTCCGTTTTCGGAATCCGTATCTAACAAGTTCCACTGTTGAAATCTGGAACCAAAAAGTTCCGATTTATGTTTTGACAATTCCAGGTTACGTACAAAATAATTTAATTCATTCTGAGTAATTAAGTGAGGTTCACCGATAGATGGTAAAAATGTTGGGTCACAACTGGTGTTCTCAGGAAGTTGTGGATCAGATCCTGATGAAGAATTATAATCACCGGGAAACATGTTGTTCAGGTTTAAAGGTACAATCGGTACCGGTAGTTTCTAGCTATGAGGAACTGGTCTAAGATCAAAAGACAAATTTGGATACTGAATTTTATCCCTTTGCTTTTTTGAAATCTCTTCTATTTTTGGTGATACAAAAGTAGTAATCACTTATATGGTCAGTAGGTTCTGTCCACACCATAGGAACAGCAAACGGCATAGATTTTTTCTTGCGCTGTATCCACTGCACTAAATTTGCGTGATAGCTCATATAGCAAACATGAGGAGTCCAACTTTTATCTTGATGTCCAATTTGGCACTTAAAATATCAAATATAGGTTTTTTTGACTTCCTTGGATATAGATCTAGCTTGTGACTTTAGAATAAATCGTCTGCATATATAACAAAACTTATCCGGTGGGTTTTTGCAAAATCGATTACTAGAATTTTCCATTTTATATAAAATCGACTTAATACTTGACTGTATTGTAAACGAGACAGAAACAAACTGAACTATAGAAAAGAATAAAACTGTCCTTAAAGGTTCGTAGAATATTGTGGAAATACCACCTCTGTGGTCTTGACCCCATGATATAAACGAGAAGCAGTTACTTGAAAATGGGACGTGCTATGCCATTTCTGTGAAAAGGTATTTTAATAAGCATTCTCATCATTGCTACAAAAATGATGTCGACCTGCGTAATCTAACCAGATATCAGGCCAGATGTTCTAACCACCAGATAATCTTCATGATCGTGAAATGATGAATCTTAATGATATAATTAAATTAAAATGTAATGATTTAATTATATTTAATAATCTCTTGTTGGAATTGTTGGTTTTCTGTTTGGCTGTCGATGATATTACAGCTCTAAACAAAAGTGTTATCTACTTCACATGTATATTTTGATTCTGTTAGACAGAAGAAATTTCAGCGAGTATTTGGGACTTATGGATTGTGTAAAATATACATCAGAAGAAGGTTGTGTTATGCATTTGTTGAACTGGATAGGAATCGTTTATTCTGAGCTGTTACCTGAAAAAAACAGATCATTAATTCGGAGAAATACACAACTAAATGAATTAAAGTGAACAATAGCCAAAAGGCCTGAATTAGCCAAAAGGAGGGGCATTACGTTCTATCGAATCAATGCTAAATCAATGGTAAAAACTTTACTTCTTTGGAAGACTTGAAAAATCACTTAGATAAGTTTTTTAGTCAGAAACCTCAGAATGTTTTGTGAGCGCTGGATTATACAGCTACCGGAGAGATGGAGAAACGTGATCCCTCGAACATAACGGCATGTACTATACGAGGGTTGATAGCTGTATCCAGAAAAATAAATAAAAACAAATATTTATCATTGAAAATGGTTTCGAAATATTCTCCGTTGTTTTCCAAAATATTCTTCGCGATGATCGATAAACTTTTGTATACGTTTGAACCAATTTTCATAGCACATTTTCCATTCCGATTCTTCTGGTGTCGAATATCGTTAACTACGTAGTTTATTCTTCACGGACAATCGATGTTTTGGCCGGTCAAATATTGGGTTGTTCGGTGCGATGTGTGAGAGTTCGCTGTGTCACGGTGTGGAATGATTCTGCGTCGCTGATTGTTTTTTCTCATTTCTTCAAATACTTCTGGTAAACAAACGGATGTGTTACATTCAGAACTGACCGTTCTACGATTCTCTAGTGGCTCTCTAGCCACATGCTCGTTTATCCCAAAACAACAGTCGACCATTTCCTTCGAAGTGCTTCTTGCGGGAACAACTTTTGTTAGGTTTGGCTCATTTTGAAAGACCCATATAGTCGACTGCCGTTTACTTTCAGGCTCATACGAATATATCCAAGATTCGCCACCTGTGTAGATGTTATACATACAGGCTTTTGATGCATTACGATTGTATTTTTGGAGCATTTCTTTGGACCAATCGACACGAGCCTTTTTTTTAGCGATTGTCAAATTATGAGGAATCCAATGCGCACAAATGTTTTTCACGGTTAAAAGTTCATGTAAGATCTTGTGTATGATTATCATAGTAATGACCAGGGATGCCTTAATCTCATGGTATGTCACATGGCGATCTTGCTTTATCAGTTCACTCACAGTATCGATGTTTTCTGGCACAATAATCGATTTTGGACGACCTTCTTTGAATTGATCCGTAAGCGAACGACGGCTACGATTGAATTCACTAAACTAGTGATATACAGTGGTTTTAGATGATGCTTCTTTGACAAAAATCGAAGTAAGTTGCTTCGATACACTATTGTTGAGATAATCCACGTCGAAAGTCTTAGTAATTCATCGCACGAAAATTCTTGCGAGTTAATTCCATTTTTTAACTGAGATAAAATTTTCAAGTCACTAAATAACGCAAATAGCGTCAGTATGACAAAATGTTCTGAGTACGTATACAGTCAACAATGTCAAACTTTATGATGTATATGTCAGATGACGTCTAGCAACACCATTGTTAAAAAATTGATCTTTTATTAGATCATGTGACCTGTTTATTTTTCGATATTTTCTTTATCAGTTTTGCAGTCGTTTTTGTGATATAGATGGCCAGATATCTTTCCATCCCTTTGGAGATTTGCCTATTGGTCTTTGGTACCCTGCTGGTTTGCCTTCGAGTATGCATCGTAAGAGTTTGTTGGTTCTATTCTCTTGACGTGTTGGTACCAGTATCGTCTTCTCTGTGTAACCTATTTCACTGCATCGTCGATATTAAATTTTTCCCGTGGGGTATCTATCGTCTTATCTCTAATTGTGTTGCCCGTAATGGCTTTCAAAGTCTTCATTTCTGTCGTTCTAAGCTTGCTTTTTGTCTTGTTGGTGTTGGATCTTGTTTCAATGCCATAAGTAATTATGGGCCTTATACACGTTTTATATATTCTGATCTTGCTATCGGTTCATATATATTTGTTTTTTCATATACTGTCTTTCCATATGTTTTTGTTAAAAAGCTGCCTATTGGTCTTTGGCATCCTGCTGGTTTGCCTTCGAGTATGCATCGTAAGAGTCTGTTGGTTCTATTCTCTTGACGTGTTGGTGCCAGTATCATCTTTTCTGTGTTCCCTATTTCACTGCATCGTCGATATTAATTTTTTCCCGTGGAGTATCTAACGGCTTATCCTATCTCTAATGGCTTTCAAAGTCTTCATTTCTGTCGTTCTAAGCTTGCTTTTTGTCTTGTTGGTGTCGGATCTTGTTTCAATGCCATAAGTAATTATGGGCCTTATACAGGTTTTATATATTCTGATCTTGCTATCGGTTCTTATATATTGGTTTTTTCATATACTGTCTTTCCATATATGTTTTTGTTAGAAAGCAAAAACACTGAACATTGATTGATTTTATGCGGGTTTTTTATTTGTTACACTCATATTTTGCATCATTGCTCCTGTAAAATTAAAGGGTAAAACATTTTATCTCAGGGCGTTTCAATGGGTACATTAGACCTTTTTAACTCAATCATTTATTAAGATATAATCATGTCGATTAAATTTCAGGTGTTAAATCCGAAAGAATCAGATAACGACTATTTACGTCCGAAAAGTATTCGAACCACCACTGGGTACTTAAGTTAAAATTGCTGATCATCGCGTCAATTATGGGTTTCTCATGGTCGATTGCCAAAACGGCGTAACATTGACCATTTAGTTGGATGGATTTTTACAGATAATCATTTGTAAAATAAAAAAATAAAAATAACGAATGATGAAAAATATGTTAAATTACATAAAGTTGTACTTAAAATTATTTCTTGCCTCAGGATCAAATATACAATAATAAAATGTGTCTTCGAGGTCATATAGATTCAAAGCAGTTTCATCTAGCATACATGTGTTTTTGATGATATGGTGTCTCGAGAGATGTTTTCCGAAATGGAGTAAGATAAGTCCATTTTTCTAACTATGAATTTTCAGAATCTATATTCTTTTCTGAATTAAAAAGGTGACCAGAGAGTCTGACGGTTATTCGAAAGTTCATGTTCTCTTAATAAGTTTACGGTTATTACAGTTTACGGTCAGAGTAGCTGTCATGAAGAATGGAACTTTAGGAAGGTACCGTTGTGTGTGATTTTGGATCAGGTTTCTATCTACACCCCTGATGAAATAGAAAATAAATACTTCGTCTTCGTTTATCGGCCATTGCCAGGTGTCGAGTTAAGGTTTCTTAATCACCTGTCACTCTCTTCCTTCACTACCCTCAATCCCTCGCAAGTACCTCGGCCCCTCTCCAGTCCCACTTCTCTAAGATACTAGTCAATCTCATCGCTCCATTTCCTTAGTGGTCTACTTCCCCTCTTGTTCCTTTCAGTTTTTTCGATTTTCCACACTCTCTTGCTCAGTCTCGTGCAAGGCATTCTGCATACATCCAACCATGCATACGTCCAAACCATCGCAGTACATTTTCCCTTATCCTTTCTTTTACAGATTTTACCCCCAATCTCCTCCAAATTTCCTTGTTTGATACGCGATCCCTCAGAGTTAGTGCTATAACTCTTCTCAATACTCTCGTCTCAAGGCCTGCATTCTTCCTCTCTGATGTTCATTTAGCTTCCATATTTCGGATGCATATTATTATGTACTTTAATCTTAGTCTCTGTTTTCATTTCTCTCTTGTTAAATACTTTCTTAATTAGCGAATAATATAATCTGGTGCTGGCTTTTAAGCTTTCTTCTATTTCTATTTCTATCTTTCCACTTTCCATTATAGCTATTCATAAGTATTTAAATTGTTTAACTTGTTCCAGCTCTGTGTTTTCTAATCTAGATCCTATGTTCTTGTGTTTTCTCGATACCACCATTATTTTTGATTTACTTACGAGTTGACTTTTGCCCAGCTCCTCATACCATACATTTAAGTTACACAGTAGGTTCGTCTAAATTATTATGTTATAAACTACTTCCCAATAGGCGCGATAGGATTCTGATAGCTAATGGCGGCCATATTTGATATCCAATATTTGCT
>JARFXV010000046.1:387500-532544 GCA_031761425.1 Cosmopolites sordidus | reverse complement strand
AGAGGGGGTTTGTTGTTGTTAGCCTTCCTTTGCGCCCATACTAATTTCATTCTTTTGCTATGAGCTTTTTTCCTTTCGTCAGACCAAGTTGTTCCAGTCTTCCTACATTTTTCTCTCTGGCCAACCTTCCAAACATTAACCTTGTGTCTGAAACAGCCTCTATTCTGCATTTCACTTTGTGTAATATTTGCTGATCTTAGGTCCTCTTTAATTGCAGCAATCCATTTAATTATTTCTACTTTAGCTCTACTCCTATTTTCATAAAATTCGACTATTTGTCTAGTTAACCTACTCGGATTCATCCGTTTTATGTGTCCGTAAAACTTAAGTCTTCTTTTTCTCATATCACTATGTATATCTGTGTATTGTTTGATTTTCTTGGTTTTCTCGAAGTCGGTATGTTGTGCTGTTTATTTGTTTGGGACCTAGAATTTTTCTTTCCTTCTTTTCAATGTCCTCGATGTCCCTCTTTCTATTCAAAATGAGCGTTTCTGCAGCATATAGACATTCTGGCTTAATAACTGTGTTGTAATGTCTCAGTTTTGTGTTTTTAGATAGGCATTTCTTGTTGTAAATATTTTGTGTAAGTCTCAATGCCGTTTCCATTTTTTGACATCTACCCTTATTGGCCGCTTTTGCCAACCCATTTTCCATGATTATTTCACCCAAATATTTGAATGGAGAGACTCGTCTGATGTTACCAAATTTTGTTTTTAGAAATGGTGTTCTTAGTCTGTTGCAGGTCATTATTGTGTATTTTCAAAGGAAATTTGGAGTCCTATATTTTCTGCTGTTTCTTTTAGGATTTCAATCTGTTTCTATGCCGTTAATACATCTTGAGCTAAAATTGCTAGATCATCAGCAAATGCCAGACAATCAATTTTGATGTTGGTTCTCTGGGTTGGTTAATATTCAGGGCCGCGTTTTTTTTACGCCACTCCTGTATTACTTTTTCTAGAATACAGTTAAATAAGAGTGGCGAGCGTCCATCCCCTTATCTCATTCCAGTTTTAATTTCGAAGGACTCTGAGATGTCACCCATGAATTTAACTTTTGACCTTGTGTTAGTTAACGTTGCTTTAATAATTGCCTGCGTTTACAGATCTAGTCCTTGTTCTTTCAAGATTCGGAATAAAGATTCGCGGTCAATAGAATCATATGCTTTTTTGAAATCCACAAATGTACAGACGAGATTTTTATTGTACAGTTTTTGATGTCTTAGAATCAACTTCAGATTCAGAATCTGTTCAGGGCAGGATCTGCCCGGTCGAAAACCTGCTTGATATTCACCAATGTTAGGTTCTATATATATATATATATATATAGCTATATATATATATATATATATATATATATATATATATATATATATATATATACCTATATATATATATATATATATATATATATATATATATAGGTTCTATATATATATATATATATATATATATATATATATATATATATATATATATATACATATATATATATATATATATATATATATATATATATATACATATATATATATATATATATATATATATATATATATATATATATATATATATATATATATATATATATATATATATATCATAACTAAATCAATGTTAATATAGTCAGTTTTATTATAAATATTATTTTATTATAAAACATTTTATCTGGATCTTCGGATTGATACTAATTATAAACAAATAATACCACAGACAAAATATTTACAAAACAACCATATCGTACAATTTTAAAGGAAAAAAAAGCACCTGGTGGCAATTAATGTGTTGAAACATTCACACATTTATAACACAACCATTGTGGACGTTAAATCAGCTGATGACACCATGCGAAAATATCAATGGCATAATTAAAATGCGACTGACCCCATGGCTCACTCTATAACGCGTGTGTTTTACCTTCAAAATATGTTAATTATTTATATTTCTACCAGCTTGTCGTTATTATTTAATCGTTGTTTGTCGATTTGTCAACACATGTGATTCTTAATAACGATATTGTGACAAATGTTTCTTACTTACCACCACTATTCGATGTGGTATCTCGTAAAGCTCGACGCAAATGATAATATACATTTACAAATGTGGTAAAATCTGGTCGAGCTCTAGAAGGCTGGAACTTCCACGAAACGGAAGGATGTGACAGCCGAGAGTCTTACCTGAAACAAGAAATATAATATTTAGGAAGACGAAACTGCGAACGGTGACCTATTCAAATACAGTGGAGGTCAATGAAATAAGAGTGGCGGAGCCTTAATACATTTTATTTAAACTCATTTTTAGGTTGTTTCTAAAACAATATTGATTTTGCAGAATGAATTTCCCGGGTATTTAAAAGATATACATGGACTTAAACTTAATATAAACAATTACTTTATTCATAACTAGCTGATTCGACAGACGTCCTGTCCAACTTTCAATACACTTGTTTGTGATTGTTTTTTTTTCCTAAAAACTTTTCTAAAATCAAAATCGTGAGTTGTGGTCTTGAATTCATATAAAAATCTGATAGAAAAAAGTAATTTTAGTTTTTCCCAAATTTTTCAATTTTACGGACAACTTTTCCAATTTTTCTTTCCCTAAAAACCTTATACGGACATTTACGAACATTTAAAAAAATAGCCATCGGTCCAGCCGTTCTCAAGTTATGCGCTTACCAACGAACAGCATTTAATGTTTATTTATATAGAAGATTATAAGTTGATGAGATATTTTAGAAAAAATTACGTGGTCAAAAAAATTAGAATAATTTTTATTAGAAATCAAAAAAAAAACTAAAAGGAGTAACTGTCTAAAAGTTTAGTCATATAATTCCCGAAGCTTAGTACTAGCATGGCCCTTATTCTCAATTCCTGATTGTGATCTTGGCATGGAGTCGATTAGATGCCGGCATACTTCTAAAGGTATTGAAAACCAAATTCTCTGAATTTCTTGCCACAATGTCTTCCTGTTTGCTATTTTTTTTACCTGCAAGATGTCGTTTAAACTATTACTAAAGGTTCTCGATCGGATTTAAATCCGGGACTGTAAAGGCCACCCTAACACCTTAATATGTCTCCTCTCGAATCACTGTTTCACCGCGTACAGGGTTCCAATAGTCAAATAGTCCAATGAATATCGGGAGTGATTTATTCCTGCCAAGGGGAATGGGTGGGCGGTAGTTTTTCAAAGTGATATCGGAGGTGGCTGATATCAGGTAACCTAAAAAACCTGGCTCAGTTGTATCCGAAACTTTGGAGTGCGTAGATCTTGCAGGTGAACGTGAGTTTTAAGTTCGCGTCGAGAGTCAAGATGCGTGAAATTGGACAAATCCGCTATGGAGACTATTCAGATTATCCGTGAGGCTTACAGTCCTTGAAGCCATGTCCAGAACACGTGTTTTTGAGTAGTATAAAATATTCAAAGGAGGCTGGGAAAACGTTGAAGACGAACAACGCGCTGGACGTCCGATCTCGGACCGAATCGATGAAAATCTGACCAAAGTGAGATAATTTTTGAATTCTGATCGTCGGTTAACTGTTCCTTTGATGGCACAGGAGTTGAACGAATGAATGCTCCATCACGACAACCCGCCCAGTTACACGTCGCTATTTGTGTAGGAGACACTGGCCAAACACAACGTGCCAACGCTGCCTTAACCACCTTATAGTCCAGATGTGGCTCCTCCAGGCATTTTTTTGTTCCACCGAATCAAGAAGAGTCTGAAAGGATATCGTATCGGGATGATTGTGATAGTCGAAAAGGCTTCGACGGACTGCTTGAATGGCCTTGCAGTCGCGGACTTCCAGAGGGCCTAGAAAAAACCGCTGGCAGCGGTGCGTTGATACAGGGTGGTCATATTTTGAAATTACTTTACATATTTCTTCAATAAATGTTTTTTTTTATGGCTTCAGTCCCGATTCTTATTGAACAAATCCTGTAAGCCGTATGTTTAGGTCCATTGTCTTGTTGATAGACCTACTGCAAAGGTAAATTCTTTTCAGCGTAAGGTAGCATAATTGTCTCTAAGATTCTGAAGTACATTGTTTGTATCATGTTTTCTTTTATCCAAAATAACAAAAAAAATTATCCCATACTTTGTTGTTACCACCCACCATGCATTACTGTGCCCAAAGTGTTGCTAGACTGAATTCTTCATTAATGCATGTTCTCGTATACAATTTGCCATCAGAACCAAATAAATTAATTTTAGTTTCGTTCAAAAATATTTTTCAAAGTTACGTTGGAAATCTTGTAACGTTTGAAAAAAATGTTACATTATCTCCTCTTCGTCTCCGCTTATTCCAGTCCCATCTCTATTTTATTTTCGTTATTAGAAGTTGATCCCCCAATAATTTACTTGAACAGCGATTCAGATGCTGAAAGTTGTTTTAGTGACAGTGAATGATTAATTTTTATGTGAATTAAATGAAAAGCCGCTATGTTCACAAGCAGAAGTTTCGAAACAGATTTTTGATTAAAACTTTTAAAGAAAAAACTTTTCGTGTTACTTGTTCATTTACAGTTTTATCGATCATACAAAAGCCAAAGTTTGAGTATTGAGGGTAGATAATGTTTCTGAATCATTCCGGTTGTCGACCCGTTCTTTCTGTGAAGTCACGACGCTTTGCCAAAATATCATTTGGAATTTTCCAGTGTTATTTACTTCAATTGGACTCTTCAGACGAAGCGGATAACCCTTGAAAATGCCAAATGAAATTTTAGCGAAACGTCATGACTCTTCACAGAACGAACGGATCGAGACCCGGAATGATTTAGAAACATTTAGAAACATATATATATATATATATATATATATATATATATATATATATATATATATATATATATATATATATATATATATATATATATAATCCTTCGTACACGTCGCAGGAATAACGGCTGAGCCCGAACGTTTATTTCAGGAACAGACGGCTAACAGGGCTCTGGCAGAAAAAAAATCCAGGTCGCGTCTGCAGTGGCAACCACCGGCATCCTGGTCGGCGTCTGTTCACCCAGAGGGTGCGGCTGTACACCACGCTCCAGGAACTAACAATGTCAGGTTCTATACTCCCACTGGAAACACTGGACCTATGAGCAACCATGCAAGTAATAACAATGATACCCCAGGTGGTAACCCGTCGACAGACGGCAACCGGGTGCTCGGATTCTGGGAAACCTGGACTTTCACACCTACATATATTGGCACCTTCAACATCAACACGCTGATCCAACCAGGAAAACTTCACAACCTAATTTCAGAACTTGACAGGCAAAAGATACTTGTGCTTGCCCTACAATAAACACGCATCACGGATGAGGACACGGTGGACTACAGGAACTATCGCATATTTAAAAGCAGGACAGACAAACGAGTCGCCAGGGTCGCTCCCCTTCTGGGCATGGCCTTTGTGGTACACAAAGGGATAGTTAACTCTATTAAGGAAATCACCCCCATAAACAACAGACTAATGATAATGCGCATACAGTGCGCCAATTAAAAATACACCACAATCGCCCCACAAACGGGGACAACAAGAAAACCCACAAATCTACAGAGAAATTCTAGGCAACACTAGAGACGGTAATGGCAAAGGTCCCAAAGGATGACGTCAACATTTTACTTGGTGACTTTAACGCACAAATAAATAGAGAAAAAATCCATCAGAAAACCGTAGGCCTACAAATTTACCAACAAGAACGGCACAAGACTTATCGAGCTGTGCCAACATAATAACCTGAAGATCATGTCAACATCATTAATAAAATCTCCACAAAAACAGAAGACATGGAGATTGCCTATTCAACAGATTGCAGAATGTCAGATAGACCATGTTGGGATCTCATACCCACAACAAAGAGAGATCCAAAATGTTCAAGTCCGCAGGGGCACGAACATTGACTCAGACCACTACCTAACTAAGGAAATATCAAAAGTCGAGTATAAAAAGTAACTTTCGAAGATAGGAAAAAACGTTGAAGCAAGTATACTACAGTGAGAATTAAGTTAAAACGGATTTATATAAATACTTTGTTTTACTTATAAGGTTACCTTAATAATCAAATTAGTGTGACGCTATATGACAGCATGCGAAATCTCCCTCCCGATATAGTGAACAAACCCGCAGCCTTGAGTCTTCCGCTGGACAACGAAAGGTCAAGGATAATGTTACGATAGGTGCCCTGTAATGGTTCATAAAGGTCCGTTCAATAACGACAAAGCTTACGTTGATTTGAGAAGTACAGAAATAGTCTAAAGCATAGATAACCCCGGTACAACATGGTCATTGCTTTCCTGAAATATACACAACACAGAACTAAGAAAAGAAACAAAATGAGCTTACGAAAATTAAAAAAACTATATACAAATATATATCTACGTAACAATATTCAATTTAAATTAGGTAGATAAAATATCGCATGCATTCTTCATTACTAAAAAACATATACAAGGTGTTTAAGTAAAGTAACTAGAGTGGCTGCGTAGCGTTCGATCTGGTAACACAGTTAGCATTATAGGGTATGTAAGGGTGTTAGATTAACGTCGGATGCGCCCTTGATGATTCGTAGCAAAATCTTTTCGTGGTGCGCTATCAAGTTTTGTTTGAGATTTGGGCAGAGTGAGATGGAAACTTTTGCAAAACTTGCATGGGCCTACGGAAAAACTGATTTTTTTTCAAATGGGCAGGTTTACAGGTGATTTAAGGTATTCTCAGAAAGGCGAGACTGAACGAGAGAAGATGAACCTCATAGCGCTCATAGCTTGACTCGCACAACTGTTTATCAGGTTTTGACCAATGAACTGGATATAAAAAGCTCCGCATGAACATATAAGGTATACAACTTTGCTCCCGCCGTTTTCTTATAAATGGCGTTAGCGATAACTAGTCGTCGAAATATATACATTATAGATGCATACATCATGCAATACCTTTGGGCATCTTGTAAATATAACCCTATAGCACCAGTAGTCGATTTGTGTTTACATCATAAAATTATTCACGATTAAAAATGTCAGTTTAAGAGCCAAATTCTCGTCATTTTCTCAACTGACTGAGGCTCACCGAATGCCCTCAGACACTTATGGTGAGGCCGCTATGAGTGAAAGAACCTGTCGTCAGTGGTTTCAACGCTTCAAGAGCGGTGACTTTCACGTCGAAGACCGGCATAGCGGTGGAAGGACGGAAGTCTCATTACTTTACTTCACTGTTTCTCAACGTTTTTAGTGTCGCGACCCATTAAATAGCTAAAAATTTAAGTATAAAACGTTGCCACTCCCTAACTACAATATGTTAATTTGACGTTTATCAAATTCTACATAGGCCGGTTAACACGGCGATGATTCGTTCGCTTTTTAGTACCGTGATTGATAAAGAATCGTTTTTATTTTTAAATAACTTATAAACTCCTACGAATCGTGAAAAAAGGAATCATCTATTTGTCTTTGTATTAAATGATGAATCGTCAATGACGGATGTGTGAGTGAATGGGCCATTACACTTATACTGAAATACCCCACACAGTCACAATTAATGAACTACAAGACTTTGAGACCCAAGCGCGCTTAGCAGGTTCGTACAAGCTGTGCGCTTTGGTAATAAAAATGAACGAGATGAAGAGTTTCATTGTTAATTACGTTTTTTACGAAAACAAGTACTACGATTTCTTCTCTCACCTAATATTAATTACTACGATTTCTTCCCTCACTCAGTAATAAATCAATTAATAACAGTGGGATAACTAAATAAATTAATAATATTAAATAAAATGGACATATTTGTGACAAAACGAAATGCACCGTCTACATCTGGTGAAACAGTAAAGAAAAAGACCAGATCGTACAATGATGATAAGTCCCAATGGAAGCGGAAAGCAGAAGTTATTTCACTCAAGTAAGCCAACAGTAATAAAGTTTTTCCTTAACAGAGTTAAAGTAAAATGTTGTAAAAACTCTCAAAACGAGCTATTATCTTTAAAAAAGATTTTCAATTCATCTCGCAATTCAAATAGCCTCGATTGAACTTATCCTCGAGACAACCACCCGACTTCAGTATGAAAAAGCAGTGAGTCGTATTTGGCCGAAATTGAAATATCGGCGGATAAAACTCTACAACTATAGATTTTTTAACTCGAGATTTTGATACGTTTTGGCTTTCACGACGATGTGAACACGAAAGCTTAGTAACGCAAGCTTTGAAAAAATTGATCCCCTTCGTTACTTCTTACTTATGCGATAAAAACTTCTCGTCTGTAGTGGCTTTAAAAACTAAATATAGAAATCATCTATTATCAATGAAAAATAATTTACTCATGTCTGTTTGCAATGAGATCCACGTATAGAAAAACTTTTAAGTGAAAAACAAAATCAACAGTTTCAACTAATCAACAACGACAATCGACAAATTTGGCTATTACTTTATTTAAGTTTATTTTATTATGTTGTTATTACCTAGTAATATTAAATTTTCAAATGCTTATTTTTAAATTAATAACAATTTAATAGAAGGAGGTTTCGTATACGGGTCTTATTTTTGAACACATTGCGACTCCCCATATTCCCGAACACGACCCCTTAGGGTTCCCGATCCTTGGTTGAGAAACTATGAACTAGGGAAATGATATAAAACCGAAAGCGGTATAATGAATAATTTTGATTTTTTGCTGCACGGCGATTTCCTCAATTGCCGAACCGTACTGCATGAACGTCATTATATCTGTAATCCGATAATGTCGTGTGAAATATGAAGAAGCCTCTTCCTGTACGCCCATGAACCAGAAAGGGAAAAAATCACGATTTCATTCGGGGTCCCACACAAACCGTCGTCGCCAGTCGGCGGGCGGTCTCCGGCTCCCCCCAGCCCGCCCCCCTCCAGTCATCGACAACGAAATGCAACCCAATCCGTCTGCGGGTCTCCTTTTTTTTACATGGGTACCCTCCGGATGCAAAAAATGCACCCAGACGAACGAAATAAAGCGCGCTCACACACACATACACACACACGGTTCCGAGCTATTCAAGGAATTCCAGTTGGGAGAAAAAAACGGACCGAGGGCAGCAGCCAACGACCCAGACACCGTCCAGATTGATTTTTGCGATTGGGCGAATGTATTCCACCTTGAAGGTCGATCTCGAATCTCTTTTGTATCGATCCCGGTGGGGTTTTTTCGCCTCGACTCGGTTTTATAGCTCGATGGAACGTTGGTTCGATATAGTTAGGTGTATTGTTCCGTCAACATTTATTAGGGCTAAAAGAAAATTACAAGTCAAGAGACAATACCATATACCAGGTGTGGAGGTTAATAATTCAAATTTTTTTTAAGAGATGGCTGTGGAAACAAGGGTCGTTGTTGAAACAACGCCATTGATGTTTAAACGATTTCGAGTTAGCGTCATATTTTTTTGTGTGGTAACCATGTCGAATTTCGAGCGATAGAAAGAGCATTTGCAGCACGTACTGCTTTGTTCAATTAAAAGAGCGCCCAGGTCAACCGAAAAATTTCAAGATCGAATCGCTTTGGAAATTCGACAATGCTTTGCATTTGGTGGGATTAGAAGGATGTCATGTACCATGAGATTCTGAAACCACATGATATGGTTAATATCGTTCGCTACCATCAACAAATGGTTCAATTTGAACCATGCATTGAACGAAAAGCGACGAGAATGGGGTACAAGAAACGGAAAAGTAAGTTTGTAGCACGACAACGCCCCATCACACATAGCTGAAGCGATCAGAGACACCATTTCTGCACTTGGCCGGGAACTCTTTCCCCACCCGCCGTACTCACCAGACTTGGCCTCTTCCGACTACTACTGGTTTTCATCGCACTTTCATGCACTCTCCATAAAACACTTCAAAAATTACGGAGATGTCGAAAAATAGCTAGATGACTGGACCACCTCAAAAGATGTACGGTTTTTGTGGGAGGGCATCCACAAATTGTTAGAGAGATAGGAAAAATCTGCAACTCGCGATAGCGCATACTTTAAATAAACCATTTTTACCTTTCTCCCAAATTAAAAGTGTTTATTTTTTAAGAAAAAATAATTATTAACCACCATACTTGCTAAGGAAAATTTAAAAGGAGAGTCGTTGTGTCCTTAATGAACTCAGCTGAGAATAACAGCAGACACTTTGATGATATTGTTGTGTCATTGTTCTCTAGAATCAAGAAACCAGTGTCGCAAAACTAAATAACCACGCTAAAACGATGCTGCTATGTATAAAGAGGGATTAGGTCAAACGCTCATATCTGACTGTAAACAGCACTTACTGAATTAGAGTTCATGATGCTTTGGAGAAAAAACGATGCCTTATACTGGCAAGAGAAGGAGAAAAGTTGTCAGGATAACGCACGGCAAGTAGAGCGGAGATAATTTGACTCCTGCGAATTTTCCAGGCTTGGACTACCTTAGGATTTTTATCTATTTTATGTAACATCACCTGCTTAATAGCCCCTTCACATCTCTCGAGGAAGCCAGAAAAACCTCGGTGACTTTATCATCAAATCATCAAATTATTTTTAATCTGTGATTCAACAGTTGCCTGGAAGGTGACGCAATTGCACTGCAAGACTCAGTCCATTGATTCGCCCTCAATCCATTGATTCAGCCATTCTTTTCAAAAAAGATAGGCCGTCGCATTTTTGCAAATCGGGATTTTTAAGATTTATTTTCTCCACATCATCTTCGAGGCAGCGAAGCTACAATACTTTCATTGCATAACCTATCGGGTTTTAGCTCACTCCCTACTGCAGAGACACTCCTATTCGTTGGTTTTAGCTGATGCAGGTATCGCACCAGATATTCGTGCCCTCTGAACAGGCCTTCCTAATTATTACCTTCCTTATAAAACACTCTTTTATTTTCTCTTTGTCAGATTTGATGGTTTCCCATTTGCCAGTTTCTACTATTCATGTAATACCTTCCTTCTTTATATTGTATTCGTAGACCATGTGAAGAGTAACGAAGAAAACAAAAACAGGTGATATTTTTAACAATATCTTCATAAATTAAATTATTGATTATAATTGTTATCTATCATTTTTATATAAAAATTATAAATTTATTTATATATAATTATTTACATAAAAAAAAGTATAAAATGTGTTTTATTCGGTTCAAAAATGAAGTTTTCGAGCTCGAGGCACAAAACAGTACTTTTACAAATACTAAAATGAAGTGAAAATCTGGGGGGGTGCTAGGTCCGCTGCCGGTGAATGTAGATGATGCAGCAAAACATTCTGCTCAAGATATAATAATTTTCCTTGGATAGTTAATGACATATGAGGTCCAGCGTTAGCATGGAGAAAGACTACGATTTTGGCTACCTTCCGATCTGACGATTCTGCCTGCTTAGTCTAATTATATTATCTCTCATTCAAGATTATTTGTGGTAACTCGTTAATGTGTCTTTATAATCTTTTACGCACTACATTATCGTAGACGCAAACCTTTTAATCAGTGGCAGCTCGTGAGTTTTTAAAGTAGGAGGGCGTAGAAAAAAAATAGTGCTGGTGGACAATTTTTTTTGCCCTTCCTACTTGTCGTGTTATTGAAACTCTACACAGAAGGTGAAACTGTGGTGTTTTGCTCTGCAAAATTGTTTACTGTGAAACATGTTGGAGGTGCGGCGCCCCAACGCCCTTCCTCACGAACCGCCACTGCTTTTAATTATTAATTAATATGTAACTGAATGGCCGACTTACTAATTATCTGAAAATTAAATCACACGAAAAAAACCAAAAAACTTCTGTGAAACCCAATAGATAAAACAGACTAAAGTAAATGTCAAGGATTTATAAAACGGAACGCAAGAACCGCGAACAAAGATATTTTGAGCAAACCAGAACCGTTTTCGAAAAATTAACCTTCATCGCAGCCGGGCAGCAGGTATACAAGAACACCATCCGAAAATTGGAGGCATTTTGGTATGAAATTATCCGGGCGAGCGCATATTGCATGTGAACCCAAATTATAAAAGTTCGGCGCGGTTTGACATTCGAAAGCTGATCCGGCTTTTAGTTTGCTCGTTTCGGAAAAGAGCGCGGCTATTAGAGCAGGTAGAAGTCGATAAGGAACAACAAAAGAGATGAGGGAAAGACACAGTTTTTAAGATAATTTAATAAAACTTAATTAGATTCATCTGAAAGAGAACTCAAAGATGGACGAGATAGAATCATTATTTTTAAAACGTCTAAACCAATCTCTGCATACTGGCTAATAGATAATAATAAAATAGTATCTCTCGGGAAACAGTGAGAACTTATTCAAAACCCTCGAAAAAAAAATATATCTATATATATATATATATATATATATATATATATATATATATATATATATATATATATATATATATATATATATATATATACATCTATATCTATATATATCTATATATGTTTCTTGGTTTTATGAAATAAACCGAAAAGTTAATAACATAGTAAAAAATTATTGATTTATTAATAATTCACCGAAAATAAAAAAAAACAAAAAATAATAATATTAAAGGGTCAGAAAAAAAAAAAAAAAAATATATATATATATATATATATATATATATATATATATATATATATATATATATATATATATATATATATATAATAGGAACCAAATAACAAGTTTTAAAGTGAATGATAAACGGAAATGCAATGACTGATAGATATGCTGTCAATAACTTGGCACACAAAATGGAGAAATTGTAAAGAAGCACAATCCAATCTTTTACTACAATTTTTGGTCACTCGCCAGAAATAATTGGAACTTGGTTGGAATGTATTACCACATCCACAAAATAGCCCTAACGTGCACCAGACTTTATTTCGTTCGTTGCAGATTCCGATCAAAGAGTTGTCGATAAAACGAAATAAAACTAAAGTTATTATTAAAAGAAGAGCAAATTATTATATAGAACAGTATAATGATTTGAATGAACAAAATACGACAAAAATCCATTTTTCGTATGTGGAAAACGTCGCTGAATAAAAAAAGACAAGCGTGTTTTTGACCTTCACCGGAGTTTAATACACTTAATGAAACGCCGTGCCGTGAACTCTTGAAAGAAACGGCGAAGGACGGATAAAAAAAACAACGATTGTATAGCACTATCAGACCATGTCATAGTTTACAATAAACATTTTTTAGGAATGTTTCTTTGTCGTTGTTGAACGCGTCGTACGTCAACCGATACAATAAGCAAATTCAACGTTGATAAAGACGCCGATTGTGAATGTTCGCAGTGCAACACACCAAGTGTTCTTAAAGATACGTGAAAGGAAACAAACAAGAGTATAGTCTTACTAATAACTTGTCTTCATCTGTTTAACTTTCCGAACTTTCCGAACGAAGTTAATAATTCCTTCAAGATCGATACATAAGGTAAATGGTCTTAAATATGCTTGGGTACGGGCTTCTTTTTAATGTTTCGGGGTTCAAATCAACATTTGATTTACAACAACATAGAAATATCCAATCTGAAACGGCTTGGTTACCGTTCTTCTGGCTTAATTAATTAAGTAGTGCGTTACTCTTATATAGAGCCTCCATTTAATCATGTAACCTACGTGAGTAGTGATTTATATAAACTTAGGAACTATCGCTTTTTTATGTTGAATTATATAAAGGTTTGTCACCAAAAATATTAGTATATATTAGAACATATATATATATATATATATATATATATATATATATATATATATATATATATATATATACATATACATATATATACACCTATATTAAGAGGTAACATCACTCTAATAAGCTAAAAAAGGACTTTTCTGACAATTTTTTTTTTGATGGAAGAAATGGTAATAAAATAATAATATTTAACGAAGTTATTACACATATATTTAAGTATGATACAAAAAATATTTAAAAATTGCGACTGTGGAACTATTTTCGCGAAACAAGTCGAATTTAAGGCGTACTGATGTACACTGATTCATTGGCGCACGACTAGTACAACTGATGCAAATTTGAATCCGGCAAAAAAATTTAATCAATCTACATGTTTATAGCTAGTGAAATACATAGGGGATTTGGAAAATATTGATTTTTGTGTGATTAGCGAGTGTCTAAATAAAAAATGTTAAATTTTCGACAAAAAAAAGCCAATTATTTGTTAATAAATAATGTTTAAATTAACTTATCGAACATTCCGTAAGTATTGCACTTTAAAATGTTATTTTCAAAATATTGTTAAAAATTCGCATGGAAAGAATGAAAATTGTTGGCTACGTGTCGTTTTGAAACATCATGTTTCGAGAAAAACGCGTTTAAAGTTTTGACATGTGTTATAGACACGAAAAAATGAAAAATCCGACTGTTTAGAAAATTTTACCATTAATCTGTTATCCCAGGGCCATAAAGCTGCCCTTCTATATTTAAATATTTTTCTTCATTCTCTTTCCTCGAACATTTTATGTTAGAGCCTCTTTCTCTCCACCTGTCAAAGATATCTCAGCGTGCTTGATTCGCTTAATATCGGCTTCTAGACAAAAATTGTATGATTGGACGCCAATATCGATCTCCAAAACTTTCATAATTCAAAGAATATTAGTCAGACCATCATTAAAAGTGCACCTAGCAATATCAGTCGCTATATATTCAAAACATTCTGTGCTATTTTGCCTGTAGCCTCCCAAGCAACGATTTAGCAACTCGACCCCGATCAGGTGCTCATAAATCGGTTTGACTCCTTTAGAATTGCTCTCAGCCTCAAATTTACTCAACGGTTGTCTCGATGACGTATTGCTCCGACGCCGCGTTGGATACGTTTTTTTTTAATACCCTTCCTGCCCTGGTACACTTTTGCGTCACACATTGTAACTTATAAGCACTCTGAGGTTACAAATAAACTAAAAATCAGCACTATACACAAAAACAGTGATTTCAAGCGAGGAAATTATCTTTTTTGTTCTGGCGTTAACGTGCGTGCTGGTATTATACTAACGTAATTTTGTTTCTAAACGCTTCTGTCTAAACATAAAAATCTTTTAACGACATCTGCTGTGTATTAGAGAAGTTATAAGGTAAAACATTAGGCTGTACCTAGACTGTAATTTCCCAGCAGGTATTTATTTGACGGAGGTGTCCTTTTGAGGTAGTCCGACGCGCTAAGGAAAGAGCGCGAAATTCCAAGGAAAAAAAAATTCTAAGAAAAAAATTTTCTGCCCCATGTTCTAAAAGGTTCAAAGCAGTTTGAAGCTAATAAAAAATGATTTTTTGAAAAATTTACAGTGCGTCAATAAATGACAATGTTTCTTTCTGTGTTTAATATTCACAATTGTTTCTCGAACAAATTACGTCAGCTGTAAATCAAGAAATACTTGTATTATCAAAATGGCTGTGACTATTTTAACAACCGTCCAAGGGTAGGGACCGGAATGGAAAAATACGTTATGTAACCCTTTCTAAGCAACCCCAGTGCGTGAAGGCAACGACGACGACAACAACCAGTCAGACCTGCTTTTATGATGATTGATGATTGGTATCGGAGAGAATCAGGAATGAGTCTGACTAAATTTTTTATAAAGTAAAGTCTACTGACGACTAATATTTTTGATATTGAAATATCAAGTCATGCAAAAAGAAAAGAATAAATAGCATAGAAGGTTTTACTTAAAAAGAGCATGAAACAAAATCGTCCCCCTGATCGCACCATTATCTAATTAGATTAAAAACAATTCTAAAAATAGAGATACAACGGGTCTGATGACCCGTTGATTTAGGGCAGTGGAAAGTAGATCGTGTTTTACGATAAATTTTGGATCAAACAAGTTCCTTCAATGCAAACGTAGATACAGTGCTTTCAACGATGCATAAATAGATTCACAAGGCATTAAATCGATTTTCTGGGTTTCGCAAGGCATTATATTCATTAACTACTTGGAAAATGGAAAGACAAATCACAAGAAAGTACTATACTACATTATTAGTCAAATTTCCCGATAAGTTGATAAAAAGCCAGTATTTGGCGAAGGAAAACTTTTTTTTTCACCAAGACAAATGCAGCTGCCTATTTGTCCACTGTTGCAATAATGAAATTGGCCAATCTACGCTACCTATTGATACTGCATCCACCCTATTCCTCGGATCTGGCCTCTTCCAGTTTATTTTTCTTCCCAAACATAAAGAATCGGTTGGATGGAAAGAAATTCACATTAAATGAGATGATCACCGAAATAGAAAACTATTTTGCAGAATTACACAAGTCATACTTTTCGGAAGGATAAAAAAGTTGAAAAATCGTTGAGCGACGTCTAAGTTGATTGAAAAGTTCGCAGAGCGGAAGTGATAAAACAAGTTTATAGTTGAAAAAATGATTGTATTCTTCCGTATATTCTCTTCAAGGCTGAATAGCATTTTTTCCAGCGATTCTCCAGTTTAATTATAAGTTTGGGGCAAAGGTCACTGATTCTAATCAATTCTTCTATTGGAACCTTCGATGTGAAACTCTAAACTGGAAGAGATTTATCACTAAACACCAAATCACTTTTTGAAACTTCTGGACACACGTTTCGCTTACCATGTTAGCATCATCAGGGTATGATTTAATCTATTTGTTTAGTAGCAAATCTCTTTGACTTTACTGATTCTGATAATAAATTTCGATAATTTGCAAGCGTGATGCATGATGATTTGCCAGACTATACTAAATAATTTTTTTATTGATATAGATATTTTTTTGATTGATAATTGAAGCGTGTGTGAGAGGCTTGCAAATCTACACACCCTCTAGAAAGTGATGGAAACATTTTTAAAATAATCGAATCAGAAAATAACTGAGGAGAAATCCATCATTAAGGTTCAGAATAAATCATGTTTAAAAATGAAATCCATGATCCATTTATCCATTTTTTCTCTCGTTAAAGAGAGAAGAAAAAAGACTAATAGAGAATGAATGAATCAAACTGCAAAACGATTAAAATTTTATCCGGTAAGCCATGCCGTACAATCGACCGTTTTGCGGTTTGATCTAAAAAAAAGGAAGTGCGATGGAAATAAAAACGGCCGCTCTCAAGGTGAGGTTATGTAACGTGTTGTGCTCGTGGTTGGACCGCCGTTCGTGGCCCGAATTCACAACGACATTTCGGGACGTTATTTTCATTTTATTGTTATTATTTTGTGAGATAAGATATAAACATGTTGTGCGATAGGATGGTGCCCTTTCTTCCCCACCATTTGAACAAATCCGAATAAATATAAATCTTATCTACGGTTACAGCTAGAGTAAATATGGGGTCGCATTTTATATTGCTAGTTCACACATGTTCACACTTTCTTGCAACTACTTAAGTCGAAAAGTGTTGGGACTTATTGTTTGGTAGAACCGTTTCTACCATGCTTACTGCACTACCATCAGCTTCCACTCGTTGGTTAAACTGCTGTTTCAATGTATATGTGTATAAGTAGATGTTTCAAATATAGTTACACAACATAAAATTGGTTTTACTGACAAACAACTGATTTGAACAGCTGTAAAAATATCACTGAAATGACATAATTTTAGTTCAATGTTTTCTTAAAAGATATGGAATAATCTAAAGGGTGTTGAAACTTCCGATAGGGGTCGCCTTAAACGAACTGTGAATGTGTGCAATTATCTAGCATATATATATATATATATATATATATATATATATATATATATATATATATATATTACAATACAATAACACAATACAAACAATATAAATATTTTAAATTTTGAAAAACAATATAAAAAAGAATTATAAAAGAAATGATTTATATATAAAAAAATAATAGCATTCATTTCAGAAACGATACTGAAAATTTAACTTGTGTATGTAATGACATCATTAAATAATATTTTTTTTGCATCTAATACCATTACAAGTGAAAAATCTAAAATTGTTAGATTATAATAAAAAAAAATTAAAAATATAATTAATAAAAAAATAAAATAAAATATAATAAAATAATGTCATATTTCAGGTAAAAAAAAATTAAAAATTAATCATTCAACAATAGCTGGTATGTTTTTCGTATTGTTTATAAAAATAATATATCTTGTAGAATTGTTCTGAGGATAGTTTTAAAATAAACCGAAACGTTAATAAAATAGTAAATAATACTTTATTAATAATTGACCGAAAATCCCAAAAAAATATAACATTAAACGGCCAGGAACATACATATAATAATTTTCCATAGGTTGGTTATTTTTGGTTCTTTGAGACATTTGCAGTACAATTTTGCCAATATTTTATGTAAAGTTCGACCACCAGCTCTTAACAGTTCAACCGTTACACTGTATTTCCCTGGAGCCTTTCCATTCTTCATCGCATCTATAGCAGTTGTCACTTCATCCAACAGGATATCTGGCATTTGCTCTTCCATGGGCACTGCTCTCTTTGACTGGTTCTGAACTTCATATAACTTTGAATAAAATCGTCTGATAACTTCTAACATTTCCGTACGTTCCCTGCACACTGTACCATCCTCAGGCATTAAGGCAAACATTTGTGTCCTTTTATTTCTCAGTTTGTGTTTTGCTTTGTTTGTTCCCTTGTTTTCTTCTGCTGTTTTTTTGCGCTAGCTGCATGTTGAACCGATGCATTTCCTCTCAAATACGTTTTCTAACTGCTACATATCAAAATACAATTAAGTGTTGACTACTTTTTTTCTTCTCCATGTTTCTCTGTCTTGAGCAATTTCTATGTTAAGCTGTATCCCATCCACCGCCCTTTTCATCCCTTCATCACGGGATCTCCTCGATTTTCTGGAATATCATCGAAATCAAATAATGGAAACACACTCAGTGTTCTTGGAATAAGGCGAGAATACACTCGAAACAAACCTAAGTGGGTCGTCAAAATTGATTGAATTGACCCAAATAATATTTCAGAAATATCTTCAATGTCTGTAGCACTTAATCAGCTATTACTCAGTACACGGTCCTTGATTTTAATGTTTTCTTTATTGGTTGATGTGGAAGATCTTCTTGAACCAGGTTCATCTTCAACCGCTTCTCTACCATTACCAAAATCCTTGATCACTTGTAAACTTTTTTTACAACTTTACCGTGGTAACAGTTTGTTTTAAACATTTTCAATGCATCAGCATAAGAAATTTCGACAAAATTTACAAAAAGATTTTTTAGACAAATTCTTCGCTCGATAAATTTGAAAAAAAATGTTAACGTTTAGAAAAGATGCTAAAATGTCTAACTTAATAAGCGAAATGATATGAAACTTCTGTTAGATGTCAAGGGGACTTATACCAACTTAAAAAACCAAATGGTTGTATCAATATTTTGATCGCAGTAGTACTTCAAAACCAGCAACGAATATTATTTATTGTATTATTTGGTCAAAAAATGGTTGAATTAAGTCCAAGTAATAGGAAAAATTGCAGTGTCATGTCAGGTGAATATGGAGCTTATGAAATGATTTTTGTGGTATAATTGCAAAAAATCACGAATCCGACAGCTATGAGCTTCTAATTATTGGTTTCTAATTACTAAACCCTTAAGATGATTCACCTCTGACTCACTCCCACGACGTTACCGTTTCTAAAAAATAAATGTTGCTTCCGTTCCCAATAAAAAGAGGACAGGCTTTCAACAGAATATTTTTTTTGTATCAGGGCTGAGTTTTCATAAGAGACTTCCTGAGCTGAGGTGTTATTTTACTCGACACGTAATCCAATATTCCATTGCAGCTTCGTTCTATCGATTGACATTCGATCGTTCCTTCACTTAGCCAATTGTCGGGCGAGTTTGGAGGCTTTGTTCGTCAACCGGTATCGGATTATTCGGAACATCTATTATTGGGTTTCTTTCCGTTTGGTGGTGGTGGTACTTAATCAAGGGGCACATCCTTACTATTAAAATCCGTTTGAAACACAAAACAGTATGTGTTTGCGCCAGTTTCCTCTAAGATATGATCAAATTTGAAATATAAGAAACGTTGACTATACTTTCATATGTACTATTATTAATGTAACCTATTATTATTTACGTTTTTAACAAGTCATAAGTTAATAATATTTATATTATGACAATGCCCGAGTGCATGTTAGGCAATAATACAATATTTCTCATTTCTTTCAGAGTCCAACTGACGTGACTATTCACTCGAAGTAGACAACATTTGAAAATGCCAAATGACATTTTGGCAAAACGTGACTATTCACAGAACGAACCGATCGACACCCGGAATGATTTAGAAACATTATATACCATCCGTGAAAATATTAAATGCAACATACATTAGATTCCACATTGCTAAACATAAATATGATAATATTCATTTTTTTTTAAATTTTAACACTGCAAATAAAGCATCCGAAAAGGGGAATTGCGGAACCAATAAATGTAAGTTTGACATGGGTTTTACAGGTTTATATTTGGAACATTGCAATCATCGCACACTTATTATTGTTATGCTATAATTATTGAGCTGTATTGTGTTGCTCATGGAAAGTTTAACTCTCATTATATTAAGCCTCTGATTGACATGTTTGAATTTAAAATACACAGTTCCTTTAAAGTTTACAACACTCAACAAATGTCAATTATTGTTAACTGTTTTTGGAAAATATTTGTGAAAATCCGGCTTCGGTATGTTGGGGGGGGGGGGGGGGGTGTTTTAAGCAAGCGGGGGGCGGTAGCGTAGTCCATTCTTTCTATCCACTGATCGAAGACTTTTCTTTTCATGCAAAGTGGGAGTCTGCTTTTAAACACTATGTTGAGCCTGCCAAATGCCTGCGAGCCACATTTAACACGCACTAAATCCTGTTTGTTCTCTTGGTTGTGAGTCATTCAGTTTTTTTAATATTCTTTTAGAAATTATCTTAGTGAAAACTTTGTACATTACTGATAGGAGGCTTATTGGACGGTAGTTCTTTAAATCTTCCTGTGCTCCCTTTTTATGTAAAAGTATCACTTCTGCATTTTTCCATAAGTCAGGTACTTTTTGTTCTTTGAGGCATTTTGAGTATAATTTTGCCAGTGTTTTAGGTAACGTCCGACCACCAGCTTTTAGCATTTCTACAGTTACACTATCCTTTCCTGGAGCCTTGCCGTTTTTCATCGATTCTATAACATTTGTTACTCCCTCCACTAGGATATCTGGCATTGTTCTTCCGTGGGTATTTTTGTCTTTGATTGGTTTTGATCTTCATATAACTGGGAATAAAATTTTCTGACAACTCTAGCATTTGCGTACGCGCCTGTGCCATCCTCACGCCTTAAAGGCATATGTTTGCGTTCTTTTGTTTCTCAGCTTCTGCATAGCTTTGTTAATTCATTTGTTTTCTTCCAGGGTTTTTTGCACTAGCTGCATGTTGAATCGGCGCGTGTCTTCTCTGATACGTTTTCTTATAGTTTTACAGAGCTCAGTGTACTCGACCCTGCCAAAAGGACTACCTGCATTTCTCATTGCCTACCGTTTCTTCATTAAATCGATGGTTTCACTGGAGCTTTTTGTCTGTTTGAGACATTTTTCTTCTGGTGGTATTGAAGCAGCTGTTTGAAGCACAACTGTTTGACAAAGCAATCTCAAAATCGCTTCTTCTCTACAGCAGTTTCTCAGAATCCACTTTGCCCTTCTTTGATCTTACCATTCTTTTCCGTTGTCTTCGACAGTTAATCCTAACTTTTGGTCGTACCATTCCGTGGTTACTTCCAACATTAAAATTGTTAAGGACAGTACAACTGATAAATATTGTTTTAACGTTGGTCATGATGTAGTCAATTTCACTTGTGAGCCCAGATGGACGGATGTATATATATATATATATATATATATATATATATATATATATATATATATATATATATATATATATATATATATATATATATATATATATATGTATATATATATATATATACATATATATATGTATATATACTGTAAAATGAGTTCAGAAAGAATTTCCATTTTATAAACCAACGAAATAATTTTCCAAATATTTCCCACAATTTTTTTGACCTGACATTAAAAAAAAACCTGAAACGAAAAGAGAATCATATTATATTGTTTTGAACCGAACCATTCTTCTTCGATCGATTGATCTCGTCGATTTAATGGTCTTTATCTACGGGGTCCATTGTATGAAACGGACCAGATTGCATTTACATTTACATGTTCATCAGCTGTTGTTCGACCGTTTCCTCGTGTGGGAAGTGGATCCTTGTTACGCGTCATTTAAGCAAGAGCCTGCATTTCAATTTGTCTAATTGAAATTGATTTATTTAGGAAGGAAGAGAGCATTGCGCGGACGTGAGGGCTTTTTACAGTGCCAAAAATTGCAGCTAGTTAAAATCGAGACAGTTTTTTAGGTGAAATGCAGTTTTAATTTAAGGCAAATAATATATTATCATTACTAGATTCGTTAGTGATTAATTTTAAAGATTATACAGTGTATCGCATTTAAGATGAAGCCACCCCCATATTTTCGCTATTTGAAAGAATACAGATTTGAATTTTTGTACAGTTATACGGATTGATGGGTCACATTTTTTAAGATACTCACCTAAAATCTGAACTTTAAACGCAACCTTCTGCGAATTCACAAACAGGGTCAATCCTGGATATTTTGCTTCGCGTTAGAGGTATTGAAAAAAGTTGTTCGGAATATTATTTTAACCTCATACCGACTTCCTTGACAAAATTCGCATTTTTAATATTAATTATAATGTGCGATAAGATGTGTATTTGCAGCTAGATGGTGCATCCACCCACAATTCAATGATTGAACCAAAAATGTCCTATGCGCTGGATAGGAAGAAACAGTCCTTTTGGACTGTGGCCTCCGAGGTCTCCCGATATTACGCCCCTCGATTTTTATTTCGGAGGAATGGTCAAAAATAAAATTTATAAAACAAGCCCCAGGAATCGAGATGAACTTTGTGCCAGAGTAAGGCAAGCCTGTCAAGAAATCAGCATCCAGGAAGTTAGATGAGTATCTAAACAGAATCGTAAAAGAATCGAAAAATATATTCGAAAGGACTAGTTGAGAGAAATCACATTGACAGTTTATTGTATTATGAAAATTATTATTGTATATTTTTCCTAAATTTAATCAATTACCAAAAATTATTTTCCCATAAGAAAAAAATAATTATTCCTTTGTAAATGCTTTTTATTTTACTGAAATATTTGAATGACACTATTAAATTGACAATGTGTCAAATTTTACTTTCCATGACACACTAATTATCAAATTAAAAAATAAACTTTTAATAATTGTATGTATAATAATGAAAATATTAAAAATGCGAATTTTGTCATGAAACTCGGTATGTGGGGTTAAAATAATATTCTGAACAACTTTTTCTAATATTTTTTTTCAATATTTCTAACGCGAAGCAAAATTTCGAGAATTGACCCTGTTTGTGAATTCGTAGTAGGCTGAGTTTATAGTTCAGATTTCAGTTCAGTATCTTAAAAAATGTGACCTATCAATCTGTATGACTGCAAAAATTCAAATCTGTATTCCTTCAAATGGCGAAAATATGGAGGTGTCTTCATCTTAAATGCGACACGCTGTATATGCAATTATATATAATATAATAAAAGTAAGTTAATGAGACATTTTTCAAGATGCTCCATGATGAGTGCTCTTTGAGACTTCCTCTTCAATGAAATGGGGATTAAACATTTCCTCCAAGTCGACTTTAGTCAAATCTTCATCTTTAGATTCAAGCAGTTCTTGAATGTCACTTGATTCTATCTATTATCTATTCGAAACCATCTCGTCCTATGCCATTTGCAACTTGAGCAATATTTTCAATTAATGTTTGAATTTGCATGGATTCATCATTACCAACAGTTAGATCAGGCCACAGTTCTTTCCAGCATGATTTCAATATCTATGGCTACAGCTCTTGTAATAATTCTTTTATATTAACAATGCATTTTGCTATGTCACTTTTTTATCACATTCCATGGTGTTTTGAAATATAACTGATAAATAAATGCATATTCTAAAAATATAATACATAACACAATACATACATACATATATATATATATATATATATATATATATATATATATATATATATATATATATATATATATATATATATATATATATATATATTAGTTTTGGATAAGGAAATAAATAATTAATATACCGCGTAATAATATAATTAATATATAATAATTTAATATTATACATTAATTACCGTGAATAACAAGCTTTGACTGTATTCAAATAGAAAATTGTAAGAAAACCATGAATTGGGGTAAAGGACCTATTTCGTTTTGAATTATTAATGAAACCTTAGTTAATCACGTTTCATTAGATAGGTTGTTATATAAATAAAACATAGTTTAGTTTTATAATTAGATTGAATCATCTCCTGATGATGCTAACATTGCTCGCGAAAAGCGCATCGTTAAGTTAAAACAATAATTTAAATCTCTTCGTGTTTAGTTATAGCTTTATTAATAATTTTTACTATTTATTCACTTTATTTTCGATTAAACTTGAAGGTAGTATTAAAGTAAAGAACAAAAATTATTTTGAATTTTAGTTGCCTCAATGTACCATCCAGGTAAAATATAACAATTCAGTTTTAAGACACCCCTGTACGGTATAATCTTCACACAATCCTCGAAAAGGTAACAAGTCATAAAAGGTTCCTTTTTCTATTAAAATTCTCGGAATTTTTTGCCATCTATGAATAAAACCCATTCGTAATTGTTTATTTCTTTATCCCAAAACCAAAATTTTATGCCTCTGTGCGAAAAAATAAAAACCTTTACAACGCCTTAAAATTATTACAGCTGCTATATTAATTCTTCTATTGGAACCTTTGATGGAACCGAACTTAAGATTTATATACAAAATATCAAATTTTGGTTTTTTAACGCAAATTTCGCTAACCATGTTATCATCATCAGAAGAAAACTATCTATCCTATTTGATTAACTTCTGCTGATGCTAACATGGTTAGGGAAAAGTGTGTGTGAAACGAAAATCTCCTTAACTGAAATAAATGTTAACAGTCCATTAAAAGCAGTGTCCAATAAGGGTGTCAGAACTTTTTAATGTTCTCACACTCTTATTGGACGATATCAACTTACAGTTCTTCTTTAATATTACCTGGAATTATTATTCAAATCCTCAATCGATGTATTTATATTAATAAAACTGATAAGCCGGTATTGATACTTGAATAAATTCGATATATATATATATATATATATATATATATATATATATATATATATATATATATATATATATATATATATATATACAGGGTGACACAGAATAACGCGAATTTTTTTATTGCGTGGTGGCAGCCATGGGCAGGTGGCAGCACTGCGTGACAGTGACCAGTGAGCAAGTAAATACTTTGCCATTTTAGTAACCATCACACACTGCACGGCAATCAATTGAAACTGTGCGAGAATTGTTCGGTAACCGTGTGATCTCAAGATTCAGGAACGATCCCTGGCCCCCTAGATCTCCAGATTTGTCCGTTTGTAATTTTTTCTTGTTGGGCTATCTCAAGAGGAAAGTGTTCACGACTCGACCAAGAACTTTAGATGAGTTAAAACAGAGAATTCACGATGAAATTCACAGTATCCCAGCTGAGATGTTGCAACGGTCAACGTTTGGGTTAATGAGGGATCATTAACAGCAGATTTCAAGAATGCATTCGTACAGGAGGACGACATCCAAAGGACGTAATTTTCAAAAAACGATACAAATTTTACATACAAACGAGACAAATTTTAAGATTTCAATTACTACTAATAAAATGTTTTTCTCTTGGTTTTATTGGATTGTTAAAAAATTACCATTTTTTTGTGTCACCTGGTATATATATAATATTACTAAGTATAATAAATCTGTAATGCATATTAATAAAAATTTTAAATGCTTAAATTGAGTTACACTGATGGCATTAGGTTTTCATTATATAAACCGAAATATTAATTAAATATTTCTTAATTAATATAAAAATATTCTCATAGGTGCTACATTTTAAAATTTTGATTATCTACAGCAAATAGAAATGTGTCATATCAACAAGAATTACATAGTTCTGAGAATGTTGTGTACAGACTGCTAGAATTGCTGTTTTGATTACGTGATGTTTTGAGAGTAATGGTTTCGGGAACATTTTTAAAATAAGTGTTATAATTTCAATAAAACTATAATTTGAATCGGGTTAAACACACGAATTTGTTGGTATTAATTGTGGTTATGATATTTAAAGATAATTAATATTAAATAAATAATAATAATAATCTTTATTTAGCATTTGGTTTTATATATACAGGGTGTCCCGAAACTCGACGGAAAGCGGGGGCCGAGCGAAAGGCCAGGTGATACCAGTTCTGGCAAAAATAAGAAAAAAAATCCATGTCACTGTGTTAAGTGTATTACAATAATTCATTTCATTTCATTTTGATTAAGTTTTATGTTAATAAAATAATAGACCAGTTATTAATTTGATTCGCACACATTGCTTTTGGTTTGAGTTTTTTTAAAATAAGGTTCTTTTGTAAAAAAGGCAATAATATTTTTTGTGGAAAAAATGCCAATTGTATCATTTTGAAATATTCACTAAATGGACCATCTTAAAAGTTCAATGCCAATCTGTCCCTCTCTAATTCGTCCTAGAACAGCGTCACTATCTATCTCACTCTATAACATCTGTTCATCTCACTTACACTGGTGAAGTCCATTTTTGAGCACACAAAAATATTTTTTATCGTGGTATGAGTTTTTTGAAATGTGGTCTTTTTTGCAAAAAAAAAATAAGCCATATTTTTTGTGGAAAGAAAAATGCCAATTTGAAATCTTGACTAAATGGGCCATCTTTTGAAATAACTTGCCCAGGATAGTGTATAACATCTTATTTTTGTAAAGATGAAGTGTCGAAGTTAGCTGACATAATTTTTTAAGCCGCGACTCAATGAAACTTTTTATTTTTACTAAATTAATAACGTTAATTGTTTGATTTGTGAATGCGATTAATAGCATGGTTATTTAGGATCACGTTCTAAAAAATAACACTGAAAAATTGGGAAATTTGTATAATATATAGCCTAGGGTGACGAATTTCAAGATTTTCAAATATGCCTATTACCACTTAACACAGTAACTTGGATTTTTTTTCTTATTTTGGCCAGAATTGATAAAAAGAAACCGGAGAAAAAATCAATTTTGAAATCTTCAGTGTGAAACATGAAACTTGAAGGGATTTCCCACTAAACATCAAGTAACTTTTTTATACTTATCGATGCACGTATCGCTATGGTAACATCATCAGGAAATGATTCAATCTAATTCCAAAAATAAACTAGAAAATAGGATATAACTACTATTAGCTAAACAAGAAAATAAAACAGTTTAGTTTTTGAATCAGACTGAATCATCTCCTGTTGATGGTAACATGGTTAGCAAAACGTGCGTCGAGAAGTATAAAAAGTAATTTGGTGGTTACTTGTAAATCTATTCGAGTTTAAGAGGGACAAAAACTAGATATCTGGTAAAGAACGATTTTGAGGATTTTTTGTGGTGTCAGAATATATATATATATATATATATATATATATATATATATATATATATATATATATATGAATCTTATTCATATCGTTATATCTTTAAACCAAATTAACAAAACTTATTTTAAATAATATTTACGAATTTTACTTAAAAACTCTTTAAAACTTCTTACGTATTTTAGTTTCGCTGGCAGATCATAGAACAACTGAATACACTTTCCAAAAACCGATTTCTGCATATAGGTGCTATATTAAAAGCTGCCAGTGGAGGCTCGTGAGGGAGGGCGTTGGAGCGCCGTCCCTCCAGTATTTATCACAATAAACAATTTTTCAGAGCAAAACACCCTTCGTTCAGTTTCTTTCCTTTGCCACACACAAGCCGCCATGGAAAGCTACAATGGAAGTTATCCCTCGAACGAATATTACATGGGTGTTTTTCTGACCTGGCTCTTAAGTACCTTTGAAGATAAGCAGGCATTAAGTTATTTTTAATTTTAAAAATCATAATACTGATGATCTCAATACTCCGCCATGAAAAGAACCCTGAGATCTATCGGTATACCTATTACAGTACAAAATAATTCGCATTTTTATTTCACTTTTATTACAGCCTGTCAATAAGAAAGTGCAATAAATAAAATAGGGATATATTAAGGATTAGCCCTATTTTTACCTATGTTTTTAATATAAGTAATTTACATTAGCACACAATGTTAATCGAGTATCAAGTCTCACACTAAGATATTAAATTTTATTAACGATATCAATTTTATTTTTCCCCATGTAAAAATTTGAATGTTTATTAATGAATGACTTGCAAGTACCCTTAGTTCCCAGATTCATATTGTCTTCTCAGAATTTAGTTTTAATTTATTAACACAAAGCCAATTATCTAATATAAGGCTTTAAATTAATATATTTGATCATTTAGTCATTGTTTTATTCTCGGATAATTTAAAGGAGATCCATCGTATATATATATATATATATATATATATATATATATATATATATATATATATATATATATATATATGCAGTGTTAGAATTCATATAATGAAGACCTAATACCATCAGTGTAATTCAATATAAGCATTTAAAATTTTTATTAATATGCATTACAGATTTATTATACTTAGTAATATTATATATATATATATATATATATATATATATATATATATATATATATATATATATATATATATATATATATATATATATATATATATATATATATATATAGATCAGAGTAATTTGACGAAAACATTGCTAAAATATGTCATAATTTCGTTTATATTTGACATTCAATAATATATATTTAAAATTAACAAATATATACAATATTTAAATAATATAACATTTATAAGGCTGAGATGGATTTAAAAAATAATAAAGAAATAAAATGAGCTTGTTGCTCCCTAGTCCAGTTATATTTTTTTATATTTGAAATTTAAAAATTATTTTTGAACTAAAAAATATATGCAATTGTAAGGATTTTTTATTATCTGAAAGTAAATGAACAGTGGACCTCGTGCCTAGAAGAAACCTTTCATGAGCCTGTAAAGCATGGAGAAAAGTCTTCCGTTCGCAACAAAGTAGCCGGTACTTTTTCTGGAAATCGGTTATTTCTACTGAAGACAGCAAGCTTTGTTTCTTTGGTTTCGATAGCTATAAAACTATGTGGAGAAAAAATAGGAGGGCGCTGGATTATCTGGAAATTTTACAATCGTTCAGGGTATCCTGCTTGAACGAAAGTATGTGGATATACTGCGAGAAAATGTATTTGAAAACCCTTCGAAATTTCGTACCAGAGATGTCTGAAGCACACGGCGAGTATAACGAAAAATGGCTACTCTACAACGTCAGAAGAAAGTTGACCTTACCTCCACAATCACCGGATATTAATCCTATTTACGACTTATGATATTTAGTGGATCAAACAAGGATCAATTTAGTGTACAAATACAAGCTCTTTAAAAACTCTATTACCCTCAAAATGAACAAATATTCATCTACGGCTGCTATAACTTTTTCATTTTATGAAAAACGCTTGCCACGTAGCAATTTTTTTAAATTTGGAAAGATCTGAAAGTCAGAGGGGGGCAGAGCAGGTAAATATGGTGGATGCTCGAACAATTCGCAGTGTAACTCCTTCAATTTGACCATTGCAAGAACACCTCTGTGAGCCGGTGCATTGTTTTGATAATAAATGATTTTTTCCCCTAAGCCAAACGAATTTGTGCATAAAATTGATCCAAAAGGTTTGAGCGATACTGTCCTGTTATCGTTTTGCCGGTGTGAAGATAATCAATTAACAAAATGCCTGGTGCATCCCAAAAAATTGATGCCATAACATTTTTTTTACCACTTTGGCTTTTTCGAGGCTGAACAACCGGGCTCAGTCCATTCTGTGGTTTGTTGTCAGAGTTCAGGATTATACTGGTAAACTCAAATCTCATCTGCAGTTACAAAACGACGTTTAAAATCTATTTTATTATTTCGAACAATATCCAAATGTTGGTTAGATTTGTTAGTGTTTCTCAAAGTCGTTTTTGATCACAATTTAACAAATGCGGCACCCACCTTGCACATAACTTTCTAAAGTCCAATTCCATTTTCAAAATATGAAATACCCGTTCAGTTCAGATGTCCATCGCTATAATAATTTTACTCAAAGTCAATTGTCTGTCATCCATAACCATATCATACACGGAATTAATTATTTGTTCAGTAGTTGCACTTATTAAATGTCCAGAACAAGGATCATCATCCAGGCCTGTATGATCACGTTGAAACTCACCTGCCCATTTACAAGCCATTGTTTTTGAAGAAGCAGACTCCACTAATACATTTACAATTTCACTATGAATGCCCATTGCCTTTAAAGCTTTTTTATAAAGAATTTAATCACTGCACGATTTTCAATCTTTTCCATTTTAAAAAATAAGACTTTAATAACGAACTTTTCAATTAGCCTACTGATATTGTGAAAGTGTTTAAATGCTTCTTTTCCCGTTCAAAATTGTTTTTCAGGAATTATTACATATATATAACTATATATTTTGTTTTAATTATGGTATATTTTTGTTGATAATAAGTTGTGTATTAATATTACGTGAAATAAATTAAAGGTGATAAAAAAAGAAAAATACTTTTTTCCCTCACTGTATAGGAATTAAGAAAAAGTTAGATCGAATTTATCAGCATCGATGCTCGTACTATGCATGTACTAAATTTACTTTCGTAGTTTAATTAATATGATTGTGAATGAGAGAAAAACCTGAATAATGTAGAGAAAAGATGCCTAGCAAATGTTTAAGTATAAAATATATTTGGAATTGTCGATAATTCTAGAAATATATCCAATCTTGGAATTTTCATTTGTCAGTGTCTGATGATTTTAATTGCAAGTCGATTCATTTTGAAATAATTATGATATGTGTAAAAGATCAGTAAGAACATTAAACTTCAATAAATTTTGCATTGTTAATTACATGTGAATATGATTTTGATTGTGTTAAAAAATGTAAACAAATTAATGTATTTAAATATTTCTACACACATTTTACTTTTTAATGTTTAACTTTGAAATATAGGCAAATGTATAATTCTGAAGATTATAAAACCACGTGGTATATTTTTGAATAAGCAATTTCGCGATAGGAATTAGAAATGAGCTGAGAAAAATTAAATTAGAGCAAAAAAAAATGTGAATGAGTTCCATACTAGACATTTGATGTTTTATGAGGTTCGAAAGCATAATAATGCAACCAATTGCTCTTCATTCAGGTGGTTATGATAGCTGAACAGGTCAATGTTGTATAAAAAATTTAAGAATAGTAATTTTACATTTAAAAATTTAGAATCCACAATGCAATGGTGTTATAAACAAGTGAGGATCAGGAAATAAAAATAAGAAGAATTCTAACAGGAAACAAAAAATATGCAACCTCGGAACCATTACTAAAATTAAAATTGGTGTCCAGAAATACCAAAATACAGAACAATCGTAATGCCAACTGTAAGATATGCATGTGAGACGTGGGTGTTAAAACAATCTGAGAGAGACCTATTGGACAGACGGGAGCTAAAAATATTGAGATCTATTTGTGGTGAGGCAAGAAAAGAAAAAGGTTAAAGGTCGAGAAACAAGAAATAAAATTATACAAATAATCTAAATTATCCATGCACAGCAAATCACAAAGAACTAGGTGCTTGGGACATGTAGAAAGATTGCGAGGTGAGAGAATGATAGAGATGGATCTGGGGCAATAGGCAAAAGAAGAAAATGAAGATCACGAAAAAGATGTATTTAAATACTTATGAAAGTTTATGAAATAGTTATGTAAAAATAAAATTGTAATATGTGTTTTATGCCTTAGGCCTCCTTGGCCTGTAGAGCAAATAAATATATATTAAAGCAACTGAACAAAGTTCAAAGAGAAGCCATGTGGGTGGCATATCAACTTTCACTTGAAAACAAAATTCAACGCGTAATGATCTGCAATGCACTTTTGACCAGGTTAGGCAAACCTAAGTTTGACCAGGACAATACAATGACAAACACCAGGATAACCACTTTTGTCCATTCCAAAACAAGGTCTCCATCCTAAAAGAAGGGTTACTGTTAATATGGTGAGCTTTTACAGGAATTATTCACCATGATGTTCTGAATCCTAATGAAACTATAAGTGCTAAATATTATTTTGCTCATCTTGATAGTCTAAACATGGTTTTGATTCAAAAACCTCCAAGATTGATTAATCGAAAAAGTGCTATTCTGCAGCATGACACTCGGAATCATCCAAGAAAAAATCAGTTAGGCCGAGAAATACTTCTTCATCCACCGTCAGATTAAAAATCTTGAAAGAAATTTTCAAATGTATGAAACATTTTCTTCGTGGAAAAAATGTTTTTCAGAGATCCCATATCTCTGAAAAACATTGTCAAAAAACAACATTAATTATGAATCCTCGAAACATTTCCAATTAGTCAGATTAACGATTGTAATTGGGAGTAAGTTAAATTTGTAAGTAAAGAATGGATAATGAGAAATCGAATGATTTGTGTAAATGTAAGGTTATAAAAATGCCGGTTGAAAGAGAAACCCTCGCACGTTAAACCCACTGGTGGAGCGTAGGTTTCTCGAGCGCGAAATCTCGCAAAAAAACGAACAAAATGAAACTGAAAGTACAAAATGCCTACCTTGTCTGCCTACGATCTCTGCCACATGTTCGGAACTGGGTACCGGCACGCATTCCGTCATGTTCTGCGACTTTTTCGACCTGACCTCGTCGAGCCCCACGCCGCTCAGAGGGTTGACGAAGGGAGCCAGGTCGGCCGTGGGGTCTGTGTCCCCCACGGTAGCCAGGGGCTCGCTAAATCCCAACATAGACAGCTCCAGGGCCAGTTGAAGGGCTCGTTCGTCGCCTATTCCACTCGATCGGTCCATTTCTTGAAATAACGTTGCTGGCATGACGCTGGGATCAAACGATAGGGTGTTGATGATGATGATTGTCGTCGACAATGGTGATTGATGATGGCTGCGTTTATGATACGAATTCGAGTCACGCGCGATATAAAAGAAAACTTTTAATCACACATCGGACTGTTCACGAACGCGCTTCCTCAACATAAATTTTTTTTGGGGAATTCCTCAAGGGCTGATTTATGAATTCAATCACTGCCGAAAAATTTAAAAAAATAATGAGAGTGACCCGATGTAACGTTTTCGATTATTTCGCTATGACTTGGGTTTTTTACAAAAATATATTATTAAAATTAATATCTGTTTCAGTTTTGAATATTGTATCAAGTCCTGCGCTTATCGACAAGCAGATACCGACAGTTTGCCTGCTTGGAAGTAACTGGAGTGGACGATGCGGCGTGATTAGGGAGACCATGTGCGCAAAGCGAGGGACGATGCCGGTTCGAGTATGCGCAGATGGAAGCCGGTTGGCCAAGGCGCGTGGCGTAGTTGCCGAATCGCACTCATTTTTCCCTAACGATAGGCATTTCTGTACGACACTACCGAAATAAGTCGTTATGAGGTGTGACGCGGTGTGAATGGCCCATTATTCGACCATCAATAATTTATGATCTACCATCTGCTGTGTAATTCATTTATTTATAACGCGAATGTTTATTTTTTAGTAATTTAACCGAAAAATTGATTCACAGTGAGTAATAAGTCATAAAAAAGTTAATATGAGAAACACCTCAACTAAACTAAAAAGCAAACCGTCTGTAAGACAAAAACTATTTTTATACAACTGTCATTTTAAGGAATGCCATCGATTTTGTTGACCTTTTTTTTTTTAATTCGAACTGGATCAACTTCAATGCTCTTTTTGCCATCACGTGATATTGCAAACTATTAGGTCCTGAGCCTAATTCTCGGCCTCTATGTTTCATCATCGTATAGTTATTTTAAAGCGCCATCATTCAGCTTTGAGGTATAATTTACGAGCTTACCGTAAACTTAACCTAAAAAATCAGTTTATAGGTTATGAGGTGTGCGTGGTAGCTTGGTTTGGCTGAGTTTGCCAGTGTTGTACTGGTTTTCCACCTCACAGGTATACTATTGTCCAAAGGAAACACTGACGAACTCAACATTCATCTTTATTTATAACTAAGATGTAATCCATTTTCCCACTGGCGGAAATGCCGCTAAAAACCAAGGTATGTTTCTGCTTTGCTTGGTGTCCGTTATGTGCTATAATGTGGTAGCTAGAGCCAGTTATTGTAGACGCTAAGCCACCACAAGTTGTAGACGGTATGTCGTTTGAACATTATTATTTCAGGCACTGCCTTCTTTCGCCTTTTAACTGAAAAAAAATGTTGTCGAAACTCCGGATAAGATTTGTGCGGTTTTGGAAGATAATGATGGAGTAAATCATATACAATATCCGGGATAGCTAAAGAAAAGTTAACAATTAGAAAAACTGTTAGGAGTTTCTTGTTGTACACTGCCAAAGCTCGGAGTAACACTAAAAGCCATCTGCTAATGTTTACACAAGCAAACGGAGGGCCCTTGGGTTCCCTATAAAGTCAGAGCTGAGAATAAGAGTAGGCATTTTGATGTCGTTTTTCTCCAGATTAAATAAATAGAGCTTCCTTGCATAAAATCGTAATCTGTGATACTCAATTATAATCCACAGAGGCGAAAATCGAGGGTTAATCGTGATGAACCATCAACTAGTACACCAAAAGCAAATATCCACGTCATAAAATTTTTGATCTATATTTGGTGATGGAAGCATCGTTCATTATGAATTGCTCCATTCTGGCTAAACCGTTACTTCCTATAGTTATCAGCAGCAACTGAATCGTGTTAGTGACACTCTGAAGAAAATAACGCCTTATAGTAGCAAGACAAGGAAGGAAGTATTTTTGCTTCAGTATAACGCACTTACAGCAAAAACGATTCTGGAAGGCATCGTACCCGGCGTACTTTCCAAACTTGGCCTCTTCAGATTCTAATACCTTACGATCCCTGCAACATCATCTGTAGGTAGGCAACATCATCAAAGGTAGCAAAAATGTACAGAAAGTGAGGGAGATCACTTCGAAGATTTTTTCCTTTTTGATAATGTAATGTCAAAGACAGCCAAAAAGGGCAAGAATTAAGTTGAGGGTCTAATAACTTTAGAAACATAATGTAAATTAAGAATTATTTTTGAATAGTAATTCATTATCTCTTGACATTGCTAATATGACTGATGAAACATGTATTGAGATATTTGAGCTATTTTTTTACCTTGATTAAAATTCCAACAGCTTAAACGTTCACACCCAGGATTTAGTTAATGTTTATTAATACTATCTAAATAATATCAAAATAAGTGATTTTTACTTCATAAAAACAATCAGAGGGGGAACTACAACAAATTTATGGGAATTACAGAAATAACAATGCTCGAGGAAACGCTCTTATATAGAAAGGTGAAAAACAAGTAAAAAAAGTCAATAAATAATATGAAAGATATTTCAAAAAAGATTTGCGAATACTCTGGCATGGTCTGGGTCGAGCACGTGTTTCCAGCGATCCAATTCGGGGAAAATCGGTTCTGAACGCCGCGACACGGCCAGAACAGTATACACGATCGGCTGTAATCCCTGCAATACCGACCAATGGCAGCGGTGAAATCAGACCACGTTGCCGCTTGCTTCTAGGCGGAACGGTGTATGTGTGTGTGTGTCGAAAGGATACACCTGCCGCCTGGTGTTTTTCCAGTGTCCTTTTTTTTCGATGCAACGTACAGGGAGGGATTCTGTAAGTTGTTGTCAATGAAAAGATTAAACATATTTTTCTTCTCGTTGATTTAATAACAACTGAAGTACAGGGATAATTTTATTCCTCAAATTGATAGGAAATTATATAAGGACCGGAACAAAAACATAACCCACGCATTTTTTTTTTAGATTATTTCATTTTTCCCCTTACTCTTGATCAATTTTTCTATTGGAATCTTCGGTGTGAAATACTAACCAGAGATTTACCACGAAACACCCAATCACTTTTTAAACTTCTCGACGCGCGCTTCACCACGAGGTGATTCAATCTATCACATCAAATGAAATCATCTCCTGATCATGCAACTTGCTTATCGAAACGTGCGTCGAGAAGTTACAAAGAAGGTGCTTTGGTATATAGAGGCTTAGATAGAAAGAGGTTTAGATTGAATTATATATTGAAGCGTCAGCATCATCATTATGTATTATGCGTTAGTCGGGAACATTAGGATTTTGTATTTTGTTCGTTTGAAGATGATGAAAAAAACTTAGAGAAATAATAAAAATATTTTTTGAGGTAAGACAAAACAACGTTTCTTTGTTTATAAATAAAAGCAGCTAGTAAATACACTACCCTGCATTGTTAATTAGTAAATTTATAAATATTGGACGTGCAACGTCACTGACATTAGTTGAGCAAAATATTTTTCAACCAGTGAAAATGCGAGGAATACAATTGGATAATTATTAATGGAAATAATTAAAAGTGGAGCGTTATTAAGAATGGAAGAGAGGATACTGATTAACTATGGATCATTTAGACAAATTTGTGTGGAAGCTGCCGAAGAAGTTTGTGGAAGGAAAAATATAGCAAATAACAGAAAACATACCTGGTGGTGGTCGGAAGAAATAAGAAGCAAATAAAAACAACTTATGAGCAATATAAAGATCAAAGAATTGCTATCAAGAAGAGTGTTGAAGAGGCCAAGAGAAAAGATGAATTTCGAAGAAAGATTTTGTAGTCAGAATGAAAACGGACTTCAAGAGCAATCAAAAATTATTTAGTATTTTAAAGTGTGAGAAGAGAACAAATAGTAAACTGATAAACTATCTGAGAACGACGAGTTAATGCCAGTTTGGCTGGAACAGTTTAAAGAAGTATTAGAGGGTGAGAACATAACAGTAAATGATGAGAAGGGACCAAAGGAAAACCAACAGGAATTCAAAGGTGACATTATCTATTATAAGGAAGTTAGTAGTGCAATTTGTATGGATAAGAATGGGAAGTCTGTGTGGGAAGAACTTGTCCTTAAAGTGCTAAATGTTGCATGGAAGAACAGAGATTAGCCATGGAAGAACAGCGATTAGTCAATTAAAAAAAAAAGAGACCGCTTAATGTGTCATAATTAAAGAGGGATTTACCTATTGAGTGCAACGAGTAAAATATATGATCGCATATTGAAACAAATAAAGGAGAAAAAATTTATTATTAAGACGCTGGAAAAACAAAATAAGTTATATTTGTGTTTTGTTGAACTTTATAAGGTATTCGACAGTGTTCCCAGGATACGAATATGGCAGGCCCTACGTAATAAAGGAGTGAATGAACACCTGATAGAGGCAATCCAATCTCTGTCTTTCTTTGTAGAAATTATGTCAAAACAAATAACATCAGCTCAAGCGAATTTGTAACAAATAAGGGCGTTAGAAAGGGTGGTATTTTGAGTCCGTTATTATTTATCATCTTTATCGATAAATTGGTCAAGGAAGTGGATCTAAATATTCGAGGAGCTAGAGTTGTGCAAAAACTTGCAATGGTTAAAATAAAGAAACTGATTTATGTGGATGATTTGGTGTTACTGGTGGAAACATAAGAGCAGTTGCAGAATTATTTGGATGCGTGGAACAAGGCATTATCAAGAAATGGTCTACGAATAAATGTGGATAAGACAGAGGTGATGGTGGTTTCAGAATGCTTGGAAGATCTTCATATAAGGCTTGACAATGTAAATGTAAAGAAAGTTGATAAATTTAAGTATCTAGGAAATGCGATCTAACAAACAGAATAGATAATGCGACTAGAGCTTATTATAGAATGTAAAAATCCCTTTTCTGTAGAAGAGGAATCACTAAGGAGATCAAAGTTAAAGTTTATAGCTCGGTGATAGTGCCTATAGCAACTTACGGTAGTAAATCATGGGTGTTGTTTGAATAGTAAAAGACAAAACTACAAGTATTCGAGATGGGAGTATTATGAAGGATTGAAGGGGAGACACTGTGGTATAGACTGAGAAATACCGAGATAAGGGATAGATTAGGCGTTAGAGGGATATTGGAGGTGATTGAGGAAAATCAATTGCGATGATTTAGGCACCTCGTGCGAGACCGAGGAAAACATGGAAAAATGAAAACATTGGAACGTGGGAAGGAGCAAAGGTGATGGCCAGAGACAGAAGAAAGTAGAGAAGATTCCATCAAAGGGGCTGATGGATAGTTTAAACCTCTACACTCAGTAGGGTAGAAGAGGTGAAAACTAAGTAAGAAAATGTGAGGATTATCGATGTCAGAAGTCTGAAGGGTTACTGAAGAAAATCTCCCGAAACGCCACCTGTCTTAATAAAAGACAAAAACGGATTATTTTAAGAATATCTTCCGAATCTGCAAACATCTCGTTAAAAAGCTCAAAGAACTGTCATTGATGGATATAAAAAACGTTAGAAGGATCGTTCAAGCTGCTCCACAGCTCCAAAGAAAAAAATTAAAAGACCACCCCTTACTACTATGTATTAGGAAAGACGGAGGAAGTGCCCGTTATCACATCGAGTGGAAAGAGGAATGGAGGAGAGTGCTATTCAGCATTGAACAAGAGTTTAATATTGACGGATCTAATGATTGCGCTTACTATTTTCATGACATCCGGAAAGAAGAAAAAGTGTTTTCAGAGAGGCAAGTCGGTGGAGAAAGTGTGATGATATAGGGAGGTATCGGCTATGAGAAAAACACAGAAATCGTGTTGGTTAATGGCCGAATGAACACCAAAGATTATTGGAAATTAGTCGACAATCAAGTGAAAAAACTATTTTCCAACAAGACAATGCACAGGTCCACACAACAAAATGGTTTAAAAAAAATTCGATTGAAATTTAACATAACTTTAACATAACTAAAAATGCCTGGAGTCATCTAGCCAGAGCTGCATAAGGTGGCTGGCAGCAGTTGAAAAACATTGATGATTTGAACGAGCAACTCAAGGTGGGGCAAATTTCGTCAAACAACTCAAGGTTCCAAATCGTGTGGTTCTATCGTTAGAGAAAGGGGGAGCATATACCTGACTCTAAGATGAAGGTTTCTCTATTTTTTTTCTCACAGTTTCTCAAAAAGAAAAGATAAATATATAATCATTCGTTCGATTTTAATGACCGAAAAGTGGCAGAACTTTTTGAGAACAACGTGTCAGCATTAAAATTTGATTTAAGTTGAGCGAAAGTATAAATATTAGCTCAACGGATCACCCATAGAAGATGTGAAGAGCTTTACATACTCGGACAACATTCCCACAAAGGATACATATGCAGATCATGATGTCAAGAATAGAATACGAAAATGTCAAGTAACGTTTGGAATGCCGGCACCTGGAGATCAAGAAAATATTCGACACAAACAAAATTCGGTATATTCAATACCAATGTTAAAGTTGTTTCGCTCTATGAGTGTGAAATGTGGACAATATCGGAGATAATGACAAATTCCGCACTCTCGTATACTTCGCATATTCTGGCCGGATCAGATATTCCATCACACAAATCAAAAGAATATTGAACTCGAGAGTTAGTACAGTTAGATTGCACACACACTTCAAAAAGCAAACCAACTGTATAGCCAAAATGGCATTGGACTGGAATCTGCAGGGCGTTGGAAGACATACCCAGGTTTGCAGAAAAACTGTCTGTTGAAATTGAAAAAAGTGACCATGTCCTGGATCCTGAAGAATTTTTTCCGAGTTTACATCCGCTGATGTGTTTGGTTTTGTGAACAGTTTCTTTTATTACTTAGAAACACTAGAGCCTTCACGACTTTTTGACGAGACCGTTCTCGATATTTTCAAGTGTTTGGGTTACCTTAGTTCATAAAAGACTGTTCACAAAAACAAACGTACCAACTGATGTAAAATTAGAAAAAAAAAGTCATCAGTATACAACACCATCCGCGAATCATGTGTATATGTATATATATATATATATATATATATATATATATATATATATATATATATATATATATATATATATATATATATATATATATATATATATATATATATATTATTATTATTATTATTATTCACGTATGGGCCCTGGTGGACCACGCGAAGTACAATTAGAGGCGTTTGTTGTTATTAGCCTTCCTTTGCGCCCATACTAATTTCATTCTTTCGCTATGAGCTTTTTTCTTTCGTCAGACCAAGTTGTTCCAGTCTTCCTACATTTTTCTCCCTGGCCAACCTTCCAAACGTCAACTTTGTGTCTGAAACAGCCTCTATCCTAAATTTCACTTTGTGTAATATTTCCTGATCTTAGGTCCTCTTTAATTGCAGCAATCCATTTAATTATTTCTACTTTAGCTCTACTCCTATTTTCATAAAATTTGACTATTTGTCTAGTTAGCCTACTCGGATTCATCCGTTTTATGTGTCCGTAAAACTTAAGTCTTCTTTTTCTGATATCGCTATGTATATCTGTGTATTGTTTGATTTCTTGGTTTTCTCGGTATGTTCAGTTAAGTCGGTATGTTGTGTTATTTATTTATTTGGGGCCTAGGATTTTTCTTATGATTTTCCTTTCCTCCTTTTCAATGTCCTCAATGTCTCTCTTTCTATTCAAAATGAGCGTTTCTGCCCCATATAGACATTCTGGCTTAATAACTGTGTTGTAATGTCTCAGTTTTGTGTTTTTAGAGAGGCATTTTTTGTTGTAAATATTTTGCGTAAGTCTCAATGCCGTTTCCATTTTTTGACATCTACCCTTATTCGCCGCTTTTTCCAACCCATTTTCCATGATTATTTCACCCAAATATTTGAATTGGGAGACTCGTCTGATGTTACCATATTTTGTTTTTAGAAATGGTGTTCTTAATCTGTTGCAGGTCATGTATTGTGTCTTTTCAGGAAATTTGGAGTCCTACATTTTCTACAGTATATATATATATATATATATATATATATATATATATATATATATATATATATATATATATATATATATATATATATATATATATATATATATATCTCTTGACATGTCAGAGATATCGATTTCGGGTTTTCACTGGATGATTCCTCTTTAAATTACCTTTCTAACCATGTAATAAAAGCTGTGCCATTCCATTTGAAAAAACTGAACAAAACTTCAAAAAACTATTGTTGAATGTAACGCCACCTCGCGGTTTCATTTATAAACTAAATAATTTATCTCCCAGATTATCTGATTGTCCCAGCAATTGCCTTTTAAATGAATCCAAATTGAGGAAAATCGGTTTAGGCAAACGGACATTAGACGACTTACCTCTAAATAGGTAAAACTCCCCCCACTTCTTTATTCGCGAAGTTACGACAAAATGTCATAAAACAAAGTTGTAGGAGACAGTTTGCTAATTATAACTGAGAATTTTTCTTACTCGGTTAACACTTGAAAATACACAAAAAAATGATTTTTAAAAATGTTTAGCTCGTCACGCCCTCTTGCGGTCGTTTTAGAAGCTTAAAAATATTTTTGGTGAATTTCTCACGGTCAGTTTTAGTGTAATATTTTTTTCCCCAAAGCTGTGGGATAAAGTGATTCCCCAAAGCTGCCGGGTATTTCATATTGTGAAAAAGGAATTGGGCTTGAGGAAGCTATGTGCAAGATGAGTATCGCATATGGTAAATTCAAATCAAAAATTACTTCGAGTAAAGCTTTCTAACAAGCATTTGGATTTTTTTCGAAATGATAAAATAGATTTTAAACGTCGTTTTGCAATTATGGATGAGCCTTGGGTTTACCACTATCATCCTGAACTGTGACAACAAACCGCAGATTGGACTGAGCCCGGTTGTAACTGGACAGTATTCGTCAAACCTTTTTGATCAATTGGATACAAAAATACGTGAGAAAAGACCTTTAGCGAAGAGAAAATAATTTTTCATCAAAACAGTGCTCTGGCTCACAGAGAAGTTTTTGCAATGGCCAGATTGTAGGAGTTACACTACGAGTTGTTGGAACATCCATCATATTTACCAAATCTGGCCCCCTCTGACATTCATCTGTTCCTAAATCTCAAAATGATGAGTATTTTGAAGAACTTCCAGAAAATCACTTCAGAGCTGGAATAACTGAATTGGAGAACCACTGAAAAATGTATTGAGCTTAATCATTTTCAAGTCATTTTTTCAGCTATAACTTTGTTTTATCATATTATTGATTGATTTGTCCGTTACTTTGTGATAGTTCATTTTTAAACCGAATAAAACAATTTTTTACGTTGTTAGTTACCATATAATGTTAATTACAATTTTTTAAAAATCAATTGTGTATATAGATTAATAAGTTTGCAGAACACCTATATAAAAATTTGTAAAACGTATCGTAGTCGATTTTTTAACACCTCACTTTTAATTCTTCACTTTAACTTACATAGTAGGCCGTCTATCGCTTTAAATTTCCAATCAAGTAAGCCTGCGCCATCCACACGACATCCCTTCAACCAATCTCTATGCCCTATCTTTCTCCCACCCACCTTTCACAATCGTGATAGACAAAGAAGGGTACCCTATTTTGATTTTTGAAGGTATATGTTCATATTTATTGTTTTTTTTTCTTATGAAAAATGTAAATAGTCTAGTTTTATTATATTTTAATCGATTTCTGTTTAAGAGTTTAGTACATGTTGAAATGGTTAAGTTTCAGTGAGTGCGGTGGGAAATTTTAGGAGAAAAAAATTGGTTAGGTAAGTGTTGCATGTTTATTTTTTATAATGTAGTGCAGCTGTCGACTGTACAGGGTGGAGCAGATTAAACTAAACGCGCTGTGTTTCCTATTATTCAGGGGTGTATATTAAATATGTTTCAAATATACAGAGTGGAGTAGTTTGGTTGGAATTTGTATCAATATATTTTATTTTTGCCATAGTACTATATACTACTATTGTAAAAAGTAAAGTGACTTTTTAAATAAAATACAAAACGTTTAATTATTTATCTAAATTTATTTTGTCTCCTTGAAAGTAATGATCTTTCGCTGCAAAATACTTATTCTAACGTTCTTTCGAAACAGTTTTTAGGCTCGACTGGTATTTCCTTCAAAGCTGCCAGTGAATTCTCTTTGTGTGATATCTACTCAATAGGGTGCTGGTGGAACGGTATTTATTTGATTTGCTAAAAATCATTAATTATTTTATTACAGATCTGGACATTATTATCTACAATGTCTCTAATACTTAATATTATTTAAGTACAAGTAATTACTGAGTACAAGATCTTTGATTTTGGTAATTTTTTGTTTATTGCTTGACATGGAAGAATTAACAAACGACATGATATAAAACTTCAGTCAGATGCCAAATACAGTAATACCAACTTGAATAACTAGTGATTGTATCGATACGTAAAGTCACCTTATTTTTTGGCCATAGAAGAAAATCATATTTGTCCTGTAAACAGTAGATGTTAAAATTTTGATTTTATTCTACTGACATTTTAGTTCTTGATACAGAATGAATCACTTTTCCGCAAAAAAAAAACAGTCATCTATATTTTCTAGTCTACAGATTGTCTGTTTCGTTTTTTATAAATTAATTCTATGTTTTAAATAGTATTGTTTATTGTTAAAACAGTTTCATGTACACTCTAAACATAGACCTAATTGTTTTTAAATTAAGCTTACAAAAAAAGTAGAAGAATTATTAATAATTATAATTATACAAGGTAAAAGAGTTTTTTCCTGCCTAGTAGACATTGAGATAGAATTTTGTAACAAACTGGTAGAAGAGCTATCCCTCTGTAGTTGTTTACATCCATTCTATCTCCTTTCTACTGTAGTGGATAGATTAGAGCATCCTTTCAATCTTCCGGAATCCGTTCGGTTCGCTAAACTTCTAGAATTTTAGTTATTTCCTTGATTGTACCTGGACCAGCGGATTTCAAAAGTTCAGCAGTGATTCCATCTTCACTAGAAGCTTTGTTATTTTTAAGTCGCTTGATTTGCCCAATTATTTCATCTTTCTTCGGTGGTAATGAATCTGGGTTTGTTTGTTTAGGGTTTAGTGGTGGTAATTTGTTTAAGGGCTAAGGGCAGTTTAGTAGTTGTTCAAAATATTTCGCAAAATAAGTTCATTGCAATTGTCTTGGTTATTTAGAGCTAATTGTCCGTTTTCCTTTTGGAAGCAAAGACTTTGGGGTTGATAGCCTGTTAATTTAGTTTTAAATGTTTTGTAAAAGTTTCGGGTGTTATTTTTTTGGAAATCTTTTTTTATTTCATTAAGTTGATTGTTTTCATATTTTCTTTTAGTTTGTCTAATTAGCTTCGATGTGTCTTTTCTTACTTCCAAAAAGATGTTATAATTTATTGTTGTTTTTTGACTGTTTCAATCTTTGAATGCTTTACTTCGGCTAATACTGCTTGCTCGCAAACTTCATCCCACCATGGATGTTTTCTACGTTTTTGTAACGGGGCCAACTTTAAGGCTGTTTTAATAATATTTTGTTTCAATTCTCGCCACTTCTGTGCTGGTTGTTTATCAAGCTCTTCTGTTAGGGTTGGTTTTATTTTCGTAGGGTCGAACTTTGGTATTAGCAGTTTCTTCTGAATAAGTTTCCGAGGTTTTAAGCTAAGTTTGATTCTAGTCAAGTAGTGATCTGTGTCTATGTTAGCTCCTTTCCTGACTTGAACATTCAAAAATCTCTTTATAGTTAGGGTACGAAATGGCAACATGGTCAATTTGAAATTCACCTATGTACGAGTTTGGGCACCTCCAGGTCTTTTGTTTTGTTATTTTTAAAATGGGTTGACATTATTTTTAGATTAAACTGCGAACATAGTTCAACCAACCTTCTACCATTATGGTTAATCCATTTATGAGCGGGAATACTGCCGACTGTTTTCCTGTACTTTCTTTCTTTCCCTAGTTGGGCGTTGAAATCACCCAATATTTAACATGGTTAGGGATTATGTAGGGTATATGTATAAATGCATATGTATTAACCAATGTTGTTTTGTTTTTAGGAAATTTAAGCTCTTCAATAAGCATAATTAAATGTCTGGAAGAATTAATGGTTTCTAATTTATTAGCGGTTTTATGAAAAATCAAAAAACGATGAGAATTGGACAGTTAAATTTATATAATCTGCATATGCAGTATACTATTTTAAATAATGGTTACAATTTTTAGCTATCAATTGTTGGTTTATTTATACACGGTAAATCATAAAATTAATATCTAGGGACTGCGGTGGTGCGATGATGATAATTACACCGGAAATCGCCCTGTTATTATTAATTGTCCGTTTCCAAAAGAGTTACCAATCGTTTTGTGAACGTTAAAGTGGAGACATAGGACTAATTAAATTACACAATGGCCTGAGCCTGTTTCTACCCTAATTAAACGTCATTTCCGACCGTCTCTAAAGACGAAAGCGGAGAAGAAAGAAAAAAAAAGAAACGGTTCGACAGCGGGCCCCGGGAGCAGATGGTCCATTTTAATGTTATTCCACGGCCGTTTCGTCAATAGGTTCTTTGGATTTTCGGCCCAAAATGTCGCTAACAAAAGACGGCCGTATATATACTTGTACGTATCGAGGACAACGAGTCTCGAAAGCTCAGGTAAAATTGCATTTTTCGAAAACCTTTTCTACGACGCTCTCGTCAAATCGTCGAACACGTGAACTAGGGGGGTGCTTTTTTTCGCTTCGGTTCCTTCCTTCTTTTGGTTGTCGATTTTCGATGCGAAATAGTCTTTTGTCGATTGCGTATGGGATCAATTTTTACTAGAGAGAAATTCTCACTGGCTATATTTTCATGTACCACATTGCAGCATACATTCGTGTCGTTTTTTTACGAAATAAAGGATATTTTTTTGCCGATTTTATTTAATATGTTAATCGAAATATTTTTTATTGCTGTTAATATTTTTCTCTCATCTTATGATGAAGAATGAAGTTATATTTAATAGCTTCATAAAATCATTTTCAAATATGTATATATATATATATATATATATATATATATATATATATATATATATATATATCGAAAGTTATATCGAAATCTGAAGGACAGTGTAGTAAAATTTGAAAGTACATCTGACCAACTAGCCCAACGCGTCATTCAGCTAAATAAAAAGTTTAGATTTCAAATCGTCCAAGCTTTTGCACCAACTATAAGCTATAGATATGGGGAAATTGATGAATTTTATGAAATCCTGATGGATGATTTTAATGCCAGAACAGAATAACAAGAACTGATGAAAATGCAACTGGCCCATATGGAACTGGTGAGCGAGACAATAGAGGTGACAGATTGGTTGATTTTGCTGAAGGACAAGAACTTTAAATTATGAATTCGTTCTATAAGACAAATATCAACAGAAAATGGACATGGAAAAGTCCATCTGGACTCACAAATGAAATTGATTACATCATGACCAACGATAAAATAATATTTTGCAATTGCACTGTCCTTAACGATTTTAATGTTGGAAGTAACTGTTGAAGAGAACGCGAAAGAATGGTAAAGTCAAAGAAGGGCAAAGTGGATTCTGGGAAATTGTTGGAGAGGGGCAGCGATTTTGAGATTGCTTTGTTTAATCGCTTTACTGTGTTACAAGATCCGGAGGAGATGGAAATATCAGTTCAATATGAAGAAATCACCAACAATGTGCTTCAAAGGGCTGCTTCAATAGCACCAGAAGAAAAAGGTCTCAAACAGACAAAAATCTCCAGTGAGATAATTGATTTAATGAAGAAACGACAGACAATGAGAAATACAGGGAGTCCTTTTGGCAGGGTCGAGTACGCTGAGTACTGCAAAACGATAAGAAAACGTATCAGAGAGGACACGTGCCGATTCAACATGCCGCTAGTGCAAAAAACCCTGGAAGAAAACAAAGGAATTAACAAAGCTAAACAGAAGCTGAAAGAATAGAAAGCAAATTTATGCTTTAATGCGTGAGGATGGCACAGTGTGCAGGGCGCGTACGCAAATGTCAGAGGTTGTCAGAAAATTTTATTTCCAGTTATATAAAGATCAGAATAAATCAAAGGCAACAATACCCACGGAAGAATAAATGCCAGATATCTTAGTGGAGGAAGTAACAAATGCTATAGAATATATTAAAAACGGCAAGACTTTAGGAAAGGATAGTGTAACTGTCGAAATGCTAAAAGCTGGTGGTTGGACGTTACATAAAACACTGGCAAAATTATACTCAAAATGCCTCAAAGCACAAAATGTTCCTGACTTTTGGAAAAATGCAGAAGTGATCCTTTTACATAAAAAAGGAGCACAGGAAGATTTAGGAAACTACTGTCCAATAAGCCTACTAGTCCAATAAGCCTAAAGCAATTTACAAAGTTTTCACTAAGATAATATCTAAAAGAATATTGAGAAAACTGAATGACGTACAACCAAGAGAACAAGCAGGATTCAGAAGTGGATTCAATACAATAGCTCACATCCAGGTTGTACAGTAAGCCATAGAAAGGTACAACGAATACACCATGCCAGTGTGTTTGGCTTTTATCAACTACGAACAATCATTTGAAAAAGCTTAGCCAGGGGTAGACAAAGAATATGTAAACCTATTAGGATCAAGGAATTAGGAAAAGTAAAGCAATTGAAATGGAGATGGGCAGGCGATAATAGAGGCGATGGGACGATGGACGATGGGACGATGGGAGATGGACGCTTGATCGCAAACGTCCGCGAAGAAGACTGAAAGCACGATGGATTGATGACATCGTTAAGTATATAGGACCCGAATGGTAGAGGAAAACCCAGGACCGTGAAAGTTGGAAGCATGCTGAAGAGGCCTTCATCCTGCAGTGGATTGACACGGGTGGATGACATATGTGGATTGACATATATATATATATATATATATATATATATATATATATATATATATATATATATATATATATATATATATATATATATATATATATATATATATATATATATATATATATATTTTTTTTGGGTGCGACGCTAAAATCCGAACAAATTAAACATTTTTTTCCAATTTTTATTCTAGAAACGGAAAAGTTTACAATTTTTTTTACTAAATTGTTTGTAAGGTCATAAAGAATAGCGGCTGTCAATGATGCGGCGTTTGGATATCTAGACTTGTTGGCGGCCTTTTCAACCACGCTTCAGAACACGCAAATAATCTTCTTTTGTCACATTTTTCCTTTTGTTAAAAAAATGCGGTGGCATCACATCACCCTCACTGGACACAAAACTTAACACGTGAATATTCACCGGACATTTTGTTCTGGAAACAATGTGAACATCTCTGGGTCATGTGGGAGCCAACGATCAATCTTTCGATTGATTGTCACATCGACAGTAAACATTTTTTGTTAGAAACCTGAGACCTCTAGCAGCATTGTTTCTTAAGAAACACAAAAGCAGGTTGCAGTGTTCAACTCGCTTTGTCCTGGCAGCTTCGGAAAGCATCTGTCTCACTTTAATTGTGTAAAACTTGTAGCGGAAGTCGTCCTCGGAAGATTCGACGGATAGTTTTTTCACCCATACGGACAACCGATGACAAATTTCGGATCGACTGCCTTGGATAATAGATTATGAAAAAGCATTTGATTCAATCACAAAGCAGGCATGGATGAATTGCTTAAGCAAGGTGTAGACAAAGCCTATGTGAACCTACTAGGATCGATATATGATGAACCTACAGCGGCAGTCAACCTTGATAATCTTGAGGTTGGAATTAATGTTGAGCAAGGTGTATGGTAGGATGACGCAATATCGCCTCTTCTTGTCTCAGCCTGCTTTGAAGAAGTGTTCCGTAATCTGGATTGGGAGCAGGATGGAATAAAGATCAATTAAATTGAATTGAATTGAGATCTTTACTAAATGAGCTATATTTTGAAATAACTTGCCCAGACTAGTGTAATACATTTTTTTTTAAGATGAAGTGTTAAAGTTAGCTGACATAATTTCTTAAACCACGACTCAAAGAAACTTTTTTTTTACTAAATTAATAAGGTTCATTGTTTGATTTGTGACTACGATTTATAGCATGGTTATTTAGGATCACGTTATAAAAAAGAACAATGAAAAATTGGGAAATTTGTGATCATAGTACCTAAAGATATAGCCTAGGGTGTCGAATTTCAAGATTTTCAAAAATATATCTATTATCACTTAACACGGTGACATTTGTTTTTTTTTTCTTATTTTTGCCAGAACTGGTACAACCTGGCCTTTTGTCCGGCACCCGCTTGACGTTGAGTTTCGAGATACCCTGTATATATTTTGCACAGAGGATTTCAAAGGAAGGGGATACCGCCTGGGAGGTGAAACGACGTGCTAAATGTGGCTGGTAGGCACTTGGCCAGCTCAGCATATTATTTAAGAACAAACTCAAACAAACTCAAAACAAGCACTTTGTGTATGTCACGGATGTGAAATGTAACGATAGTTTCTTGGGAATCCCGTGTTAGCTGAATGTCCTCTAGTGGACGGTTTCGCTTAAGTTTCGATGGATTATCATTCATCTTTTTCAAAGCATTTACCCGACGTTGTTTCGACGACTAATCCTGCAGCATTGCTTTGAAAAAAAGATGGATGAGATTCATGGAAACATCAGCACAATCGTCCATCAGAAGACATTCAGCTAACAGAATTCCTGAGAAACTATTGTTACATATATTATCGATAATTATCCCTTAGATTACCCAGGACTTTTCTTAACTTATATGGTTAATTGCTCTGTCCACTTTTTTCAAAATCTTCGTATTAATTAGGCATCATTCGGTATTACAATGAATTTGTTTTTGTTCTGTTCCGTTTTAGTTAGCACATATCGAACAAAAAGGAAGATGGAGAGCGAAAACAATCGCATCTCTTATTGACATATTGACCAGAAAGATCTTCTCGGCCTTTCTTTATGACTATCATAAAATTATTCCAATATTTAAAATAAAATATCCCGTCTGTTTTTTTAAAACATCTAAAGAAGCAAAAAACTTGCGCGCTACCTGAATCAGATCTAAATTTGATATAGTGGCAATCATTTCAAGGATTATTACCCCATTATATTAAAAAATAAATATAGGTGTATAGGTGATGAGTAAGGCCGGGCGTTTATCTGAAACGTAGCAACTCGTGAAATTAATTGAATTATGTTAATCGGTCCCCGACAAAAAGAAACCGACCGACCAAACAAACATCGAATCTGCATAAATTTGCTTAAATTTTGCCTGTTTATTCGACATCGGGACGAAAAATATTTGCGATTGTTCGGTTTTCTTTCCAAATACCAGACGACTGCTGTCGGACATGAGAACGGCCTTGGTTGTGGGGGAGGCCTTGGTTTAATTTCTTGTGAATTATTACTGGTCATTCTATAAACAACTATTGGTATTTGTCCTATAATCACGCATAATTAGAATTTTCATTAATATTCAACTAAAACAGAAATACATTTTAATCAGTTTAATTTCTTGACAAAATGGTGAATGCACACTCAAAATTGTTGGTGCATTATAAGATTGAATTACAAACTTTTATTTTTTTGAGCTTCAATATAGTATATTTTTATATATTTATAATAATTGCTGGGTTCCACAATCTCATGTGGAACACACAACAACCTGCGTCTCCGCCTAATTGTTATTCTTGATGTCGGTGCCCTGAAGAGTTTGAACATCGAAAGACGATTCCAATTCAAGGGATGGGTGGGGTTCATCCCCAGTCAAGCAGCCAACAAAATGTTTATTTAAGCGGAAATACAGGTCGGTGTGTGTATGATCACATTTAGCTACTGTTGTTTCACTGGGCACTGTCCAAGGAAATCTCACACTGCAAATATATATATATATATATATATATATATATATATATATATATATATATATATATATATATATATATACATATATATATATATATATATATATATATATATATATATATATATATATATATATATATATATATATATATATATATATATATATATATATATATATATATATATATATATATATATATATATATATATATATATATATATATATATATATATATATATATATATATATATATATATATACATATATATATATATATATATATATATATATATATATATATATATATATATATATATATATATATATATATATATGGTTGTCCGAAGAGTTTGAAGGGGTATATATGCCAAAACTCGAAGAAATTTTTCACTAAAAAGCAAATGACTTTTTTAACTTCTCGAGGTGCGTTTCGCTAACCATGTTAGCATCACCAGGAGATGATTAAATCTTCTACATCCAGGTTAAAACATCTCTTGATGATGCTAACATGGTTAGCGAAATACGCGCCGAGAAGTTAAAAAAATTTGATTTGTTATTTAGTGGTAAATCACTTCGAATTAGTGTTATACTTCGAAGGTTGCATAAAGGAATATTTATGCCATTTATGAAGAGGATTCTGTTGTGGAGACCACGGTGTAAAAATGGTTTGGTCGGTTCTGGGGCGCTCAGGCTGTTCAAGACTTACTGGTATCGAGTAAATAAAGGCCATAATAGCCGAAGATCGACGCACCAAGATGAAATGAAAATAATGCCCCAGTTGAGTACCGAAAAAATTAAAGCAGGAATATTTGATGGCCTACAAATAAGACTTATTAAGGATCCAGTCTTCGTAAACTCGACAAATGAGGCTGAGCGAAAAGCCTGGACTTCGTTGATTGGTTGCAGTTGTAGGAATTTTCCTGGGCAAACGCAAAGCTGAAAACTATGTTAAACTGGTAAACAGGATGCTTAACAGTTTTAGATCCCTTGGGTGTAATATGGCTATTAAGGCACACTATTTTCACAGCCATTTAGACCTTTTTCCTCAAAATTTAGGACACACTAGTGAGGAACAAGATGAAAGATTTCACCAGGGTATTAAAGCTATGGAGGATCGCTATCAAGGAAGATGTACAAAATACATTCAAGAAGGTCATGGAAAAGAAGCTTCTGAAGTGTTCAGTGACTAGTTGGTTTCATCGACGACTTTTTCCTGTATCTTTGTATATAATAATATTTGTACAATGTAATAAAAAAAATCCGTGTTTATTTTTTAGATTCATGGATTTAACTTAAAATAGTGTAAAGTAAATCTCACTAAAATGTTATATCTTAGAAATTTGAGTTCCTAGGCAAAAATGAATGCCATATTTGAATACAGGGCATCAAGTTCGTATGAAATCAGCTCCAAATACCCCAGTACCAAAACAACCGTTAGCCCGTGTAATAATAATCACATAATAAACTAAATATTCTCTAAAACTTCTTTCTTAAAAAAATCCACACGAACTTTGCGTACAACCCGATAGTTGGAGAACAAATTCTTGTGTGATGAGCAATGAATTATAGATATTACTCATCCTGATTTGATTGCCTGGTCGAGATTTTTTTACAGACTATAACTTGTATCGAAAAGAATGCATTCCAAGAAAGACTAATCACATTTCACCCACAACAATACAATGTTAATTTAAAAACAAATTAATATGTAAGTTTTTATGTTTTTTTTTGTGATAAAGTTTATTAATAGACAGGTACGCATTTTTTTTACTACAACTACTTATCTTTTACGAGAAGTTTGACTATTTTGATTGAATAAATTCCTAAATGCTTTTTCGGATATTGTTGAATGTTGAATGAACTCCAGTGCATAGATACCTCTTTAATCTCTCTCGCAAATATATTGCGACATTCATTCATACCGGGAATTCGGAATCGAAATGAAACGTTTCAGTTTATGGCCAATTTCAATTTTTTAATAGCCATAAATCGCACGAAATCAATTCGGGCGAATATGGGAAATGGATTCTTTTTTCCTGAAAAAACCATATCTGAGCAAAATATTTCTGTTAAAATGAGAGGCATAGTAGTTTTCGAGATACAAGTAAGCTCCTCCATGAGTTTAACACAAACACGTGGAATGGGCGTCTGTTAAAGGTTCGTTACCAATATAAAGGTGTGATAAAAAAGATTTATTTATTATTTTTTTTACAAGATTACCAAATTATAAAAATATAGTTAAATTAAACATAAAAGAAAAATGTTTGTTTAGTATATATTTTCCCGACCCCGGTTTCATATTAAATAAAACGATAGGTCTATCGTTTTTTTAGAAGGTCTTTTAGCATACAAATGTGAGAAATATGTCTGCTTAATTTAAATTTTCTGCTCTCTTGTTCTATCTCAGGCAAAACGATAGTTTTATCATATTTTTGGTAAAGATGTTTTTTTTACATTGGACCAGGCGTCGCTTATCCTATCTAAAAGGTTCGGCGACACTTAAGGGTAGTTCCCGCCCGATGTGCGCAAATGGTGGGGTATCTTTAGATATGACTTCATTTCAGTATTTGAAACCAACATTTTCATTTATGCTGTGAACAAGTGTCGTGTCGTTCCCAAATAATTCCAAGGGTGAATTTGTCACTGAACACTTTGTTTTCTATTAACTTGTATTAGTTGTGAGTGTATCATTGAACACTTTGTTATCTATTAACTTTTATTAGTTGTAGGTTTGTCACTGAACACTTTGGTTTCTATCGATTTATATTAGTTTTGAGATGAATTTAAAGCTCTATTATATCCATTATTGATTATTATATGTTCTGATTAGTATTGAATAATTTCTCTTTAAGTGAACATCCAAACATTGTTTGAGTAGTGGCATCAGCATATTCATATAATTTGTAAATTAATTGTCGCGCGTTTTTCCCTTCAATACCATGAAGTGGGTAAATGCTGTTTTACTTTTCTAGTATCGTGCGTTTTTCCCTTTGTACTCATTGCACAACTCAGTAATAGAGGTTACACCATATGGTGTGGTTAGATATATTTTATATGTTGTTAGCTCTTTAGGTGGGTATCTCGTGTATTTTTCCCTTGATACCCGTACAGACCCGAAGCTGGTACTGTTGTGCGTTTTCCCCCTGAGTGCCAGGATCAGTACCCAGTATGATAATTTTATTATTGATTGATAAAATTATCATTGTTAAAATAATAATTTGTAATGATTTAAACTGATAATTTGCAATGACTGTTTGTAATCTAATAAATTCTAAGTGATCCATGGTATTGTCACGCGTTTTTCCCTTCAATGCTATGAAGTGGGTACATACTGTTTTGCTTTTCTAGTATTTGGTACATCGTTTTTTGGCGCGTTTTTTCCTTTGTACCCATTGCACAACTCAGTACTAGAAGTTACACCGTAGGGTGTGGTTGGGTATTCATTATGTTTTGTTTTGTTAGCTCTTTGGTTGGGTATCTCATGCGTTTTCCCCTTGATACCCCGTTCAGACCCGAAGCTGGCACGGTTGTGCGTTTTTCCCCTCAGTGTCAGGAACAGTACCCAGTTTGATATTTGATTATTGGCTGATAACTTTATCATGGTTTCAGTTATATAGATAATCTCTATTTGAATTTATATTGATTGCTATCATGGCTATTATAACTGATGCTCTAACGAGTATCTCTCGTTGTGTATGTGAACAACTCGTGATAAAGAATGATTTGTATCGAACCGATAAATTTAAAGTAACAGATAATAAACAGAGAATAGTTTGATGGATTCGAAGTGTTCAAGGTTACGTTTATTTCCAGATAGTTAAAACTGCCATAATTGGAAGCCGCCATCATGCTCATCAAACTGGTGTACTCAGCTAGCCGTCCAGTTAGAGGAATACCGCAAAACCATCTCAGTTATTATTCAACATTCTAACTAACATTAAACGTAATTTTAAAGGATAGTGTCTAGCAACACTCTCATTAACATTAAATTATCAAAAAGTAGTTACAGTTTTTAAACTACTAACATTGATAAGATTTTCTTCTCAGTAGCCATTTAATTTGTCTATTTTTTTTATTTATTCAATTAAAATAAATAGTTATAAGTTAGCAAACAAAATCTGGAAGATGCCATCGTCAAAACAATGGTGTTTAAATGATTTTTGTTATGTTTGTGCCGAGAATGCGGTGAAAAAGTTTCGAAAATCTACATTCACTCAAAAAGTCTCCATACACTAGTCTTTTTTTAATATTTTTTAGTCCTAGAAATATTTTTCAAAGTAAATATCCGCAATCTCCTAAGGAATAGTAAAAATAATTCTAAAGTCGTTTGAAACATTTTATTTGGACAATGAAAAATAAAAGGATACTAGCAACAAAAAATTATATCAAAAAAGTCTCCATACACTAACATTTCTTATGCTAAATTGCAACTTTCTTAAACGCTAATATTTTGAACAATTGCCATTTGCTTTAATGATGGCATTAAGCCTTTTTGGAAGACTTAATACAATCCTTCTTGTAACTTCTAGAGTAATGCTCTCCCACTCTTGCCTTATTTTATTTTTGAGATATTCCCAATTTCTAACTTAGTGTTTTCTCACGCGACGTTTTAATACTTCCCACAGATGTTCTATTGCGTTAATGTCCTGTGATTGCGGTGGTGTATGAAGTTGTTGGCGGACATTATAGGTCATCCATTCCCATACAAGTCTAACAGTGTGGGATCGTTATCTTGTTGGAATAAATTACGACCCTAAAGGTCAAGCACCATTTACAACGTACAAGCAAAGGTTTTGAACACTTTGGTTTAAATTATTACCGTATATGAAACATAATACCGTCAATGAAAACTAAATTGCCTATTCCATTGGCCGATATGCACCCCCACAATAAAACATTACCTCCTCCCTGTTTCACTGTAGGACAAACATTTTCAATTTTCAAAGCTGTATTTTTTTTTCTCCAGACTTTATCCCTGCTATCCGACCCAAAAAGGTTAACTTTTGTTCCGTCACTAAAGATAAGGCTTTCCCAAAACTTACTGGTTTTATTAGCAGATTCTCGGGTAAATTGTAAAGGTTTTTTTTTTCTGAAATTAGTGGTTTTCTTCTCGCAATGCGTCCGTTATCACCCGCTCGATGCAAGCAGTTTCTAATTGTTTAAGGACTAACATTTTTTGAGAACTCTTCCTTGATTTCTTCTGCAAGTTTTGGAGCGCTTGTTTAATAATTCTAATCTTTTTCAGAACACTAGTCTCTTCCCGTGCAGTTAACTTTCTGGGACGGCCAGACCGTGGCCGCACTTTATAGGAACCGGTGGATTTGTACTGATTTATTACGTACTGTTCAGTGTCAACCAAATGCGCAGCAGTGATTTCCCAATTATTTTGCCAATATTTCTAAAGGACTTTTTCTTTTTCGATAACGATAATTTCTTTAACGATTATCTTTAATGATAATTTTTCTAACAGAAATTGGAATTTCGCAATTTTTATCACTCATTTTGCTTCAACTACTAAAACACAGATTTAAAAGTGACACTTTTAATCAAGTCTGATACATTTGTTTTAAGCGAAATTTGACACAGGTCAACTTGAACCCCAATGCCCTCCCTCACGAGCCGCCACTGATGGAGATTTTTTGATGCTAATCGTTTTATTTTTCATTGTTCAAATAAAGTGTTTGAAACAAAATTTTGAAAAAAAATTTAGTTTTATTTTTATAACTTCTTAGGAGATTGTTGATAGATTCTTTGAAAAATATTTATAATTGAACTTAAATAAAAAAGGAAAATTAAAAAAAAAAATCTTAAAAAATGTCTAGTGCATGCAGACTTTTTTAATTGACTGTATATCTGTATCTATCTACTTTAACTTGAAAATAAAAGACGTTGATAAACCATGAATTGCAAACAATGTTTGCAAAACATGTAGGGAACATTTAAGGCAATAGACGACAAATGAGGCAATTTTTGGAGTTCGGTGGGCTCATGATTTGGAGGGAGCCAAAAAATCGTTACAATGACTGTTATGTTTGCTTAGTCAAAGTACATGGTATTAACCGAAAAAAATGACCTACCCCTCTCTGGTATCTCCTAAAAGAGCTGTTTCTCATTCAGAAAACTTCCCTGTTCGAACTTTTCGGGGCCTATGGGATCTTTCAGATACATAATGTAGTACATCCGAAGATAGGCAACCTTGTACTAGCACAGAAACTGATAATTCGTCAAGCTACGATAAGCTACGTCGTCAAAATCCCTACTTTTCCTCAAGAGTTTTTAGTAACCTTATCAGAGACCTCGACCTTTCAAAACAAAAATCAGAACTGTTGGCATCCAAAGTCAATGAAAGGAATTTACTTTCTCCGGGTATTAAAATTACATGTTATGGTACTCGATAAAAAGAACTGCTTGTATTTTTTTTCCTCAGAAAATGATGTTGTTTTTTGTAATGATGTCGGAGATCGTTTATCAAAAATGGCTTTCTTGAACTACCAGTCAAATGAATGGAGACTTTTTATAGACAGTTCTAAGCGGAGTTTGAAATGTTTTTTGCTACATAGTTGCAAAAAGCATGGTGTGGTTCCCATTGCTCATTCCACAAAATTAAAGGAGGGGTATGAAACCATATCTCCTGTATTGGCAAAACTCGAGTACCATGATCATAAGTGTGTTATATGCGTTTATTTAAAAATTGTAAACTTTTTATAAGGTCAATAAAGCGGCTACACGAAATTTCCATGTTTTTGTGGGATAACAGGAAAACAAACTGACCTGAAACAAAAGACTTGACAGTTGGGAAATTAAATATTGTAAATACAACGTTAGTTACTGGCGAGAAAATAATTTTGCTTCCATTGCGCATAAAATTGGGACTAATGAAACAGTAAGTCAAAGTACTGGATGAATATGGTCCCTGTTTTAATTATTGTATATCGAGGAAATTTCCTAGTTTGAGCAAGAAGAAACTTATGGCTGGCATTTTCGATGGACCGCAAATTAGGCTTTTAATGAAAGATAACAAATTCGTGCATTCAATGAATTACAGAATCATTAGCCTGGTTTTCTTTCGTCAATGTTGTAAAAAATTTCCTAGGTAATTGTAAGTTCGAAAATTATCGCGAATTAGTGCAAAACATTTCATCAGGACCTAAAAAAATATAGAAAAAAGATACCAGGGTCGATGGGATAAACACATGATGGCTGATTACTGCTGGAGTATCATGCGTGAGTGCCTGGAAGGAACTCACTCGAAGAAGTGACGAAAAAAAAGTTTTCTCCATGTTCAATGATGTAACAAAAGGTAAAAAATAAGAAATAATCGTATTTTTCGATGCCTACAATATATATCGAAAAGTACACGTACATTTCAAAATATATATATATATATATATATATATATATATATATATATATATATATATATATATATATATATATATATATATATATATATATATATATATATATTGTTAGAACGAGCATAACGAGAATATTCAAAAACAGTTTTAGCCTTTCTGGCACCAAATCCACTGTAGACCTGTGTAATTGGTTGCAGTACATATAAGTCATAGTACAATTTTCAACTCACTGAAACTAAAGAAAATCGTCTGTATAATAACAAAAAATAGCACACAATATACTTCTAACAAATATTTATTTATTCTTTTTTTTTTAATAAAAACTACATTCTTTATTTTTGAAAATATGAACTACATACACAGGGAATTCGAGAAGAATGCTCCTTCTCAATTTTCAGGTTGATCATAACAAAGAAAAAGAAAATCAAACCAAATTTAGGTAATTTTAAATATTTATTTTTTTTATACATAACGTTCTTTGAAAATATTTAAAATGTACACATTTATTTCGCGAAAACGACTCGTGTCCTTTACTAGAAGAGAAAAGGGAGAGGGGCGGAAGAGAAAAAGTATCGAACAATAATAATTTACACAAAAATAAAGATTATTATCCGCGATGGTGTGACAAGCAACAATAAGAAACTTTACTTAAAATTATCTATAGTTAATAATATAACGCGTTTGATAATACAAATATAGAGATACTGTACAGATATTTTTCTTCTTTTACAGTTTGACTACTGCCTATCTATTAAATAACAAATAAAAAAAACATTCTATCATTCTAAATATTACATATATTTACAAGGGAAAATTGAGGTCAATGGGGAAAGGGGGCTGGGAATAGAAATTAAATCTATTTTGCTTAATAAAAATTAACAGTTGAGAAATGGTGATATATTCCTCCTTGTGTTTATAAGTTTCTGTACTGGGTAGTTACAGTTCTTCTACTGGAACATTAGGTATGAAACTCGGAGAGATTGACCATTAAACAAGTCACTTTTTTAAACTTCTCGACGCGCGTTTCGTTAACCATGTTAGTGGGATATGACTCTAATAGTTATATTTATATGACAAGCGTACTGAATGAAGCGTGTAAAAATCATGAACCTTGAAGTTAATCAAGCGTTAGAGTAATAATTCACAATGTTGACTTATAGCTCCTTTATCCTGGTTCGTGGTTTTCTTACGTTTTCTTATTTGAATGCTTTCATAAGCATCCAAAGCCTCATTATTATTAACATTATTTTTATAATTTTTATAAAATAGGTTAGATTTTGATATCTTTAGGAAAACCACTTTGAGATAGATTTAAACTTCATTCATTAAGTTTCCTTTTAACCAAGATAATTACAACAAAGAATTACATTTGGTTAAGGAGGATGTCAAAGTGAAGGATAAAGGATAAAGCAGACAAGTATGTCAAAATCCAGAATTTATGAAATTAATTCTCAAGATCGTGATCAAAGGTTGTTGTATGTTGGGCAAACTAAAAGATCTATATTAACCAGATATAAAGAACATATTGCCCACATTAGATCTGAGAGTAATGATAAATCTTGACCTGCATGTCGCCCAACACTAGCTGGTTGACCAAACCATTAATATTAGTAACTTAAGACTTTGCTTTGGATGCATATTATCACAGGCGCTAAGAAAAATTTCGTTTGTAAAACCCATTGGGCTAGGTCTATCGATTACAATAATTTTCTGAAGCCTTAAAGTAAATTGAATTTTTGTTGTATTTTTTCCCCATCCGCCGTATTTTAAGTCAGCTCTAAAGTATCAAGGCGAGCCAAACTGCCCTCACGTCGGTTTAGACGTTCTAGTTATAGTCGAATTTTGTTTATGTACACATTGATTTGGTCTGTGTTCTATATTATAAATACGTTCGTCAATTTGAATAATATTAGTGCTCCACGTTACATGATTATTGTATTTTTTACAATACAATTACAATTTTTTACAATCAGGAGAATTATTCTATTTATGTTGTGATTTATCGGGAAAATTATTATAAAAACCATTTCATACTATAAAAAATGCTGCAAATCGACCAAAAATTGTCATTCGTGATAAGTTTGATAGGTTCTATAATCCTTTGTGTTTTTCCTTGCATAAAAGTTGGATGGTCAGCTATATCAGCGAAGAAAAAATCGTCGTCGTGCACTAGCATCGTATAAAGAGAATGAACTGTTGTATAAAGAACAGCGAACGCGTTTCGAAATCAATACATGACGAAATCGGTTCATGTACACCACAACCATCTGTAAGCCAATAAGACGTTACAAATCGTCGACCGATTTAAATTGTTTCATTTGTAGTTATTTCAAGAAAAACAATACTACAAATCTTTTTTAATGAGCCACCAGCAGCTTTGCTAATTATCAATAATTGACTATATTGTATCTATGAAGCACATCAAAATTTGTTAGGTAATAAATTTAAATATTATAAAGCGCCAATGCTTCTATTGGAAACTTGGAACAATATGGAACACTAAACTCGAAGAGATTTACCACTTAACAGCAAACCAGTTTTTTCAAGCTTCTCGACGCGTGATCGCTAACCTTGTTATTCACATCAGGAGATTATTTAATCCATCATTATTGATTTAATCTATCAGTTTAAATCATCTCCTGGTGATGCTAACATGGTTAGCGAAACGTGCGTCGAGAAGTTTGAAAAAAGCGATTTGGTGTTTAATCACTTTTTTAAAACTTCTCGTTGCGCTTTTCGCTAACCATGTGTTATTCAACTTCAGGAGATGATTTAATCTCTCAGTTTAAATCATCTCTTGATGATGCTAACTTGGTTAGCGAAACGCGCGTCGAGAAGTTTGAAAAAAGTGATTTGGTATTTAGTGGTAAATCATTTCGAGTTTAATTTATCATAAAGTTTGTTACAACAAGTACGTTGCATCAAACAAGAAATTGGAGTAATAAAGGAGGTTGACCATCAATCAGCATTACACAAGAACAATTACCAGATGCTCTCGAAAAATTGATGGTGGATTTTGAAGACCAGGTTTCAAATAACGCTTTTGAATTACCGTACCTGGCCAACGAAGGGCTATATTTTGAGAAATAGAAGATGCAGTAGATAAGCGCGGTAGCTTTGTGATTTTTTCTTATCCAACTAGGAAGAATAAATCTTTAGTTTTTATGGCGGATATTCCACCTAACGATGTGTTCGTGTACTGGAATGTAGTAAAATCGCCTTTTGTGCTAAAAACCTATGGGAAGAACTATTGAACTATAAACTACATGAAATTCTTATAGAAAAGGCTTTTAACAAATTTAGAACCAAAACTCCAATTCTTGGCAAACTACACCTGATGTAAATGATAAAATCTCCTTTTCCAGGCCCTTGAATTAGGCCTTGCAAATGAAATTCAGATCGTAGAATAATGTCAATGAACAAATTTTATATTTCTAGGAAAATTCATTCATAACGATTGTCAAAACTTATCTATATAAAAATTAAATGTGATGATATTGTAAATTCATTAATATTTAACGTCTTTCTGAACTTAAATCATCAATCTAAATCGATCCAATGGGTTTTTTAAACTGAACGTTTCTTAGCACCTGGTCTACTGGGTTAGTCCAATAAAAATCAGGACTGATTTATTCCTGCCAAGGGGAAGGGGTTGACGTGGTGGACGTGGGGTGGTTTTTATAAGTTATATTGAAGGTGGCTAATGTCAGGTAACCTAGGAAATCTGGCTCAGTTGTCTCCGAAACTTTGGAGTGCGTAGATCGCGCAAGAAGTGAACGTGTGTTTTAAATTCGTGTCGAGTCAAAATGCAACAAAACATCGAGCAGCTATGTGCCATCAAATTTTGCGTGAAATTAAACAAATCCGCTACAAAGACTTTTTACATGATCCGTCAGGCTTACAAGAATGAAATCATGTCCAGAACACGTGTTTTTGAGTGTCATAAAGGATTCAAAGGAGGAACGTTTGGAGACCGATCCAAATGTTCTGAACAGACTGATAACCGGTGACAAAACTTGGATCTTCGAGTATGATCCGGAGACCAAAAGCCAAAGTTCTGAGTGGCACACAAACGTATCTCCTCGACCAAAAAAGCTCGCATGAGCAAGTCAAGAGTGAAATCGCTTATTCTCTTCTTTGATGCAAAAGGTGTGGTCCACAAAGTGGACAAAAACAGTGAACAGTAAATTTTACGCAGAAGTGCTCGAACGTTTGAGGGTGAGGGTCCACCGTGTCCGAAGAGAAATGGCCGATTCCTGGATTCTCCATCATAACAACGCACCCAGTCACACGTCGCTTATTATGAGGGAGACACTGGCGAAAGACAATGTGGCAAGGCTGCCCCAACCACCTTATAGTCCAGATGTGGCCACCCAGACTTTTTATTGTTCGCTCGGATCAAGAGGAAGGTGAACGGACATCGTTTCGGGACGATTGAGGCAGTCCAAAAGGCTTCAACGGAATGCTTGAATAGCTTTCCTGTTGCGGAGTTCCGGGGGGCGTGTGGAGATTGAAAAAACCACTGGCAGTCATATTTTGAAAATTATTAAGTTACTTTACAAATTCTTCTTCAATAAATATTTTTTATAACCTCAGTACCGATTCTCATTGGACAAACCTTGTATATGAAAGCATTCAAATAACAAAATGTAAGAAAACCCTGAATCGGGATAAAGGACCTAGTCCGTCCAGTCAACTTTTATAATTATTTATGTAACCCTTTGGTAACTTCGCTGTTTATAATTTTTGCACGCTTCATTAGGTACGGTTGTCATATAAATAAACCATAGTTTACTTTTGGAATTAAATTGAATCATCTCCTAATTGATCCATCTCCTGATGATGCTAACATGGTTAGCGAAACGTGCATCGATAAGTTTAAAAAAAGTGGTTTAGTGTATAGTGGTAAATATCTTCCAGTTTAGTGTGTGATTTCCAAAAAAGAGGAAATCTGGGAGAACAGTATACCATACTGTAATTTCTTTAAAGGGGCTGAAAACATGACTATTTCTTATTGAAAGTAAAATATTTATGCCATTGTATCCACCCAGTAGAACGTGGTACATTATTGTAAAAAAAAAACTTTTCTTAAACGGTATTATATATGTAATTTAACTTTTTTTATCTTATTTTGTCTGGTGAAACAAATTAAAAACTTTCAATATTCTGCATGTTTCATAAGAATGAATAATTAGTGTCTGTACATGATAATCTTGTAGAATACCTTTCCTGTAACCACATACAAGGTACTCATTAAAAACTCACTCAACTACATAATTACGAATCATCAGCAGTCATTGAACTGAATTTTTTTAATTAAAGTTATCTTCCAGTTTAAAGAAAAGTTTTCTTTCACAATTACACAAAAGAAAAACAAAGAAGTAATATATTTATACAAGTTAAAATCCAACAAGTACAATTACGTATGTACAAAAAGAATTTGAATTAAGACACAACGTCAGAACGCGCCGAAATGTCATGAGAGATCACACTGTATCTAACTCGTCTACAACGTTAAAATCATCTCGAATATCAGATCACTAATATTCCATATTCTTATTTATTTTATTACACGTTAGATATCACAATTTCATTTAAAAAAGATTTGTTTTTTCTTTCTATTCTAATTATACAGTCCACTGATGTAGCTTTAAGAGTGTTTAGTAGATCACCTCGTACACTGTTGCTTTTTTGTCTCCTGACCCGGTGACTATGTATTTGTCGTCAGCAGATATGTCACAACTCAAGACACTTGAAGATTCTTTCGACTAAAACAGAAAGAAGCTTTTAGTTTGTTGTATTAGAGCTGTCGGTGATAAAAAAAGCAAAATCAAAACAATTCTCTTCATAGGAAAAATATCGTTGGTATACAGGAGAAAGTCCAAATTTCCAAGATCTTCATTTTTTAACAATAAAATGCTTAAAACGTAATATATTTTTACAAACAAAATGATCAGTTGCATTTTTTATGAATAAATTTTACAATCTCATATTTCACAATTGATCAATTCTATATCTTAAAAAGGCATACAAGAGAAAATGACCAAGTGGACTGGGGAACAATTTCTCCCGTTATCGCTTCTAATATTTTTGTATATGGCCAAATCAGGATAGCCATGGATCGTTCTAAAGTTAACAGTTTCAGTTCGAAGTTTAAATTGTAAACATTATTATTATTATTAAGATCCTCACAATACTATCTTTACAATATACAATACAATCATTTTCAATACAATACCATACAGCCTGTATGTCTAGAATTTACACTAATATAATAAGAATACTAACCCACAACCAACAAAGCATTGATTGTGTGTGGGTCAAACCCAAGAAAAGAAAATAGAAATTTTAGAAAAAGAAAACCCGTCACAACATTCAGCACAGGCATTCACATTACATGAAATAAAAATAAAAGGATGAAAAAGGACTCAACCCCACCCCTTATATTAAGGCTCAAGAACAAGGGAAATCAATTCAGCCATGCTGACAAACACCGACCTGAATGAGGCGCGTACATTTTCTTTATATTTTGCTTAAATTCCAGATAACTGATGTTCTCCTTCACAGTGTTATCTCTTATGTCTTTCGACAAAGGGTTAAATAAACGAGGAATCAAGACGTAAGAGGACTTTCTCACTCCAGTTTTAGTGAATGGAATGTATAAAACAGTCGCACCACCAGCCCTTGTGTCATAATGAACGTGTTGCTTATACGTATACTCCGGAGAACTAAGATGTTTATATAGGAGAACAGCTCTCGCCACATAATACTGGCATTTCAAAGGAAGAATTCCCGTCATAAAAAAAAAGTTTGCATTCTCTCAATCGACTCAAGGTGGCTGTTGTATGTGTCACCCCAGGCAACAATTCCATATGTCAAAATAGAATTAGCAAGAGCATAGTATATATGTCTTAATATCAAATGCACATATAGATAGACTCTGATGCTTTCCTAAATTGGGTCATCACAACAAAGAGCCTTTTCTTTAAATTGGCTTAATTTTCTTAAAATATGAGGTTTCCAAGAAGTAGCTCATCCTAAGTAACACCAAGATACTTAACTGCAGCAGACTGTTTCACCTCTATACAGTCACATGATGCATCTCTACAGTTTAAATGATGCCGTTTAATAAGCTAATCAAAGTGCCAGGGTTTCTGAAGGGCAAAATTAAGCAGCCTAGTCTTACTCATGTTAATGAGCATTTTTTTTTTATAAAGCAGTTTTTCAATATTTTCAAATCGCTTTGATTATTTTGCAGCACTTTTAATTTTGTATCCTATGCGTATAACAGGGCTGTGTTATCAGCAAATGTAAAAATGTGGCCCTTTATTGTTAAAGAACTAAGGTAATTTATATAAATTATAAATACTATTGGGCCTAACACAGTACTTTGAGGGACTCCACATAACACTGATTTCTCTGTGCTTTTATACCCATTCACTTGTAACAACCTGAGTTCTTCCAGGTACATAACTATGGAACCACTTACAGATAGTCCCCCTTATCCCTAATGCTTCCAGCTTTTCTAATAAAACAGAATGCGACACAGTATCAAATGCCTTACTAATATCTAAAAATAACCCCTTTACATATTTCTCTTCATTAAGGATATTATAAAAGTAACTGGTAAGCCGAAACAAGGCTGGGTTCGATCCCAGACCCTTTCTAAAGCCATATTGAGTTTTTGCAACTTTATTGTGTCTAAATAATTATTTAACTGTTGTACGATTAATTTTTCAGAAACTTTTGATAAAGTTTGAGTTCCAAGCTCATCATACCGCGTACTCTTATTTCCATCTGATTGGCTGATAACATTCTTCACAGTATCGTGATCAACAGGAGTGACTGCAAATGACGTCACCGTATGCAGCAGGGAAGATCTCTCGCATTTTATGTATTGCTCGACTTGCTTTGTAACAGCCCCAGGTACACCATCAAAATTCTTAGAAAATGCTTCTGATACTCCCCCCCCCCATTATATGGTTATACCCTTGGCCATCACACAGAGTAATCTCCTTGCGCTTAGTCCTTCCTTGACCCACAGATTCATTAATTGTCTGCCAATTTTTTTCATGTTACTATCACAGTTGGCAATTTGTCATTTAAAGTATTTCCTTTTCACCAGTTTCAATAGTTTGTCTAAATAATTTCTGTAAGTTCTATTGTTATTTAAAAGTTGAAGATTGCCTTTTTGATTAGTCCACTTTCGATATAATGCTCTCTGGTTCTAATACTAAGCTAACTAAGATACTGGTTATCAATGGCTTCAATTTCCGTTTTTGGCATTTGGTTTATATTCCTCTGCGCAATCCTCCAGAATGTCATTATATATTGCATAAAATACTTCAACTGCTGAGTTCACAGCATTATGTCGGTAAATGTCACTCCAATCTACCTGCCGTAACCGATCACACATTCTCTTATAATTTATTTTTATGCAATCGGTAATATTATATTATATTATATTATTATTATTTAGTTGCGTGTGTTAAAGTACTAAGCATTTTAAAATTACAAGAACTATAAACTTCATTATTGTTTGTAATAATAAATTTGGAAATTATTTTACTCTGACTTCTGGTAAGTAAGATTTTGGTTATTTTTTGTGCCTTTTTGGCTAGTATGTTCAAAATTTTAGTTTCAAAATGAGCGCGAACAGTTCAAATAATCGTTACAACAGTATACATGAAATTATTCAAGATTTTATGGGCATCTCAGATGGTACAGATTCGGATTCCACTTACATAACTACTATTTGTGAAAGACAAATTGACCCCACAATAAATGCTTATTAACAAAAGATTAAACAAAGAGAGAGAGAGAGAGAGAGCAGATTAAACAGAAACGTAGATGGAGTACTAAAGATTCTCAAGGAACAGAGCGAGACAAAAATAAGTTACTTAAAAAATCCTTAGTTTATTATAACACAGAACAATTATAACACATAACTTAAAAAAAAAGGTTATTCAGACATAGTCACAGATTCGATGCATAGTGCGATAGAACAAGCTAAAAGGTACATCCCTGTGTTTTGTATGAATGATTGGAAAACAATTATGACAATAGCAAGATCCAAGAAAGGATATAATTCAATTTCTGATTCCTATAGTGTTATTCAGTTAATCTACAATGAACTTTATTGACCTAAAACAACTCAGCAAGTCAACACAAAAAAATACTACTCGAGACGAAACTGGTCAAAAAGTAGAATGGTTGAAGATCAAACAATTGCGGTATGAGAAGAAAACAAATAATTTAATGATGTTCAGGTACAATTATGATGAAGAATACAAAGTTCTAAAGTAAAAGGAAAAGTAAGGGGTAGACCCAGTAATATACCACGAGAAAAAGATTTGAATAAATGCTATTCAGAACCATTACCAGTATCGAAAAAAAAAAATGACTTAATTAAACTTTGCAAAACTGGAGTGATTGATTCCCAATGAGTATCATGGTTGTTAGATGAACTTGCCAAGTAACAGCTCCGTAAAAGACAGGTGTTCTGAAACTGCACAAGACGAAAACAGTGATGATGAAGTATGTCAGGAATATTTTTTTATTCTACTTAATTTTCATTATTATTAGTGTTATACTATGTTTAATAATTTATGATAATTGTGGATTTGTAACTTAAAAAAAAAAAATATTAGTAAACAACTAGAACTTAATTTCCTTAAAATATGAAAATAATAATATATGACCAATATTATAATACTTTAATCACTTTGGCTCCTGCACTTGATTAACAATGACAATTGTTCACCATAAATAATTGATTTTATATTTGACCGCGAACCTTCAAATGCCAATATCTAAATTAAAATTATTAATACTGGACTTGTTTACTTTCTCCTGTATACCAACGATATGTACACAGTATGTCGGAAAAATAAGGGGACTTTTGAAAATGAAAAATAAACAATTAATTATTTTGGCAACATTTTTCACCGAGCTTTGGATGCGCAGTGGCCCAACGCCCGAAAGCTCATTCGAAGCAGTGCATTTGTGGTGTTAACATCGGTTAAGTACTGTACATTCCAGGAACTCTCCTTTCTCTGTCTACACCCAGATAATATTCACCAATGGCATTTTAATCCTGTGGAACGAATTCCCGAAGTATAATAATCGAGACTTCTGAAAAGGCATTTTTTTTTCGGAGAATCTGGGAACTTCCATGTAGCACTTTGGCGCTTTGTTTGGGGCTTGTACTTGAAGCACCAACTCTTATTACCAGTTACAATGGATTCCAGGAATGTGCAGTTCCATCTGGCTGTTTTAATAAGGTCCTTGCAATGTTCAACGCGAGTAATTTCTTAGTTTTCATTTAAGACATGACGAACAAATCGAGCCCAGACTTTTCGTTTGGTTAAATCCTTTGTCAAAATTTCGCGAATCATGTCTTTGGTCATATTTAATGCCTCCGCTATCCATCTCACAGTCGAATTCGCATAGTAGGTGATAATTTCGACCGACCTCGAATCGTTTATACCACCATTCGAACGCGCGAGTACGGAATGAGCAATAAAAATTCTACCGAACTTGAAAGAATATTTAATATTAGCTCTTTGTTTCATCGTGTTTTTGTGAGGAGGTGCAAAAGGTACTCGTTTTCTAATGGAAATATACAGCTTTTAGATTATATATTGCCTCAATAGATGACATCTCAATAGATAGCGTCTCAATAGATGACGCGTTTGCTTTAAATTTAAAAGGTTCCGTTCATTTTCTGACATGCTGTGTAGTTTTTCTTAAATAATATCCGAGTAAAAAAAATCCAAAGTTATTTTAGGTCTTCAACTTTATTCTTGGAATTTATTGATTACCTTTGACATTGATTTATGAAAAAAATTAGACAAACTTAACATTCGAAGTAGTCTCCTTCATCTTCAATGATACACTTTCGGCACTTATCAGGCTAGTGTTGAGTCCCATATCGAAAAAACTTAGTGATTTTGATGTCGTTGATGCTTTTTTCGACTTGCTCAAGGGATGTGAAGTCTCGGGAATATGCCTGATGCGATAAAATTATCTCGATGATCGTTTCAACACTCCTTTTTACTTTACGTTTGATGGATCGATCGATATCCATCTCACAGTCAAATTCGCATCGTAGGTGATAATTTCACGCACTTTTTCCATCAATTCATCGCGAAATTTGTTTTTTTTTTGCCGATTTGCGTTTGAGTCGTTTTTCAAAGCACCAAAGCATCACGACCGTCCTGGAATTGCTTGTACCACTCGAACTCGGGTGTTCGGAATGAGCAATAAAAACTCTACCGAGTTTGAAGGAACATTTTATATTAGCTCTTTGTTTCATCGTGTTTTTGTGACGAGGTGCAAAAAGTACTGTCACTTTAAGCTCTATAACTCGACAATCCGTTGATCGATTCTAATGATGACGGTCTCGTTTTCGAAAGGAAATATACAGCTTTCAGATTATATATTGTCTCAATAGATGGCGTCTCAATAGATAGCGTCTCAATAGATGACGGGTTTGCTTTAAATTTAAAAGGTTCCGTTCATTTTCCGACATGCTGTGTAATTTTTCTTAAATAATATCCGAGTAAAAAGAATCCAAAGTTATTTTAGGTCTTCAACTTTATTCTTGGCCTTTATTGATTACCTTTGACATTGATTTATGAAAAAAGTTAGACCAACTTAACATTCGAAGTATCAGGCAAGTGTTGAGTCCCATATCGAAAAAACTTAGTGATTTTGAAGTCGTTGATGCTTTTTTCGACTTGCTCAAGGGATGTGAAGTCTGGAGAATATGCCTGATGCGATAAAATTAACTCGATGATCGTTTCTACAGTCCTTTTTACTTCACGTTTGATGGATCGAAAATCAGTAGGGATTTAACTGTTCATGAGGGATGCTTTTACAGCTGTTTGGTAACATTCCTATAACCCACAAATGCCAGTTAACGGTAGTGTAGGATGCTCCTAATTCCCCGAAAAGTTTCCTAGTGCTAGTTCTAGAATCTGAGCTACAGCTGTTCTTAAAACGTCGGCCTCCAGAGACCGTGGACGACCTGATCTGCCCTTATCTTCAAGACTCGTGGCTCCTTCCTGGAATCTTTTAACTATAGCTCAACGGTGCTGATTGATAAAGCATATTCTCCCTCCACTTTGCAAATCTTGTGTGTGGTATCAATCGGTTTGAAGCGTTTTTTAAAATTATGTCTCAAAATTATCCTAATGCACCTACCAACTTTCTAACTCCACCACCACTAAAAGAAACTCTATCAATCTCAACGCTCTCCTAAAATTAGCGACGAAAGGAAACCTCGCCTTCACGACACTCTTCGAGACACTCAAGATTTCTTTTAATCAATCGGTATTAGGGTCACGTCACTTTCCCCCATCCTCACTTTCAATTGCACAATCAGACCATTCATTCTCCAGTTCAGTCATTCCTACGTCGTTTTCCTCTCATCTATTCTCAGTTATAGTATTTTTCCTTCTAAACTTCGTTCACGCTTTATTCTGCTATCCACCCGATATTGAATGGTAGCCCCCCTCCTGATATGATCAAAAGCTTCCATCTGGTAACTTTATCTACATTTTCCGTTTTCTGTTTTTTTCTTGAATCTAGCTCTGTACCCTGCTCGGTTCCTATGTCCGATTGCACACTGCAATCTTTTCCAGGACACTTCCACTCTGTCGAGTTCCCGAGCTCCATTATTTCTGTCATTCTTGCATTATTTTTTCCTCGCTGTACTTTTTCTTAATTATCTTCTTCCTCTATCCTATTTTGCATTGCCTTTCCTTTTGTTCTTTCCCTATATCTTCACTTGCCAACTTATCTACCTTTCTCTTTCTAACTCCGTATTTCTTGGGTTCTACGCAAATCTTAGGTTTCGACCATGGTTTCGTAATTCTACTAGTTTGTATTGAAACTCAACTAGTGGGGGTTTGTTCCTTGTCTTCCTGTTTTCAACCATTCTTATTGCCTTAATAAAGGGTTTCCCAATAAGAACGGTGGGATTTGAATTTCAAATAAATCACCGAAAATTCGGCCAAAAATCGTGCTCATTGTTTTTATTAGATGGTATATTTTATGCCATTTATGATTTAAACAAAATATCATTCAAGTGACCACCTCGACTTTTCTTGCACTGGTTGGTCCGATTGGCCCAATTTTCGATGACTTGGTGGAGTATATCGGGTGGTATGGTGACTATGGTTGCTCGAAGGTTCATCAAGAGTCGTGGTGGCCAGTTGCATCGTAATATGTGCTGCATGGTAAGTTCTTGTTGAAAATATAGCCGTCTTGTTGAAAATATAGTTTGTCCGCATCAATGTCATTAATTTTCGGAAACACAAAATCATGATAGCGTTCGCCATTTACAGTGACGGCCCGTCCTTCGACGTTTTTGAACAAATACGCCCCGATAATGCCTCCGTACCATAATCCACACCAAACAGCGATTCTTTTTTTTGTTTTTTTAGTTTTTTGAGGCCAACCATTCATCAAGCCAAATTTTCATTTCTGCGTAAGAATGTAAGTGTTCCGATAAGTCCGGTGAATACGAAGGATGAGGCAGAACGTCTCATTTAATGTTTTCCAAATAGTTTTTTACACATTTTGCAACATGAGGCCGAGCATTGTCATGTTGAAAAACTACTTTATCGTGTCTTTGGGCGTATTCTAGTCGTATTCAATTATTGTCGGTATAGATCGCTAGTAATTGTTACACCAGTTTTCAGCAGTCCTTAATAAACAGCTCCTCTACTATCCCACCAAATACACAGCAAAGCCTTATTTCCATGTACATTGTGCACTGGTGGTGATGTTGAAGGTTAACCTGGATCTGCCCATGATTTTATGCCCTTTGGGTTATCAAAATAAATCCACTTTTCATCACCTGTCACAATTCGATGCAAAAAAATTATTTTCTCTCTGACAGGCAAAATGGTTTTTCACCTTTCAATGTCACTTTCCTTCAATTCATATAGAACATATTTTCCTACCTTCTGGATCTTTCCCAATGCGTGTAGACATTCGAAAATGATGAATTTCGAAAAATTCAATGCTTCTGTCAATTGTTTCAACTTTTGAGTTGAGTCTTCATCCAGTAATGTTTGCAAATCTGCATCTTCACTGCATCTTCAACTTTTTTGGCTGTTCTGAACGCTCCTTGTCTTTAATGTCAAAATCACCACTTTCAAAGGGTTTAAACCATCGTTCACAGGTTTTTTGGGTTGGAGCATGTTTGCTATAAGCTCCAACCAACAATCGATAACTTCTTCATTCTTCAAATTAAAGAAGGCAGAATGAAAATTAATAACGAACTTGTTTTTGATGGCGTATGTTTCCAAAACATCATAGACGTCATTAGTCTATACCAACAAATGTATTAGTAATGCCATCTCTTAGTAAAATCGACATTGTTAACCGAAACATCTATTAGTTCATTATTAGAGCAATTCTTTTATTGGAATCGTCTGTGTAAAACACTAAACTCGAACTGATTTATAACTAAGAACCAAATCATTTTTTTTAAACTTCTCGTCGCGCGTTTCGTTAACCATAATCTTTCGTTTAGCATAATCAGAAGATGATTCAATCTTGTGACGATGCTAAATAGATTAAATCATCTTCTGGTGATGCTAAGATGATTAGCGAAACGCGACTTGAGAAGTTAAAAAAAAAGATTTTGTGTTTAGTGGTAAATATCTTCGAGTTTATTTTAGTTGATATTTTACCTGGAATATACTGGCACCATAAGGTGTTCTCCAAGCGTTGAGCAAGTTGTCTTTTCCAGTAGAAACGAACCATTTACCACAAGCGGCAAACCTCAAACTCAATACGCAACTCTCGTGTAAATGTAACTGGTACTTGTCGGGTTTGTTGGCGTGCAATACTTCCACGTTGGAGTTTTCCATACCCACCGCCAACCATTCACCTGTTGGACAGTAACCTAAAGAAAATATCTGGGAGCTAAAATCATGCTGCTGCAACTGTCGGCCTTCTCTTAAGTCCCAACTGCGCACTGTGTTGTCCAAGCCTGAAAGAATATCATATTTAGTTCTGAAAGATGATGGTAAGGTGCTGTTAGTTACCTCCGGTCCATAGCTTAGTACCATCTGCAGATATATCTATACAGGAGGCACCGTCAGTGTGACCTTGAAATTGTCGTACTAGGGTTTGATTATGCAAGTCCCACACGGCTATATTTCCATCTGAACAGCAACTAAAGCACACCTAGAAAAAAGTTACTGTTAGCATTGAAATAAATAAAAATCACTGATCCAATAAAACACAACGCTTTATCGTCTCTGTCTTTTCGTAAACTTGACGATTACTGTGATATTTTATACTGTTATGATTTCAAGTATAAAGTCTCCTAACGTCCCGTATTTAGTTTTGGATTTATTTTTCTTGGCTTTTCCTACATTTTCTGAAAAAATAAACCATGACCCGGAACAATCTGACGAATCGTAGTCGAGATTGTACCAAGTCGAAATGAAACCGGAATTTTTGTATAGAAAATAGACGTTTATTGTATGAAAATCATAAAAAATATTTTATTTGAAGTATTGCCCATCGCTAGCTATACATGTTTCCCACCACGCCAAAAAAACTGTTGCTCCTTTGAGGCAAACCAGTCATCGAGTCGTTTTCGTATATTTTCGTAGGAAGTTAAGCGCTGCTCAGCAAGTGCGTGATCCATCGATGCAAATAAGTAGTAATCGGATGGAGCCAAGTCTGGTGAGTAAGCCTCATACGAAAGTACTTCCCAACTAAATGCCTCAAACGTTTCCTTAAGCAGTTTTGCTGGTAGTCAGATAGGAAGTGTGTGGTCTTGCGATAATTGCTACAGGAATACTTTTTTACAGTGGACCATATCTGCGAATGTTTCGGTCAGAACAGCGTGTACTCGGTCAAGTTGAGCTGAGTAGAGCTGAATTTTCACCCTGCCATCAGTTAAAGTGAACTGTTCCTTCAAAATTCCACCAAACATCTAGCAAATCTTTCAGGCCTTGTTACCGGAAGAGCTGGGTGCCTGGACATAACCCACTGCCTGACATCATTAGGATTATTAAAATAAACCCATTTTTCATAGCAGATAACAATCCGTTTGATGAATCAATAATCAGTGGGGTTTTTAAAAAGAAGTTTACACACTTTAACCAGTCGCGTGACTTGATGCGGCGACAGTTCTTGAGGGATGCTTCTACAACTCCTTAGTAACATTTCTCTAACTCGTAAATACCAGTTAACGGTAGTGTGGGGTAGTCTTAATTCCCCGAAAAGTTTTCTAGTGCTTGCTCTAGGATCTGCAGTCACAGCTGCTCTTAAAACGTCAGCTTTGAGAGTCCGTGGGACTCCTGATCTTCCCTTATATCAAGACTCGTATATCCTTCCCGAATCTTTTTAAACCAAACCTAAGTGGTGCTGTTTCGTACGGGACATTCCTCCTCTACTTTGCAAACCTTACGCTTTTAAGCTGTTTTTAAAGTAATGTCTTAAAATTACATTAATTTCGCGACTTCTTTCACTCATATTAACGTTTCTGTTAAAAATCATCCACTGAATATTTCATACTGGAATAACTTCAATACCGAAAAAGAAATGTTTATTTGTCGGAGCAAAAAGTTGAAATTGAATTAATCATCTGAAGTGTGAAGTATAATTTATTACAAACAAAGAAAAAAACGCGAATACACTCTGCTCTATTTCTTCCCTCAAACTTTAATTTTCAATATAAACCTTCCACACCAACTTCTAAGGGCCGGTTCTACAATGCAAGAATATACCAGGTATAAGCTATACTTGGAATAAAATTTGAAACGCCCGTTGTTCAGAACGTACGTTTTTATTGTTTTGACGTACGAATTTTATTCCAAGCTTATACCTGGTAAATTCTTGCGTTGTAGAACCGATCCTAAGTCGTTTTCGTCCGCGTTTCGTTACCCATGTCAAAAAAATAGATTCAAATGTTCCCCTTGAATGTTTTGTCTCACTTCATCCTTTGTTCAGGGTGGCGCACAATAAGATTCCTAGTTTGTTCGTTACGTAAAATAAAAATGATTTATTATACAATGATTACATTATTTATTACATAAAAAATACACAAATTATTTATCATCTATAAAAGAAAAAATTATAAACTACAAAGAACTAAAAAATTTATGATTTTTCAAAAATAGGTATTTTATTTTGCGCCATTATGTATCCCCGAACTCTTTGCCTCCAAAAATCCTTCCCAATACCGTTCACTCCCACAAACCCAAAAGTTTCTCTTCTGATGCTCCCAATATTTATGATATACAACAGTTTTATATATTGTTAACTTTAATCCTCTAAATAATTAATTGATTCTCAAAAATCTATTAAGGGAATAGATACTGCGACTTTCCACCATTAACCTTCAACTATTCAATAACAAGTAATGGTGTAACGATTATGAAGATCGTCGTGATGATATAAAAGAACTTACCTTCGAATCTGGACTAATGGCTAGTGCATAACACGCAGGTGCACTAGATGTCAATTCAGCCTTGATTCTAGGCGTTGGACTTGCCAAATCCCAGATAGATAAATTGCTGGCCTCTCCACCGACGATCAGCGTTCGGCCGTCTGGCAGTAGTTTAACCGACCTGATGTAGTTATCTCTTTGCTGGAATAACTTCAAAATTAGATTACAAGGCAACAAAGATGCAAATCTCCAATTACCAGACAATCAAGCTGTGACACAGGGCTTTTCGAACCTGGTTGACTTATATCCCATACCTTTACACAACCCTTTCCACCAGTATAGACGTATTTGGTGGGGTTGGATATCGTTACAGCGCATACCACCTCACCATGATTCAATGTATTAATCTGGCGCGCATGACGGGGTATTCCAGGACCTACCAGAGCATCCTGAGGAAATGGAACAGGCTGCATTTGACCATCAGCACTCACATGAAAGGAATATGCCCTAAAATAAAGATAATTTTAAGTATAATATTGTTTATATAAAATACGGAGCATTAAAGGAATAACTTTCGTAAATTTAACCGACGATTCTTCCCATCGTTTGAAAGAAAAGAGTTCCTTATAACAAGTGTCTAAAACCTAAGGACTTTCGCGAATAAAAATTACAAAGTTATTAAATCTTTAATCGAAAGGCCATGCTATGAATTGACATTTTAAACAATACTAACTGATTATTATTTAGCAAATAAACTAACGAACATTGTTAAAACAATTTATAAAAATTAAGAATCACGCAATATATCAGCGAATATAGCACTAGCAACATCGCATTGACTAATTGAAATGACCCCCCATGACAAAGTTCCATTTAAAACCAAGATGTATTTTGGACACGAACACCACGATATGCTTCTTATTTACGGAGGAGCTCGTATTAACGAGAACGTATTTTTGTAGGTGTCGACCAGATTAGAAATATGCCAGGATTTTTCCAACGTGTTTGGGAAAACTGCTTAAAAGGATGCAATTATAAAGACCCAAATGGTGGACATTTTAAACATTTTATTTAATAAAACAATGAATATTGTGTTTCTTAATATGACGTCAATCGTTCAAAATATATAATGGTGTGAAAAATCAGTTCTAATAATTTCGATTTTTACATTAAACGCCAATACTGTGTAAGTTTTGCTTTCTTTGTAACCAAACCAAATTTAAGTTGAAATGCATGCAATAAGTGGCTATAAAAATATTGTAAAAAGAAAAGAAAAGAAAGAAAAATGAATTTATTTCGATAGTTTTATAACACGCCGAAGCGACGTTGCCAATTGTTAATAAAATTTTCAAAAGTTCTGACCCATTTTCCACGAAAATGGTCACATGTTTTAAGGAAACTTTTTGTTTAAAACTATGTAAAAAATCATTGATTAAATTTACGAAAGTTATTTCCCTCGCACCCTGTATATTAGTTTAAATTTGACGAAGACACACAGTCTAACACTTTTCAAAAGTCGCAAACCCGGTTATACCTGCAGGAAAAGTCATGACTAAGTTTTTCTAGCATAGTCTTGGTGTAGTGCTCATGGACTGAATTGAAAGCTGCTATTCGCGCTAAACGTCCATATATATGAGGGTTGGCTTTGTGTATGAAAATTCTAAGTGTGTCTAAAGTCTAAGTGTGTTGAATTGCAATGTGACTACGTCGATTTTTTTTTAAATAATGAAATTATAGAATACTTTACACTTACGGCTTGCCCCCAGGTATTCCTGCTAAGCTGGGTACAACAGGAGCTCTCATTTGTGAATGGGGATCGTATCCGACTTGAAGGGGTGGTCTAGGGTAGTTATTTAGTGCGGGGGGTAGATTGTTGTGTAACCCCGCGTAACCGGCACCAGCTGCTGCAGCTGCTTGTAGGTCATGAGCTGGAGCACCTGAAATATTATTAAACGAAGTTATGTGCTGTAACTGAAAAAAAAAATGATCAGGTACCATTAGGTATTCCTAAATAAGGAGGATATTGTCCTAACGGTGGTGGTTTTAGGGGCTTCATCCCACTGCTACCCGATGATCCAGCAGCTGACGTTGGAGTCACCGGTTTCGAAATAGGGGTGGTTGGTTTTTCCTCCATTTTCTTTGTGGATGGTGTTGAAGCATTACTCGAAGTACCAGACCTGGACAAATAAAACGAGTTTGATTAGGGAGTCATATAAATTTTAATCTTGTATTTGATCTGGATTACCTTGGACTGTGAGGTCCCGGATGTTCCTTTTTTGGGATTTTGTCAATTCCATTTTCTCTGGGCGAGGCAGTGCCGTTCGGTGGAGAGATCGGATCTTCCGAGGCGTCGTCGACCACTAAGTCCTGATCACTCTTTTCACCGTCACTGTGCTGTAAAATAGAAAGAAAAAGGTTAAAAATTAGTCATCCTGGATTGAATTTGGGAGGAAAAAAAATATAATGGAAATGCTCTGATGTAGTGATATCGTAAAATTTAACTCATTTTATGGAAAATAGCTTTGACAAATAAGAAAGGCGCGGAAAACGTTGACATGTGACCCAATTCAAAAACAATGCATTAAATAAATGGTCTTTCAAATTGAGCCGTTTTTTTAATTCTTGAATAAAACGCAGAATTTACGTTGATTTCAAAAAACTTATTATTTATAATTGAAGCATAGTGTATGACATTTAAACACAAAAGACAATGTCTGTCAAATGATCACCTCTTGCAGCTCCACAGACATCTACTCTATTGTCAACAGTTTGGCATAAGCCTGGCTCCATCTAGCCAATGACTCGAATCAATTCATTCTTTAGTTTAGAAATCGATTGTAAATTGTTCTTATAGACTTGGCTTTTCACGTAATCCCAAAGAAAATAGTCCAACGGTGTCAAATCACTTGATATTGGTGGCCAATTAACATCACCGTTTCTTTCAATAACTTGTCCAGGAAATTTTTCTTTCAATATAATAATTATTTCATTAGAAGAATGAGGTGTTGCGCCATTCTGTTCTGAAACCACATATTCTCCAGATCAATATTATTCAATCAAGCCCGCAAAAATCCAGTTATTATCTCACGATATCGAACACCATTCACAATTACAGCTTAACCAGCAGCATTCTGACATAAATACAGCCCAATTACACATCCTGACCATAATACACACCAAAGAGTGACTCGTTTAGGATGTAAAGGTTTCTCATGAATCAATAGTGGATTTTATTCACCCCAAAATGCGGCAACTTTGTTTTTTAACATAGCCACCAATTTCAAAATATGCTTCATCTGAAAAGATGATTTTTTGAAATAAATCGTCTGTTTGTTCTTTGATTCAATTGCCTTACATGCCTTCAGAGTTAAATCATTTCATAAAATACGACATGTTTTGGATTCACTGAGTCAAAGTTGTTGTGAACGTCGACTAATGGAAATTTCTGGGTCTTCAGCAAGACTTTCACTACCAAATTAATATGCTGTTAGGAACGACCACTACAACTATATATTGCTCTTCTTTTATCTTTCACTGAACCAGTTTCTTAAAAAATTCGATTGAGAGCACTTTCAGATTGTGCAAACCGTATATATCACGTAAATTTCTAAAAACATTTTTCACTCAATGTCCATTTTCATAATTTAATTGAACAATTTTAACGCGTTGTTGTATTGTGTACTACTCCATTTCTATAAACGTCATACATTAAACTTCTGAAATGAGGCTAGTCTTAGGTAAGATACTATATAAGAAGGTATTCTAATCCTGCAAGGGACAATGGAAAACATGTGAAGTGGTGGCGCCATCTCAAGTATGTCCGAGTCATCAATTTAAGCAGACTTACAGTTTGGGGTTTAAATCATCACCATAGTTATATTTTTTTTTTCAAAAATGGTATTAAATTTATTCTGTTATTAATTTCTGATAATTATTAACAGTCTCTAGTGTCAAATAATTAGTAAAATAGAAAAAAATATACATCATACACATTTGTTTTTTAATTGAAAAGGCGTGCAATAACTCTAATTTTATAATTTATTCATAAAATATAAAAAAGACAATGGCATTAAAGAATCAATATTCTTGTCAAAAAAACAATAATTTCAATATATCCATTTCTGAGCGGTTTTAGTTGAAGTTCACATGTATGCACTTCGAGAGCAGTAAACGATTTTGTGTTAGCGTCATATTTTTTTAGTATGGTACACATGTCGAGTTTTGAGCCAAATAAAGAGCATTTGCGGCACGTACTGCTTTTCTTGTTCAGTCAAAAGAAAAACGCGAGTGAAAGCCATCGTATATTTGTGGAAACTTACGGTGACAATACGCAAAGTGTTTGTGGGCTTGCTTGGTTTATACCAGGGGTTTCCAAACTTTCCAGCCTTAGGGCCATACTGATTTCTCCAGTAAGTTCCTACCTCGCCGAGTACGCTCCCTAAACGAGCATACGCTTGCTAAATTCGCTAGTTCAATTACTATTGTGTATTGTTATGACAGTGACATATAGACGAAATCTGGTGGTCAAAAGCGGAAATAGATAGTGATAGTACCCTCTATCGCTGACAGATGGCGCTTGTAGTATTTTCGAAAGCGCAGTAACAATTAAACATTCGTGAATAATCTCGTTGTTTCGAGAAAGTTCTGGTGTATTCCACTAACTTCGAGATGGCAGTAATTGGTGTATAAAAAAACTAGCGGCGTGACCGCGAGTCAGTTTGCCTAGGGAAGGCGAAGAAAGCGTAACTGTCTGTTGTGGAATAAAGTAGTGCGGGACCCCGTTTAAAAGACATCTTCGAACCGACCAACGCCCATACGTAACAGTATTTTGATTTGACTTGTTTTTATATGTGATTTTTTTTTTAAAGAAGCGAAAAATGTATAGTGAATGCAGAATATTCCAAGATTAATGGAACTTTCAATATTTCCTGATTGAGATCAGGCGCCTATGTTTGATTTGCACTTGTGTCAAAGGCTGTAGAAAATAATGGTGGTTCAAAACCATTAGTCTTACATTGTATCATTCATTAACAGTCTTTGCGCGGAAAATGTTTGTATATGTCTGAAGTTCTAAAACCAGTCATATCAGTTGTTAATTTCATCAGATCCATTGGGCTGAATCACCGACAGTTCCGCGGGTTTATTTAAGAGATTGGAAAAAATAACTATATCATACTACCATAGCGTAATACCATATTATACTACCGAACGTTGGCTTAGTTGCGGAAAAGTCCTTCAGGGCTTTTTTGAACTTCGAGCAGAGATCGATTTTTTTTTGAATGAAAAGGACCCTCTTACCGAATTACTAAATAGCGAATGGCTGTGGAGGTTAGCATTCTATGTAGATTTGACAAAACAAATGAACGAACTGAAATTGAGATTGCAAGTTGAAAACCAGCTTCTCCCTGATTTATACACTAATATCAAATCGTTCCGGCAGAAAATAATACTGTTTCAACTGTTTTTACATAAAAAATGTAAAATTTTCAGCCACTCTACTGAGACTGAGTTTCCCGTCGATTCTCTAATCGAAGCTTTGAGTGCTCTGAAGATAAATTTTGATATTCGTTTCTCAGACTTTGATGTCATTGCGAATGAAATTAAGATTTTTCAAAATTCTTTTGATACTGACATTGAAACCCTAGCACCGGAACTTCAAATGGAAATTATTGATTTACAGTGCAGTGATATAATTAAAAACAAATATCAGAACTCATCTTGGTTGAAATTTTATATGAGTCTTCGGCTGGTACAATTTGATAATTTGCATCAATTTGCTCGCTAGCTGTTTTCTGTTTTTGGTACTACTGTGTGAGAAAACATTCTCCAAAATGAAGTACACAAAGAATGTTTACAGATCTAAGCTAACCGATGAGCATCTTAAATTTGTTTTAATAATTGGTACAAGTAGAATTGGTCCACAACTACAAACTATTGTCAGTGGAAAATCACAATTACATAAATCCCATTGGTATTTTTTACAAGTGAACAGCCCGCGGTTTCATTCGCGTTAATATAACTTTTCTGCTCCTGCTGGATTTTCAGGTTAAAAGTCATATGTGTAACTCAGGATATATACATTCCAAACATCGATATACATACATATACGATACTCTTTATCCCAATATCACTACCAAGAGTGAAAGCGTCGGATGTTCACTAGTTTATAATTTAGTGGGATTCATTTCAATTATTTGTTAGTTATTATGCTTAAGTTAAATTTTCCACGTATTATACTTGTCGTTAAGCTTTACCCTGCAAGTAAATAAAACCGAGTTATTATCATTCTGTGTTTATTTATTCAACTTATCACAATAACAACAATAAACCATTAGCTATCGCGGGCCGGATTGATGACACTGGCGGGCAGGATTTGGCCCGCGGGCCGTATTTTGGGCACCTTTGGTTTATATGGTTCGAAAGTGGCGATTTCGACTTTAAAAACAAAGAACGCCCAGGTCAACCGAAAAAAAATGAAGTTGCCGAATTGCAAGTATTGGTTCAAGAAGACGATATACAAACTCAACAACAAATGGCAGATGAGTTAAATGTTGGTCGCCGAATCATTTGTAATTTTTTTCATACCATGGGAAAGATACAAGAGGCAAGAAAATAGATACCACATCAACTGAACCATAGATAAATGGGAAAGCGTAAAACCGTGTGCGAAGTTTTGCATGAAAGAAAGATTTTTTGCATCGGGTCGTGACTGGAGATGAAAAATGTAACAAAATGCAGAAAATCAAGGGCTGATTCAGGACAACCATCAACATCGCTTTGTAAAGAAGATAATGATGTGAATTTGGTGGGATTATATCAGAAGGGTGTAGTGTTTCATGAGCTTCAACAATTAATAAATGATCAATTTGAACTACGCATTGATCCAAAAGCGACCAGAATGGGCTACAAAACACGAAAGTGATTTTGCAACACAACGCCTTATCACACACAGTGAAAGCGGTCAGAGACACCATTGCTGGACTTGGCTAGGAACTTTTACCCCACACGCCGTATTCACTAGATTTGGTCCTTTCCGACTACCACTTGTTTTCATCGAGATCTCATGATTTATGTTTTATAGCAGTGAAAAACTCTTTTTAAAACTATTTATTTAATTGAAAATAGGAATTTACAGAGTTTAATCACCTATAAATACAGTTTGAACAAATCGCTACTACGTCTACTTAGACGTCTTGAAAACGAATGCTGTTCTTGACAATAATATTTGGTTATTTATACTATTCCTTATCTAAAAGAATGTTGTCCTAATTATACATTGTAATAAGTTCTTAATTACTAGTTAAATATACTTTCCCTATTATCTTAATGAGTTCTTATTAGAACTAGATAATTCTAGTGGATTACCTTGATATAACTCCTCCCTCCTTAAGAAGAAGTAAATGGGGCTGAAAGCGCCTGAGCTTCTGATAGTTCAATATTTACATTTGGTTTAACTTTTTGTTTACGTTTTACAATAATAAAAACTAATATAAATGTACTTATTACTAATCCTCCTATAATATAATATTTCGTATGATAATGTTTTACGTCTAATGTTTTTAAAGATTTGATCTTTGTTTGTTGTAATTCTAAAATAGCTTCGTTAATATTATCGAATTCTATTTGTTTTATTTTAATTCTTTCTATATTCGAAATGTTAGATATTTCAATTTCCGGTAAGCTTATGTGATAATATAATTTTTCCATAGTCTCATTTTCATACGTTTGGTTCATGATCTTAAGTTTACAATTTTCTAATATTATTAGAGAAGGTTTACTTATTATTTCTATTTGTTTTTGCTTGTTACATGTAAAATGTGCGGGAATTTTTGTTTTGGGTATAACCAATAAATTGTTTAATTGGATTTCTTTTATCGAAATAAACTCGTATTGAATTTGATAGAACGGACAACTAGTATGGTTACCGTTTAACATATCATAGACACAAGGTTCAATTTTAGTTGTCTCTGATTGTTTACAGATATAAAATTCATTGATTTTATTGCATACATCTTTAAGGTTAAAAAATGTTTGCTCGTTCATAAGTAAATAAGGATTCTGTAGACTTATTGTTAAGTTGTTAATTGGAATAGGATATAGTTTATACAAATTTAAGTTAATAGCCTCAACTAAAGGAGTTCTAATTATAAAGATTAGTAAATCTTTATGAGTTTTTACATCTACATGCATAGTTTCATATAGAGTGATAATGTTATCATAAGGTATCCTGTTCTCTTGTGGAATATTTTTCAGAATATATTCCAATTGTTTATTAGATATAATAGTGTAATGCATGATATTAAGTTGAGCAAAATTGACTGCTATGTTTATGTGGTCAATTAAGTCTTTAATCCTTTCTAGGTTCATTTTTAGAGTGTTTAGGATGATTTGTTGTATTATGGTGTTTTGTAATGAGTTTGCTTTATTATTTAGAAGTTGGAGATGTTCAAGTATTTCGACTTGTTTTTTAGAGATGTTAGAAAGTGTTTCGTGAATTGATTTAGTTACTTGTTTAAGTATTTGTGTTTGTTTATTTATGTTGCTGTTTACTATTTCTTGATTTTCAGAGATAGTCTTGACATAATGATCATATCTTTCTCCATCTTCAGCGTCTAAGGTCCCAAATAACCATTTTTGCGCTGTGCCAACTAAATTAATAAGTCCGCGTTTCTTTCCATTATGAGACGGGGTCATTTTGTTCTTTTGTTTCAATATGGTAATTTGTTGAATAGTCATGTTAATGTTACTAATTAGTAATATTGAGGTTTGGTCTTCTTGGGGTATCTTGTTTCTAAGTATTCTTAAGTTCATTTCTATGTCTTTGAGTGATAATTCGATTAGTGTAGTGTTAATATGATAAAATGCTGTGTTATAGCTAGTGGTTATGTATCCATTTCCGAGAGATACTGGTAATATAGGGTTTTGAAGGGTTTGTATCTGATACGCTTCTGTTACTGTGACCAGGATTGCCAGGCTTATGGGGTACCTGTAACAATACGTTTTCGTTTGATCAAAGTTTGATTTAGCCTTAGTTCATTAGATTTTTTATATCTAGGATTAGTTTTGTCTCGTGATTTCCTAGAGTTCTTAGGTAATTTGACAAATACTGGTCGTTCGAGATCTGGCTCATTCTCTCTGTCTTTATTCCTTTTATCTAATGACTTTTGTTTTTTCTGAGTTTGGTCTAATAGGAGCTCGTTGTTTAGGTTTTTATGTGCTTCTTTAAGATTAACAATGTAGTCATTTATTATGTCTTGGTTGTTTTGCTCGATTTTCAGTGAATAGTTGGTATCTCCTTTTAAAATTTGAAATGGTGTTAGATTCGTGGAACTATGGATCGAATTGTTATAATTTAGAATTGCAATTTTCATAAGTTGACTAATGGTTTTTGAATTATCTTTTAATTTAAGAGAAGTAAGTGCCTCCCTCAGGGTGGAATGAAGTCTCTCGATTGGACTAGTGGAATTAGGGGCATTCGGAGTGGTATAATGGTATTCGATCTGGTAGAGTTTACATAGATCTTGCATATTTGAATTTTTAAATTCTGATCCGTTGTCGGAAGTTATTCTTCTAGCAATTCCGTGGTTTGAGAAGAATTGGATAAGTTGGTCAATTATTTCAATTCCATTTTTTGAAGTTATCGGTAGAGCTTGTGCGAATTTGGAAAAACTATCAATTATTGTTAAATACATGTTAGAATTAACTTGATAAGTGTCTATATAAAGATGTTCAAAGGGTTTACTACCAATCGGGGTAGGTTTAAATATTACTTTATATGGGTGTCTTTCATATTTAGTTTGTTGGCATATTTCGCATGTATTTATGTAATTTTGAATATCTTTTTCTATGTTAGGCCAATAAAATTTTTTCTTTATGGCGGCTACGTTCTCTGTGATACCTCTATGACTTGTTTTTGTTTCGTTGCTTTTAATACTTTTGGGGGGAATAATTAATTCTGAAATAATATTAACTTTAGGGGTTGACTTCTGGGTCAGTTCTAAGCTTGATTTAGTCGCTACAGAGTTGGGGTCTTTAAAAGTGGATAGATTTATCGGTACGGTTGGTAATGTGATTTCCTTTTTTCTTTCTTCGCCTAGGAAATTTTCGAATTTTGATATCCATGAATTTGATGATTTATCGGTTTGTTGGTCGATTGCGTTAATTTGTAAATAGGGTCTAGATAAAGCATCTGCGTTTGTGTTTTGTTTGCCTTTTTTATATTTAATCTCATAATCGTATTCGCTAAGTTTCAATCTCCATCTAACTAATTTTGAGTTAGGTTCTTTGATTGAGAAAAGCCATTGTAATGGTTTATGATCTGAAAGGATTTGAAACTGTCTTCCGAATAGATATGGTCTAAAATGTTTGGTAGCCCAAACTATGGCAAGTAGTTCTTTTTCTATAGTTGAGTAGTTACACTCAGCAGGGTTAAGGGTTCTTGACGCATAAGCAATTGGCTTATCTTCCCCAATGGTGCCTTGAGATAACACTGCTCCTATAGCGTAATTTGATGCATCTGTTGTGAGCAAAAAGGTTTTAGTAAAATCAGGATGGTTTAATATTGGTTCGTTCATTATCAGTTGTTTACATTGTTGGAAGGAGTCAATAAATTCCTTATCGTGTATAACCTTATGGTCTTTCTTTAGGCATTTTGTCATTGGTTTCGTTATCTTAGCGAAGTTCCTTATAAATTTCCGGTAATAGCCTATTAAACCTAGAAATGATTTAATTTCTTTAGGGTTCCTTGGTAGCGGAATGTTTTTTATTGCTTCTAATTTTTTTGGGTTTGGCTTTACTCCTTCTGGTGTTATTACGTGTCCAAGAAATTCTACGTTTTTCTGCAGAAATTCGGATTTATCCAGCTGTATCTTTAAATTATGCTGGTCTAATCGTTTGAATACCAATCTCAAGTTTTTTATGTGTTCTTCTAAACTTGCTGAGAATATTATTATGTCATCCATGTAAACAAGACATATCTTATTTTGTATATCTGATAATACGTTATCCATTACTCTTTGGAACGTTGATGGTGCGTTTTTAAGACCAAATGGCATTCTTGTATATTCGTAATGGCCATTTTCTACGTTGAAGGCAGTTTTTGGTATTGAATCTGGGTGCATTTCGATTTGATGGAAACCTGAAGCTAGATCTAATGTCGTAAAGTAATTGCTTCTGCCAAGTTTATCTAATATGTCTGTAATATTCGGCAAGGGATATCTATCATCAATAGTTTTTTCATTGATCTTTCTATAATCTATGACCATTCGCCATTTTTGTTCTCCTGAAGCATCTGCCTTTTTTGGTACTATCCATACTGGTGAACTCCAAGGGGAATTTGATGGTCTGATTATGTCATCCTCTAATAATTTTTTGACTTGTTTTTGGACTTCTTCCTTATGGACATAAGGATATCTGTAAGTTTTGGTGTATACGGGAGTTTCGTCTGTGGTTTTTATTTCGTGTTTGACCTGGTTTGTGAAGGTTAATTTGTCATCAGGCTTGTGAAAGATGTTGGGAAACTCTAAGATAACCTTTTTTAGAGTACTGAGTTCCTCTGAATTTAAATGATTGATCCTTAATAGGGGTAGGGGATCTTGGTCGAATTCCTGAAGTTGGGTTTTCTCTAATATTTGTTCCTGATTAAATAATTGAAAATGGTTTATGGAAAATATTTCGGAATCTTGTAAATCATTAATGTGATGGGTAAGTAGGAGAGTTTTCGTCGTCAGGTTATGGACTTCGATTGGGACAGATTGGTCTTTTACTGTTGTTAGTGTATACGGGATGTAATAGTTTTCTTTATGTTGTTCGTCAATTATTAATTCCGTTTTTTCGGGGTGATTTGTAATAAATTTGTGGATTTCTATTGAATTAGGTGAAATTTCGATGGTTTGAGTCGTAAAATCTTGTCTGAATCTTAAAGGAATCTGGACTAATTCATTATACAATATTTTATTAGTCAAGTCGATATTCAATTTGCATTTTTGGAGAGCTTCTATTCCTATGATTCCATCGAAATAGTCATGAAAGTTGTAAAGGATCATGTTTATGTTTTTGTTAATACCGAATTCTTGAAGGATTGGAAATGAAATTCTACCTTGGGTCTTTCTTGTACCCATACAGGTGGTTAGTTTGTTTGTAGAGTTTTGGATCAAATCTGGGAAATAGTTTTCTGCAATGTAGGGTCGTATAAGGGAAGCGTGACTGCCAGTGTCTATTAATAATTTGACATGAGGGTAATTGAGTTCTATATATGGCAGTTGGTTAATTTGATAAGAATTTAGAGTCAAGGCTGATCTGTTGGGATATAAAGTTCCTGAAAATTTTCTTCGGATACCTCTGATTGTGTATCGAATTCTTGAAACGAGCTTTCACCATCGCATTCTTCCTGTTCGGAATTATGAGTTGACGTTGAGGGTTCGTCAAGGTTCAAGTTGTATATATGATTAATTTCTTCTATAGTATATCTAGGATTGGTGCCTAGATGATTTTTAAAGTCGAACTTAGGGTCATAATTGGGATGTCTAGGCATTCCAAAGTTGTATTTGGGTTGTTGAACTGGTTTTTTCTGAATAGATACTCCTGACATTGGTGTTGGTTTATCAAACGTTTGGTTAGGATGTTTTCCAAAAGCATTTTGTTGGAAATTTTGTTTACCAAATGTATTGGCACTAGACGGAAAATGTCTGGGTGGCATTGGTCTAGGCTGGATGTTTATAGGTTGGGAAGGGAATTGCGGCTTATACTGTGGAGTCCAAGTGGGCATTGGGAAATTATTAGAATCATGATTTTCTTTTCTTGCGAATTGAGGTTTATTCTGGACGTTTTGGTTTCTAGAGACGGCTCTATTTTTATATTGATCTTCGTATGCTTGATAGTCGTATACATGTACAGTAGCTTTATCTAAATTGATGGGTTTATGTACCATCAGCGTAGTACGAAGTTCTGTAGGAGCTTCTGCCTGAAGTATACAAACAGCATTGTACTGATGGGCTTGCATCAGATGATCAACCATACTGTTGTTCATATTGGGGTCTGCCTGATATTTTACATGGAGTCTCTGAAGTACCTCCTTTTGTCTTTCTAAGAAATCGATAATTCTTTCTTTGTGATTTCTCGTTATACTGTGTAATTCATGTATAAGATTCGAGATGGAGTGATGATCGCCATATTTTTGTCTCAAAGCTGCTTTTATTTTAAACCAAGTATCTAAATCAGGTCTGCTTGAGATGAATTCTCTAGCTGAGTCTATTAATTTGGATTGAATGGCTAACAAGACGTAATCCTTTTGAGCTTGTTCCCCGATTGAAAATGTATTGTAAAATTTATCTATTTGTTTGATAAAAGCTTCTAATTGATTCGAATTACCGTTGAATGTATAGAGAAGTGAAACGGTAGATCTTAGATTTTCACTCATTTTGAATTTTTGTTGAATAATATTACGAAAAGAGGATACCTTTTACAAAAATGATAAATGATAAATTGGTGTTTGTTAATGTTACTTCTTATACACTAGGGTTGGTAACCTAAATATCTCTTAAATATGCAAACAATGCAATTTAGTTGAACAATGGACAGTTGCTTACCACATGGTATTACAAGGTCCAATTTCCTTGCTTTCGTTTACTCGTCTTCCAGTGGATTCAGGTGAAAAATGGAACAGTAGTTTGTTTCCAATTTATAACAGCTGGATACTCCTAGGCTGGATTTGTTGGCACTGACTGTTGCACTCTGGAGACCAAGGATTGCTGTCGTTGCAGTATACGATAGCTGGGGTTCTTTTAGGTTTTTTCTTCAAGTTGTTGCGTCTTTTGATTGGGCACTCTGGACTGGCTCAAATATTTGAATACCAACACTGGTTGCTTCTCTTTTGGACACTTTTCTTGAATACTAGACCTGGATCAACACTTAATTGATCCTACCGACTGCGCCATTTATGTTTTATAGCAGTGAAAAACTCTTTTTAAAACTATTTATTTAATTGAAAATAGGAATTTACAGAGTTTAATCACCTATAAATACAGTTTGAACAAATCGCTACTACGTCTACTTAGACGTCTTGAAAACGAATGCTGTTCTTGACAATAATATTTGGTTATTTATACTATTCCTTATCTAAAAGAATGTTGTCCTAATTATACATTGTAATAAGTTCTTAATTACTAGTTAAATATACTTTCCCTATTATCTTAATGAGTTCTTATTAGAACTAGATAATTCTAGTGGATTACCTTGATATAACTCATGCACTGAATTTCTTCAACAATTACGGATAGGTCGAAAAATGCCTTGAAGACTGGACCACTTCATGTACGGTTTTCCTGGGGGGGGGGGGGGGGGGCATCCTCCCTTTGAATAAACAATTTTTTATCTTTCTCCCAAATTTAACGTTTTCTTTTTAAGAAAAAATTAGGAATTATTAACCGTCTCAACTGGTATCAGTTTGTAGGACGCAGCCCTATCATAAATAATATTTATATATTTGGGTGTTTGAATTCCGGTGCCACCACTGCCGATTGGGCCGAAGCGCACTGAACGTCACACACCGGTCGCATGTAAATTAGACCGGTCGTAAAAATGAAATAGCCCAACGTTAAGCGTGTAATATATCGGAATGCACGTGTAAGAGAAACGAGTACATGCAACTGACGGGCGCGATGTAAAGATAGAGGCTTTTTCTCTCTCTCTCTCTCCCTCCGTGGATGGTCATGGTTGGGCCCGGGAGATCCGATAGAACCTTCGAAAATGTCCGCGGAAAATTTACGCTTGCTGTGAGACGATATCGGTAAGAGACTACGAGAAATGTCTTGTTTAAATATGAGTATAGGGTGTATTTATGGGGCCTTAAAAATAAGTAAATGATTTATTTTCATTAGTTCTCCATTTTCCTAATAATCATTGTTCATTGGGAACATACTTTTATTACACCCTATTGTTAAGGGTAGCAATATGTCGTTTCAGACAGCAGTTTCCAAAAAAAATATGTAAAATTACCATTTTTTAAAATATTTTTGTAAAAGGGTTTTGCCCCTACAAAAAAAATTCAATGATATGACCGATAACATTTTTAAGCAACCTCTCTATTCTCCAGATCTGGTATCCAGTGTTTTTTTTATTAATCATTTTTCTACTAATGTTATTGTGTCTTTTCAAACCCTCTCAAACAGATACAACAATACATAATAAATCATTACACCCACTACAACATAAATTAGAAGTTTATCATAGTCTTGTACACAGACTGATCAATATTCCTTTATCAGACGCAGATTTTAATATGGAACTAAACGCCATTAAACAAATTCCGCTAAACAACGGGTATTCAGAGAGAACAATAGATAACATTCTAAAAAAATACTGTACAAAAAGGCTGTCTGAATTATATCCATCAAATATTGAAAAATACCATTTATTCAAACTAATAACATACTTTGGTAAATCGTCGGAAAATATTGAAAAATTCTTACATAAAAATGATGCAAAAGTAGTCTTTAAAATCAATAGCAGACTTGAAAAATATATGAAAAATTCCAAAGCAAAAACAAACAAAAAAGTTTTAATTTAAAGTCATAGTTTTTTGGACAGTTGCAGCAGCATAAAAAAAATCAAGGAAAAGTGCTATTCTATTTAGAAAAGAAAATAACATAATCCAGTTATTTCTTCTCCTGGAACAAGCAGACGTACAAAGACCAAAATAACAGACTTACCCGAAGGAAGTAAAATAGAAGTTTGAAATACATTGTACAATATGTTTATATAATTATATGATATGTTTGTAATAAATGTGTAATGCCACTGTTTAAAGACCCGTATATTCCCACAGCACTGTAATATTTTCATCATATAAAAATGGACAATGTTTATATAGTAGATAAAATAATGATTTCGACCAATATCAAAATAAGTTCATTCGTTCTTTAGACTATAATAAAATACATTTATTCATTGGCTACTCCCCTAAAATTTCGTGATAACTTGAAATTATCCATATAATTTTAACCTATAAAATTCTCCGTTCGATCTATGAGATAAAATTTTACAATTTCATGACACACAGGACGTTTCATAATATCATGTTATAAATATATACAAATAAATGTATCGTGGATTGAAATATTGATCATAAACATAAATGTCCGTCTTTCGAGGCACCAACCGCATTCATTATGAAAGTTAGCACTAATTTGACTAATAATTTTTGATTTGATTCATATGGATAAACATTGATGAGGCATGGGTATTCTTTCGATGACTCAACTGTATATTTATACCTATTTTAACATCGAAAATAGCCAGTTTTGAAGAATCTACAGTGTTAGCGAAACTCGTCAAATAGTAATAATAAAGTGAAAATCTAGACAAAACAGTCTTTCAGTAAACATTAATGTTTTTAGATTCTTAAGCTAAAGAACATAGGAGGGTAGTCTGAAACGTTTCCAGCCTCAACAAAATGGTGTTACTCGTCAATATAATTGCGCATGCGTTGAAAGATAACTTAGAACATTTTAGCCATATGAGATGCTCAGTTGTTTCAGACTAGTTTAGACTCAGTTTCTGTAAAGATGGGAAAAATCGAATATCGAACCGTCATTAAATTTTTGCATTTGAAAACCAATACACGTATAGTGCGTTTCAAGATATATCGTTGACCGATTGGCTGCAATAAAGTCTTAACAACCCCTGCCGTACCGAAACCCGGCAAAGTTGCAAGAAACGGGCCTGGCCTAATAAAATAACAGGTAAAAAGATAAAATTAATGTTATACCTGGTTTAGTAGTTTCGAAATATTTTCTATAATTTCGATAGTATTTTTTATTATTCCAAGCGTGCTAAAAGTGTGGGGTTTTTGGCAAGATAATGATGATAATGATAGTGCTAATTTTAAAGAAAACATTTATCGCCCGATGCTAAGCAAATTGTTAAAAATTTGTATGTTTCTTTATTGAATAAGGGGCTTAATGGAAATGCAGCCGCAGCAGAAACGTCTTCATTAACGAAAACTCCGTTGTCTACAGTTAAAGATATTGTGACGAAGTCAATTAAAGCCAAAAAAGTCCGTAGTAATTCTGGTAAAAGCAAATATGATGACGAAAACGACAAGGACTTAATTCGAAGTAAAATTTGTGCTCTGCATGAAGAGCAAACTGTGCCTACATTGCATTTATCGCAACAGCGACTAAGGAAAGATGAAACCAACATTCTTTGCAGAAGAACTAGCCTCGGGAGAATATTATCTCAAATGGGTCTTGCATATCGGACCGTCAATAAAAGACAAATATTAATGGAATCACGATTGCGACGATGGTGGTTTGACTACACTCTATAAAAAATACAGATTAGAAAATCGTCCCATTATCTACCTGGCTGAAACATAGTTCGATACACATGAGACGCCAGCAAAAGAATGAGTAGATACATCAAGGAAATGCCAAACCACAGCCCCAGCGAACAAGGGAAAAATAATTACAATTTTACATGATGGTTCCGAGGATGGATGAGTTCCAAATTGTTTACGGTTGTCCTCCAAAAATATTGAATGACATGAATATTAAAACAGAACTTTTTGAAGATTAGTTTATAAGTAGCCTTTTGCCTAATGTGCCTAAGGAAAGCGTAATTGTAATGGATAATGCTAGTAATTATAACCGCCAAAGAAATAAAGTTCCTAATGCAAATAACACTAAATTGGAAATTCTGAACTATATGTTAAAAAACGATATATACTTCGAAAATACATGTAAAAAATGTGATCTAGAAACATTAAAAACATTTGATATTAAAAAGGAATATGGATGTTCCCCCATATTACTGTCTTTTTAATCCAATTGAGCATATGTGGACTCAGGTAAAATCCAATGTTAGATCAGAAAACATTTATCCAATGACTTGCAGCACTTGCTCTAAGTGCTAGTGCTGCAGCATTAATGAGGCAGGTTGTAGATAGTAATCCCAAAGATAGTTGGATAAATTCGATTAAGCAAGTTATTAAAATTACTAATAAACTAGAACCACAATTTACTTATAAAATAGAACCACTTATTATTAATGTAACCGATTTAAATGTATAATTAAATTTGAATTATAATTTTTATTGTACTAATAGATAAATGTATTTATTTATTTTTATTGTACTAATAAACTCAAAATACACAAACCAATAAACAATGTTTTAATCATACATAATAATAAATTAATCATAATTTAACAATATTATATTTTTCAAAATTATTCAGAAGTTAAACCACTCCGGCTCTGGCTTCTTTTTGAGAAACTGGGAATATTTTCATTGAGATTTATTTGGGCAATTAACATTTTGCCGAAGGGCAACGAAATATCTTGAAACGGACTATACCTGTTTGGTTGACGATGAACGTTCGGGATGGCCAAAAACTGCATCCACAACCGATAACATTGCAAAAGTTTACCAAGTGATGTTAGACGACCATTGAATTAAGGTGATAGAGGAGATGGCAGAGGCTATGGGCATCTCGAAAGAATGCGTTTGTCATATATTGACTGAAGATTTGGGCATGAAAAAGCTAGTCGCGCGTTGGGTGACGCGATTGTTCACTCAGGACTAACAACGCATTCGAATGAACATTTCCGAAGTCCTGCTGAAGCCGTTTAAGTAAAATAAGTCGGAGTTTTGGCTTCGATTAATAACTGTAGATGAAATTTGGGTACACCAATACACTGCTGAAACCAGGGCACATTCGAAACAGTGGAGTGCGAATGATGAATCGACTCCGAAAAAGGTGAAGATTGTTCCATCGTCCTGGAAAGTGATCGCGACTGTTTTTTGCGACAGAAATTGCGACAAAACGGCCACAAAGCACTGTCTCACTCTTCAGTGGTCGCCATGGCAAAAATTTCCGAATTTGGATTCGAATTGATAGACTTCCCACCTTATTCACCAGATCTGGCCCCCCTTTTTTTCTTTCCTCTCTTTTTTCCTTTTCTTTTTTCTCTTTCCTAAGATCAAAGTTTTGCTCAAATCACACGGATTGTCATCGAATGAGGAAGCCAATTCATTCGTAAACGACTATTTTGCAGAACAAGATGATGCAGAACTACTATTTGGAGGGATTAAAAAGATCGCTGGGAACAGTGTATAGAATTACCAGGAGACTATCTTGACAAATAAAACTGAATTTGACAAAAAAATACTTGTTTATGTATTAGGCTGGAGACTACGCTCGCATAACGGGATTTTATGTCTTTAAAGACGAAGAGGTTTTTCCTGTTCCCGAAGCTAAAATTACCACTTCGAGGAAGGTGTTTTGAGTTAATTGAGGTCATAAAAGAAAATTCGCTGAATGAGCTGAAGGCCATACCTCAATCAGCCTACGAACAATGTATGGAGGATTGGCTCAAGCGATGGCATAGTTGTATTGCACTCGATGGGTCCTGCTTTGAAGGTGACAAAATACATTTTGATAAATCAATTAATTTTATTCCGGATGCTCTTTACACAGATTATACCTGTTATATTCAGCAAATTTATATTTATTTGATGGTAACTAAAAAACAACTTTATTATGAAGCAATCTTATGATAGTCAGTGTAGATTTAACACAACACCGTCGCGTTGCATGTTTCGATGTCGACCAGAACACGCCAGACCGCGTCAATTATGAATAAAGTCAAACCGACGATCGAGTAAAAGGCTTTATTTACGTTGCGGTTTCTTGTCGAGGCGGCCTCGTAGTCTCCAGTCGAACGCAATTTGTCACGGGTTTACCGCGCTATTGAGCTGTCTGGCCCGGTTCGATTCCGCAACGCTTTTATTCACGGTTCTGGAGTTTTGTTTTTTCGAAAAAAAGCCAACAAAGGAGAATGGGCGTTTTCTGTTACTCAGCAATCCAGTTTTTCTTTCCCACAGGTCAGAAAAAAAAACAACTTTTTTCTTTAATTTAGTTTAGTTTAATTCATATTCGAGTGGTTGTTGCGGTGTTCTTTATACGGAGTATTTAATACTGTAACCTACGTAATTAGTGATTTATTATTACTAAGGATTTTTTTTATGTTGAAATACACAGGTCAACAAACTGAAACTTTTTTGAGGTAACATCGATAAGAAAATAGGTGTGGTGTATAAGAAGTATTTTGTAGTCTTAAATCCGAAATGATAAGATAATTACTGTAACACGTACAGTTTTTTTTGTTACAGGGAGTCGGTAGTGGGAAAAAAGGAGACGACATATCCCGCTGGTTCCAGCATTCCAGAGGTTTCAGCGTTCCTGGTATCTTGCTTCAATAGTCCTGATGTTCTGGTGATATCTCTCTACTTGTTTGTCGCTTACTGCACCCAAATTTTCCGGAAAAATCCAAATGGGAGTGTAAAAATGCATTTTTAAATACATGCAACACCCTGGTATTTCACAGGTTTTCAAGAGTTCATCTATGAGGTTTTTATAGTTTTCATTTTTCTTGTTGCCCAGAAATCCTTTCGTTACATTTACAAAACACTTCCAAGCTATTAATTCCTTATCATTTAATTTTTCTTGAAAACGGAAATCACCTAGAAGCTTCCTTATTTAAGGTCTAATAAATATGCCTTCTTTTAGTTTTGCATCATTTTATTGAAGAAATATTTCTTTTAGGTACTTGAAACCATTACGTTCTTGGTCCATAGCTTTGACAAAGTTTTTCATTAGTCCAAAATTAATATGTAGAGGCGGAAGAAGCACCTTTTTGGATTAACAAAGGGGGCATATTTTATGTTTGAAGTACCGGGTTCAAAGGAAATTCTATGAGGCCAATCTTTCTTACTGTAATGTTCAGCTACTGTCTCATAAAAACAAAAAACAGCAATACTTTGTAAAACCCCCTTGAAGTCCTAGCAATATACCTATCACTTTTAAATCCCCACAAATATCCCACTTATAGTGTTCATATTTAACGCGATTTAATGTGGTTGTCATATGTTCTTTTCATTGTCACTCAATGGGCTAATGTATCGAGATGGATTTTTGTTTCCATTATGAAGCAAGACTACTTTTAGGTAGTTTTTCGACGAATCTATGAATATATGCCAATCGGAAGGTACATGTTCCGTATTAAGCTCATTCATTAAACCATCAATTTCACAACAGACACATCCATTTCCATTTTATAAATCTGATTCCGAATATTTTTATCTGACAGATTCCACTATTGAACTTTGGAACCAAGAAGTTTCGATTTTTGTTTTGACAATACCAGGTCACATATCAAATCATTTAATTCATTTTGAGTTATTAAGTGAGGTTCACTGGTAATTGTTAAAAATGTTGGGTCACAACCGGTGTTCTTAGGAAGTTGTAGATCAGATCCTGATGAAGAATTAGAATCACCGGGAAACATGTTGTCCAGGTTTAAAGATGCAATTGGTATCGGCAGTTTCTGTCTATGAGGAACTGGCCTAAGTGCAGAAGGCAAATTTGTATACTGAATTTTGTCCCTTTACTTTTTTGAAATCCCTTCTGTATTAGTGATACAAAAGTAGCAATCACTTACGTGGTCAGTAGGTTCTTTCCACGCCATAGAAACAGCAAACAGCATAGAATTTTTCTTGCGATGTATCCACTGCACTAAATTAATGTGACAACTCACACTGCAAATATGAGGACCCCAACTTTTATCTTGATCTCTAATTTGGCACTCAAAAAAAATAAAAGGATATAGCTCTAGCTTGTGACTTTAAAATAAATCGTCCGCATATATAACAAAAGTTAACCGCTAGATTTTGCAAAATCGACGATTAGAACTTGCCAATTTAAATATGATATCGACTTAAATACTTGACTACTGTAAGCGAGACAGAAACAACTTAAACTATAGAAAACAATAAAACTGCTCTTAAAAGTTGATAGAATACTGTGGAAATACCCCGGCTATGGTCTTATGGTAATTCCTACATTGTTCAGTCCAAATTCAGGTACAAATAATTTCAATAATCCATTCCAATTTATGGGAAAAGGTATTTTAATAAGTACCTAAATGAAACAATGTAAAATGTAAAAAGAGCATTGTCATAACTGTTACATTTGTCAGATTGAATTATCTCCTGATGATATTAACATGGTTAGCGAAACGTACGTCGGGAAATTTAAAATGTAGTGGTAAATCTCGTCGGGTTTAGTATCATAAATTTGACTAACATTTCCCCTAGATCTGTCGAGATTTTTAAAAGCATCTCTTAAACACACCTAGATATTTAAAATAAATAATTTTGGTTGTTTGAATTTCATCAACAACATATTCCATAAAGAATCTACGACATTCGCTTTTGGCTTTTCTTTTTTACTTCCATGACATTTGCTCCGATGGATTTATATAACTTTTTTTACTTTGAGTTCAAATTAATGTAGGACTAGTAAAATCTTATGTTTATTTTCGTTATTAGTGCTAAACTGTGTGTATAATTCAAAGAAAAAGATTATTTATAAAAATTTAAAAAAAAAACAATAAACATATAACGTAGCCATTCAAGAGACTTCTCTGGCCGCTTTGAAGGAAATACAAGAAGTCCAGTATAAAAACTGTTTCGAATGATTGGATAAAATGTTATAATAAGTGTATTGGAGTGAGAGAGAATTACTTTGAAGGCGACAAAATAAATTTAGTTGAAGAAATAAATACTTTCTGTTTTACGTATAAAGTATACACGTATAAACTTTTTGAACATAATATTTGAGATATACAGTTTCTATAGAGATGTATGTATGAACTCTAAGTATTTTAGTGAAATCTTAGATAGAAAGTGTGACCTGCTGAGGTGACATAACATATAACTTTCAGCAGGACGTTGCTGCAGTACACATTAGCCATCTGGTCCAAAACTAGCTATTGGACAACGTGGACTTGTTTTGATCCGAAAAGTTTTGGCTTTCTTATAGTCCAGATCTGAATCAGTAGGACTATTATGTATGGAGCGTATGGACCTGGTGGGATCACGTAAAGCATTCTGACTCATTTTCGAGTGTTCTTTCTGATCCTCCACACCTCTCTCGTCCTTTCTCCATGGATTCTCTTTTTCTGCTCCGTCCACCTTCCCCCCGATCTCCTCAAAACTTCGCTCTCTGATGCAACGTTCCACATATGAATTTTGTTTCGGTACTTTTTTCTATCCTCAATCTCTGTCGGGCCCATTTGTACCTTTCCCAGATCAGCTCTGACTTGTGTGATCCATGGTACTGTTTACTTGACTCCTTGTATGTATGTAAGAATTCTGTTGGTGAGTCTTGTCAGTGGGAGTCTATTGATATGTCCATAGAATTTCAACCTTCTTTTTCATATGTCCTCCGCTAAGTTGGACATTCTCTCTGTGGTCTTTCTAGAATATAGTCTGTATCCTTCCTCTGTCAGTTTTGGGCGGAGACTTTTCCTCATAATTTTGCGTTCTTCTTTTAGTATGTTTTCTATTGTTTCTACGTTTCCGCTTTTTGTGTGGAGTGTAAGTGTCTCGTTTGCGTATAGAAAATCCGGTTTGATCACTGCGTTGAAATGTCTTATTTTTGCGTGTGTAGATATACATTTCTTATTGTAGATATTGTGTGTTTTGCGGTATGCCCTCTTCATCGTCTTAATCTCAATCTTCTCTTAATCGAGTCTTCTGTGCTATCTCCTCTCCTCCTGTGGGTTAGAGGCTCTCACTAAGGTATTTGAAGTAAGTGACCCTATTTATCTTGCCGTATTTGATGTTTAAATTTTGTGCATCCAATTTTGAGCAGAATAATTCGGTTTTTTGAAAGGAGATTTGTAGTTGTTGTTTTTGGGTCGTTCGAGTCGCACTGGTTGCTAGTGTCCTTGATTTTTCAGTTCTTTTTTCCATTCCCTTATGACTTGGTCCAGGGCCAGGTTGAAGAGGAGTGGGGATCACCCATCTCCTTGGCGTACTTTAGTTTTATTCGGGAAGGGTTCGGAAATTTCTCCCATAAATTTCATTTTAGAGATTGTGTCGGTCACTGCCTGCTTGATCAATCGTAGTGTTTTGGGGTCGATTCCTTGTTCTTCTAGGATGTTGAACAGAGATTTTCAGTCGATGCAGTCGTCTGCTTTCTTGAAGTTCATGAACATGCAGATGATGAACTTATACACTCCTGGATATAATTAAAGCAACAACATAATAAATCATATAAATCGCTATATTTAATTAATTTTAATATTTTTTTATGGACATTGATTACATTAAAAGTTAAAAAAAACATTTTCGGATACTTTAAAAGTGAATTAGCTACAATATGTCTGTATAAGATTTAAATTAAAATTATGCGTAAGGCCTAATAACAAAATCGTTGCAATTATGAAATGATGAAAGAAAGAAATTTATGGTTTAACTGGGACACTAGTAGTGTGTGTTGCCTCCTCTATTTCGGATTACAGCATTTATGGATCTAGGCATGCTTCTAATTAAATTTTTGATAAAATGTTGAGAGGAATTTGTTCCCATTCTGTGATAACTGCATTTTCAAGTTCCCTCAGGTTTCTAGGTGCAAGAATATGACATTTCACATTTCTTTTGAGGTAATCCCATACATGTTCGATCGGATTCAGATCGGGCTTTTTGATCAGGGCATCTGATGCGTCTTCGATGTGAATTTGAACTACCTTGGTCAATAGGTGATCTGCGCTATGCAATTAGGTTTCAGACTTGGGCACAGTGCGATGGAAACATTTGTAAAACTTCAATAGGAGTATAGGAACACTGTTTCATCAAAAGTCATAATTTTCAGATGTTTTTAGGGAGTTTTAGAAAGCCGAGACCTTAACTGCAAGAAGTGAAGAAAATGTCCATAGAATTCGAGATCTTGGATCGAAGATCGAAGAAGAGTTAAAGATCGATGATCGAAGAAGAGTTAAATTTTAATCACATCATCGTTCATCAGATTTTAACCAGTAAATTGGGAATAAAGAAAATTTACTTAATTAGGGTAGCAGTGGAACAGTTGTTTTCACAAACACATTCACCAGCCTGAGATGGTATAGGATCATACATGATCCTCGATTACTTTTGTGAAATTTTCCTCACAAATTCCAATTTAAAGCTGACAAGAACGTGGACTAAATATAAAAATGGGGAATATTTCATGCCCGGCCTCCTGATCGGTATTTAATCGGGAGCGTTGAACCGGAACTGCTCGGGGGACCTCGCCCCGATATGATTTTTTAATCGACGTCCTTTCGAAAATTTCGGCATAGTATCCCTGTTGGTCCGTTATAAAATGCAATTGTCGCCGGCCGCTTCGAGTCCCCCTGCCGGCGTGACAATAAAACATTTTGCCGCCCTTTTATGTTCGACTCGAATCCGCCGTTTACGGTCACTTTTATTGCCCGGATTTTTCGGAAAACAGCGGCGTATCAAGATAATTTTATTTAAATATTTTTATTGCATAGGCTTTTGATGCTTAACTAATAATTTTTGAGACACTATTACGCTAAATGTTATGCTGTTCACTATTATATATATATATATATATATATATATATATATATATATATATATATATATATATATATATATATATATTTAGTCGCCTGGCAATCCAAAGGTAGCTGGTTCGATTCCAGCGCTCGGATGGGTGTTTTTCTTTAATTCTTTAAACTTTCTACCCTACACACACAATTATATACATTCAAATATACACACACATGCCCACACATATCCACACCTAAATGTCTGTGATTGTTTCTAGGCAAGAGTGTAAAATCCGACAACGAATTACCCCTCAGTCACGCTAGTTAAAAGCTCGGTAAGGCCGAATGCCTTCTGGGAAGTGTTCTACGTTGGTCACTCGCTAGTCGGTAGGCTTCCTGATAGACTTATGGATAGGCACATAACCAAGGGTTGATAGCTTGAGGGGAGTCCTGGTCTAGGTTTGTCGGTAGCTGATGACCGTGGTTCGGAACCCACGTTAAGCTGGTAGGTCCAGTTGCTAAATAGCCTTAGATGCTGATGCGCCTCTGACCGTAAATCCTTTCCTTTCCTTTCTTTATATATACAAATTCCGTGTCACGTTGTTTGTCCGCGATGAACTCCTAAACTACTGAACCGATTTTAATGACATTTTGCACAATCTGTGCAGTTTGGTCCAACTTGAGGGATAGGATAGTTTTTATCTCAATTTATAGTCGTAAGATTTTTTTAGAGAAGAGATTTTAAAGATTTTTTTGGGAAAAGGTGAAATTAAGGGCCGTCAATAGAGGGCAAAATGTGCAATTGAATTCACCGTTAAATAGCCAAAGGGTTAGCCAGTTCACGTATCTGCGTTCAATAGTGAAAGAGACTGGTACATTCACGTGTATTCTTGAATTTTCTTTGTGGCTGTGAAACTTGGACTTGGAATTAAAGATATAAAAGAAGACTACTGGCAGAGATTTATCTCGGAGATGGAGAGAAACGTGTATGGTAGTCAAAGAAAAAATATGGGGAATGCTGAGATAAAATAAACTAGCGATAAAATATACCACATAGTCAATCAACCAGCAGTAAACTTATCATTAGAGAAGGACATCTGGTAACTGAGGTCATACAAATAAGCAGAGGGATAAGACAAGGGGATTCCCTTAGTTTCTCCTTTATCAACTTGATTATGGACATAATCATAGAGAAACTATCCAGAACAGCTGGATTTGGGGTTGTATGATGTGTGGAGGATGTTATGCACGTTGCTGACTCGGAGGATAATACATCTTTAGTGGAGAAGCAAAACGATTAAACATGACAATCACCGCCGATTAAACCAACTGTAGGGTAAGTTCTAAAAACCCAATAAGATGCAGATTAAAAATGCAGATAAACTCTACCAAAACAATGGAAACAGTATAAATGAGAACTATAAGGAGCAACCATGGAAAGACATCGCATGACAGAGTGCGAAGCGGAGAACTAGGGCATTAACGTGAAATACAGGATGCGGCTAAATGGGTGAGACAAAGGAGAAAATGTTGGAACGGGCATAAAGAAAAAATGGAAATCAAAAAATAAAATATGAACGTGAAGAGTGTAAAACACAATTGCCCCAGAACGATAGAAAATGTGCTGGACCTCAATATCGGAAGAGGCATAGTATTAATAAACATGCGTATGTCTGCCTATATGGACCATTCCATATTAGAGAGACAGAAACCATCTTTTGTACAATAAAAAAACAAAGCAGCTTCGTATTTCACTTCGAACCTTTAATCCACAAGAGACGACCAATTAGCAATGTTAGAATTGAACGCTACGTACTTTAATACTTACGTGACCTAGGTCTTTTTCCTCTTTTTTCGGCTTTTTCAGTTCGGATGGCTCTTGCGGCGTCCTCGGCCTGTATTTTTCTCTCTCCACCGGCGATATCGAGTTCCTCTGCAACACAAAAAAGAACGCACGGTAAATTACAGCCGAATTTGACATCGAAAGAGTGTAATGTTATGTTTTGTCGTGCTAATTCGTCGGTATTTTGAGATTATCAGCTGCGTTTAACTATAACAGTGGGTAAATTAAGGAATATGTATAAATGAGAGTAATTTATGATATGAATGAAATGTTTTTCTTGGAATTAGAGAGTACAGGTGACTGGTTCATGAATTAGCAGAATGGAAACAGGTATTGATTGAAAGAGTCTTAAAACACAAACTATTTATTTATTTATCTACATTTATGTATTTCCAAGGTGGAAATAAGGTAGATTCTCAAAAGAATCACCTCTCACTGTAATACACTAACTCCAACGTTTTTTTCCAGTTTTCGAAGCAGTTTTTAAACTCGACTTCCGAAATTTGCTTCAAAGCGGCAATTCAATAAGAATCGGGACTGAGGTCATAAAAAGCATTTATTGAAGAAATATATAAAGTAACTTAATAATTTTCAAAATGTAACCCTCCTGAATAACTCCACTGCTGTCAGTGATTTTTCCAGTCTTCATACGCCCCCTGGAAGTCCGCAACTACAAGGCTATTTAAGCACTCCGTCTAAGCCTTTTGGACTGCCCCAATTGTCCCGAAACTATGTCCTTTTAGGCTCCTCTTGATCCGCGGCAAGAAAAAAAAGTTCGGAGAGCCACTCCTGGACTTTAAGGTGGTTGGAGTAGGCTTGCCACGTTGTGTTTGGCTAGTACCTCCCTCACAATAAGCAACGTCTGACTGGGCGGTTTGTCATGATGGAGCAACCAGGAATCGGTGATCTTTCTTCGGACGTGGTGGACCCTCATCAAACGTTCGAGCACATCTGCGTAAAATTTGCCATTCACTGTTTGGCCAGCGGGCACAAACTCCTTGTGAACCACACTTTTTGCATCAAAGAGGAAATGAACATCGATTTCACTCTTGACTTGCTCATGCGAGCTTTTTTTGGTCGAGGAGATGCAATGCTCCGAATTGTACTCGAAGATCCAAGTTCCCTCACCGGTTATCACTCTATTCAGAACATTTGAATCGATTTCCAAACGTTCCAACGGTTCACGGCAAATCGGCACATGGTGCCGGTGCCGGTCTTTCTATTCGTCTGACAAAACCTTCGGCAACAACTTCGCTCACACCTTCTGTATTTGTAAATCATCGGTTACAATTGAATGTACAGTTGATTTCTGTAAATTCAACTTCTGCGTCATCAAACGAACACTAAACCGACGATCAGAGTTCAGAAGTTCTCGCACTTTAACCACATTTTCATCGGTTCGGGCCCAGATCGGACGTCCAGCGCAACGTGTTCTGAATATGGCTTCGTTCTTGCAAGCCACACGGATCATGTTAAAAGTCTCCGTTGCGGAATTCTTCAATTTCACGCAAAATTTGATGACATCTTGACTCTCGACGTGAGCTTAAAACACACGTTTACTTCTTGCATGATCTACGCACTAAGTTTCGGAGACAACAGAGCCAGGTTTCCTAAATTATATGACATCAGCTACCTCCGATATCACTTATAAAAATCACCGTCCACCCCTTCCCTTGGCAGGAATAAATCAGTCCCGATATTTATTGGACTAACCCTGTCGACTGAAAACAGTACCCACGAAGTGGTTTTTTCAATCGAGCAAACAGAAAGAAGTGACACGGTGCTAAATCAGGTGAATATGCTGCTTGTGAACGAATTTTTCCGCAAATATTTGAGTATTTTCACAATGTCTCTAATACTCAGTCGGTGATTACTTAGTACTAAATCCTTGGTTTTGTTAACGATCTCTTCATTGGTTGACGTGGAAGGTCGTTCTCAATTAGGCTCATCTTCAACTGCTTCTGTACAATCACCAAAGTCCTTGCCCCACTATTCATTTTTTTGCATCATCGTAACACCTTTATATTTTTAATGCACCAGCAATAAAATTGCGCTTTTCCGACATAATTTCATACAAATTTTCATGTAAAAAAATCGTCGACGTGATATGAAACTGTCTGATGTCAAAGACAGTCATTATGCTCAAAGAGATTTACCATTCAGTCAACTTTTTCAATTATTAATGTAAGGGTCAGTAAACTTCACGGTTCATTTTTTTTCTCACTTTTGTTCTCTTTTTCCCCTTTTTTTTTTCTTTTTTTCTTTTTTCTTGTATCCTTTTTTTACACGCTTCATTAGGTAATAAAATAGTACATACTTTAGTTTTAGAATTACATTAAATCATCTCGTGATAATGCTAACATGGTGAGCGAAACGTGCGTCGAGAACTTTAAAAAAAGTGATTCGGTATTTAGTGGCAAATCTCTTTGAGTTTAGTGTTTCACATCGAAGGTTACAATAGAAGAACTAAAAGACAGTCATGCCAAACTAAAAAAAAAACAAATAGTTGCCCCGATATGTAAAGGACGCGAACTTTTAAAACGAAAGTCATGGTATTTTTTGATCCTAATAATATATCCGGTATAGCTTATAATTTATACATTTTATTGTACTCATACGGTGCTAAATCAGGCAAATACGGATTCTGCGATATAGTAATTTAAAATATAGGAATTATATGTCTGTTACTAACTTCCTTACTTGTCAAGCAGAATTGTTTGAAAGCATTGTTTTTTTGGTGTATGGTGACTGGGATGACATTTTGTAAGGATACATTTGTAAGGATACAGTGGATAATATATTTTGATAATTCCAAAAGGAAAAACACATGGAATATTGAGGATGCAATGAGGGGTTTGTGCTTTATTGTGAGTGATTGTAACCGAATGAAACAACTTAGTCCTTGAGTAATTATATTAGTGGAGTTTTAATGGAAAGTTTTTTCATATCCACCTTATTTTCCAAACTAGGTCCACATTTTTTTCTAATCGATGCGACTCGATTGTGTTGATGTAAGAAGTTCGATAAATTGATTGCGTTTACAGGAAAATAATTTTCATTTCGATAAATCAAACTATCAGGTATGTAAATATGAAACCGGAATTTTTGTATAGAAAGTACACGTTTATTGTATGCAATTGATAAAAAATATTTTATTCGAAGTATTGCCCATCGCTAGCTATACATTTTTTCCACCTGTCTGGCAATTTGTGGATGCCACGCTAAAAAAACTCTTGCTTTTTGAGGCAAACCAGTCATCGAGCCATTCTCGTACATTTTCGTAAGAAGCGCAGCGCTGCTTAGCATGTGCATGTTCCATCGATGCAAATATGTAATAAACGGACGGAGTCAAGTCTGGTGAGTAAACCGTATGCGAAAGTATTTCCCAACTAAAAGCTTCAATCGTTTCTTTCACCAGTTTTGCTGTGTGTGATGGTACATTATCGTGGAATAAAATGCCTTCGTGTTGCCTTTTTTGATATTCTGGTCGTTTTTCGCGCAAAGCTTGATTCAAATCGATCATTTGTTGTCAATAGCGTTCAGTATTAACGGTTTCGTCAGGTTTTAGCAACTCATAATAGATCACTCTTCTGATCCTACCAAACACAGAGCATTATGCAGTGGATGTCGATGGTTTGCCTGAAGTTACCATGATCTTTTACGCTTAGGATTCTCAAAATATATCCACTTTTCATCGTCAGTCACAATTCGATCCAGAAATGACTTTCTTTTGTATCTGGCGAGGATGCATTTCGCAAGTAGTTTTTCGGTTTTCCTGCTGTCTTCCATGACTTTAAAACGTATAGAGACGGCTTCTCGTGTCACATTTAATTGATCCGCGAGTAGTTGTTGCATTTGAGTTTCAACCTCATCCAACAATGCTTGCAATTCGCTGACTTCAAATTTTTTCGGTGGTCCTCCACGTTCTTCGTTTCTCACGTCAAAATCGCAACTTTTGAATTTTTTAAACCACTCAAAGCGTTGTGATTTAACAAGAGCATGCTGACCGTAAGCTTCGACAAGCATTCGATGCGATCTGCAGTAATTTTTTTCAAATGGTAACAGAAAATCAATGCTGTCCGCAAATCGTAGTTTCCAGTTACAAAATTCGACATGTTCAAGGCTATTACAAACTATGCTGTTGTATGAGATTTGTATCGTTGTGAGTTGAAAATCATTGTCAGATGTCAACAAGGAAATGGCGCCAATGACGCGGTTTAACGGTAACTACATTGACAGCTAGGACCATCGATGGGCAAATTCAGGTTTAATATTTACAGACTTGGTCTTGCCAGAAATACAGGAAAATAATTAAGAAAGAGAGATAAAGTAATTTGATCGATACCTTAAATCATTTTCTTATTGAAATAAATTCATTTTAAACAAAAAAAAACAGAATTTTAGTTTGGAGTTTATTATGAATTATTTTCTGACTTTCTTCTGACTTTCTGACTTCTGCTGCTTTTTAAATTGTTTATCGTTAGTTATTACTAAATTTTGATTGGATGATAAAGGGTCTTTCAAATTGAGCGGTTTCGTAAATTCTTGAATGCAACCCAGAATTTGCGGTGCGAAATAGTCTAGCGGTGTTAAATCACAGGATTTTGGTGGCCAAATAAAATTATCACCATCGTTTCTTATATTAACACCCAGGAAATGTTTCGCGCAATAAATGAATTGTTTCATTAGCAGAGTGATGTGCAGCGCCATCCTGTGCAATGTCATGCACTTCTGAAATGAGACTAGACCTAGGCAAATTCACAACGTGATCTGTGTATTTTGTTTTATTCAAGCATTAAAAAACCGTTCGATTTTAAAGACCAGTTATTTGTCTTATTGTTGATGTGAAATGTCTTCAAAAGTTATCTTTGAATATCAATTCTTCAATTGGAACCTTTGATGAGAACTAAACACGAAATAACTTCATTCATATTGAATCATCTCCTGATTATGCAAACATGGTTGGCGAAACGCGCTTCGAGAAGTTAAATAAAGTGATTTGATGTTTAGTGGTAAATCTGTTCGAGTTTAACCTTTGATGAATAAGTTATACAGTTTGAAAATGTCTTGATATGCGTTCATTAGCACTCAACAGTGCCTCTGTTACTGTAAAAGTTGACGATTGAAGAGAAGAGAAGAATTCATCAAAAAATATTGTGTTCAATCATAATTCTTCTACATATTCCTGTGGTGTTACAGCCCGAAGTAAGCTTTGATCAAGCACCCTTGGCTTCCAGTCTCTTACCAGTTTTTGATCTGCAGTAGTTCTTCAGCATCTCTTCTTATATTAATTCTGCCATCGTGTCTTTGGTCTACCTCTTTTTGTTACCCCTATTCGCCCTCCATTATTTTCCTTGGTATTCATAGTCTACAATATCCAGGTCTTTATATAGTGCGTTTCAAGATATATCGTTGCCCGATTGGCTGCAATAAACTCTTAACAACCTCTGTCGTAACGAAACCCGGCAAAGTTGCAAGAAACGTAAACAGTATTTTTTGTTATTCCAAACGTGCTAAAAATATGGCGTTCTTGACAATTTTAAAAGAAAACATTTATCGCCCGATGCTAAGCAAATTGTTAAAAATGTATATGTCTCTTTATTGAATAGGGAACTTAATGTAAATGCAGCCGCAGCAGAAACGTCTTCATTAACGAAAACTCCGTTATCTACAGTTAAAGATATTGTGACGAAGCCAATTAAAGCCAAAAAAGTCCGTAGTGATTCTGGTAAAGGCAAATGTGATGACGAAAACGACAAGGACTTAATTCGAAGCAAAATTTATGCTAGGTATGAAGAGTAAACTCTGCCTATATTGCATTTATTGCAACAGCGACTAAGGAAAGATGAAACCAACATTCTTTGCAGAAGAACTAGCCTCCAGAGAATATTATCTCAAATGGGTGGCGTGGGATGGCGGTTTGACTACTTAAACTCTATAAAAAAATACAGATTAGAAAATCGTCCCATTATCTACCTTGATGAAACATGGTTCGATACACATCAGACGACATCAAACGGGTGGGTAGATACATCAAGAAAAAGCCAAACCACAGCCCCAGCGAACAAGGGAAAAATAATTGCAATTTTAAATGCTGCTTTCGAAGATGGATGGGTTCCAAATTGTTTACGGTTGTCCTCCAAAAATATTAAACATTCACCTTTGGACTATCATGACGACACCACGGCAGAACTTTTTGAAAATTGTTCGTAAGATATTATGCTAGGGTGAGAGGAGCTGAATTGCTTTTTCATCTTGGCATTGGAATATCGACCAGCATGAGCTGAGATTCTACAGTAAGGATGAGCAGAATAATAATAATGCTATCCAGGATAAAGTCATCAAAACCAATAATTACAAGAAATATATCCTTAAAGAAAACACTGAAGATGTATATCGAAAGTGTGGCAAAATAGGGGAGACTGTTCAGCACATAATTGGTGGATGTCCTACTTTAGCAGAAAGCTCATATTTAGGAACGCATAATCAGCTTGCTAAAATAATCCACCAAAAACTGGCACTTAATCATGGTCTTTTACCAACATCTACTCCGCTGTATTATAAATACAGTCCTCAAGCTGTTCTGGAATTTGACGATGTGCTGCTCTACTGGGATAGACCGATAATAACTGACAGGGCTGTTGACTACAATAGACCAGACATAGTCTTAATAAATTAAAAAAAAAGCGGGGAACAATTATTGATATTGTCATACTACTGTCTCACAATATACATAAAACGGAGGTGGAAAAGTTTCTAAGTATGAGAATCTTTCTTATGAATTGAAGAACATCTGGCAACTTGAAAAAGTCAACATCGAACCTTTTGTAATTTCCGCAGAGGGATTGGTGAGCCACAGATTCTTCAAAAGTTTAACAAACTGCGGACTAAATAGAAATGTCATAAAAGTGGGACAACGGGCTATATTGTTTGCAAACCTGCCACATAGTTCGAAAATTTTTCTCTTAATGCCAACGGAATACTGGGTTATAATGAAATTTATCCCCAGGCTCCGAGTCGAACTCCAACATCGCGAGGGAGGAATCGGTTTATGGTTGCAGCTCTTTGAGCTGAAAGAGTGACACCAAGTTGACGATAATAATAATAATAATAATTATCAGCCTAGGCTGAGATGCTGAATTCAGAACGAACATAATAATAATATATCTTGAAATATTTTGATAATAATAATAACTGGAGATAGACCAATCACAACAGATCGAACGGTCGATTATAATAGATCAGACATTGTTCTAACTAGTAAAAAGGAGAAAAGAGCTTTTATAATTGACATCGCAGTGCCGCTCTCTCATAATATCAGGAAAACCGAGTTGGAGAAAACCACTAAGTATGATTTTTTTTTCTTTATTTGGGTGTTCGCCAAATTGTCAATGTAAGCATCACTGATATACACAAAAATATATTTACTTCCTATCTTTTCAGAATTTATAGAAATTAATATAATTTATTTTTAGATTCGTTTTGAAAACGGGAGGAGAATACTTCCCGAAACGTTAACGTTAAAAGTTTGTATTTTTTAAATTTATTTATATTTTTAAAATTTTGTTCGTTAGGCAAATTTATTACAAAAAAAATCACTGAGAAATTTGTCTGCGTTTGGTTTTTTGTTTTTACCCAGTGATTCTTCATTTAAATAAGAACAGATATTTTGATATTTTTTGAGTTTTAGATCGTGGCGAAAAAGCCAAATAAAGAAAATATTATATTAACACGCCACAGTCATTTAGACATCACTAAGTATGAAAACCTGGCATACGATTTGAAAAACTAGTGGAAACTGAATAAGGTAGAGATAGTGCCTTTCGTTATATCCACCGAAGGCCTAATAAGTAAGACCTTTTCAAAAAACTTGAAGAACCTTGGTATCTCAAAATCGATTGCCATAGTTGGACAACGTGCAGTACTTTTGCAGACATGCCACATTGTTCGTAAAATTTTATGCTAAGTGAGAGGAGCTGAACTACGTTCTCATTTTGGCATTGTAATATCGACTAGCTTAGGCTGAGATGCTGAGTTCAGAACGAACATAATAATAATGATAATAATAATTTCATCAAAATATAACAAAATTTGATTTTTTCCAAAATTATTCAGAAGTTAAACCATCCCGGCTCTGGCACCTTATAAGAAACTAGGAATATATATATTGAGATTTATTGGGGCAATTAACATTTTGTCGAAGGGCAACGAAATATCTTGAAACGGACTGTTCGACTGCTTGAGTTTGAAGTTAAATCTGATCCTTGAAATTTCATTGTCATGTGCAGCACCAAAAATGCCTACAGGCCGAATGAGTGTTTTATTGAGCCTAACTGTCCTGTTCCTTTGAATAAGTTTAGATTTTAAGACAGAATGCAGGGAATAAGTAACTTTATTACCCCTCATAATACGATTTCTGATATCTCCTGTGATGTCGTTGTTTTTGTCAAGTTTGCTTCTCAGATACCTAAACTCCTTCACAACTTTATTATTATCAACTCAATCACAATTTCTTGAGATTTATAAAGAGGCGTGGAGATTTTTCTTCAGGTTTGCACGGCAATAATGCGATGAGACCAATATCAAAATAACGAAACACATAAATCTTGAGATCGATATTCTCCAACCCTCCACGACGAGGGAAACAAATCTCGAATTGCTCCCTCTTTCTTTCGCCACGAAAATAAAATCCTCACCCCACCTCACCTCCTGCCGCTCCCTTCAGAATCCCATTCTAATCCCATTTCCGCCCATGCCGTCTGCACGGCCATCAGTCCGGGAAATATGTGACAAAATATTCTCTCCCGCATCGCGAAGATTCAGACGTTTCCCTGACAAAGTACGTGTTTCGGGTTGGTATGGTTTTATTTTCCCCTCTTCGACTTGGACAAATTCCCGGGGGGACATAAAAGCTTCGACGTCCCAGGACGAAGCACCGGAGAAATTGGCCGGAACAGAAGGGCGTCGAGAGGCGCAAGGAGAGGGGGGCGGTTTTCCGGCGAAGCAGTGGCGTACAGCAATCAAGAACCAGTTTTTTATAACTGATATAAAAAAATTCTCTACAAATTATATAAAGCAATTCGTTTGAATTATCAATTCGCAGTGAAATAGATTTTAAGCAAAAAATCGTATCACTGGTTTACTGAATTCTGGTGCCCGTTTCGGTAATCGTGTTAGCATCATCAGGAAGTGATCAAATCTTATTACTAGGTATTGCGATTAGTCTTTTTTTTTTAAAACATGTGTAATTTGGAAGAAAGGTAAAAAAAATGGTATGCTCTATCACTAGCTGCACATTTTTCCCATCTCTTTGGCAATTTGTGGATGCCCTCCCACAAAAACCGAACATCTTTTGAGGTGGGTGGTCCTGTCATCAAGTCATTTTTTGACATCTCCGTAAATGTTGAAGTGTTTCATAGAAAGTGGTCGAGACATCGATGAAAACTAGTGGTAGTCGGAAGGGGTCAAGTCTGGTGAGTACAGCGGGTGGGGCAAGATTTCCCAGCCAAGTGCAGAAATGGTGTCTCTGACCGCTTTCGTTGTATGCGATGGGACGTTGTGGTGCTGTAAAAATCACTTTTCTATGTCTTGTAGCCGATTCTGGTCGCTTTTCGATCTATGCATAGTTCAAATTGATCATTTGTTGACCCTAGCGAACGGTAATAAATGTTTGACCTGGTTTCAGAAGCTCATGGTACACGACACCTTTCTGATCCCACCAAATTGGATTTCTGAGCCCACCAATTGGAGCATTGTCTTCTTTCCAAAACCATTCGGTCTTCCGATCGATGTTGATGGTTGTCCTGGGTTCAACTTATGATTTTATGAATTTTGGGTTCTCGAAATATATCCATTGTTCCTCTCCAGTCACGATACGATGCAAATAAGCCTTTCTTTCATGCCACGAAAGCAAAACTTCGCACAACTTTTTTTTGCTTTTCCATTTATCTGTCGTTCAACTGATGTGGTATTAATTTGCTTGCCTTCTCGATCTTTCTTATGGCTTGCAGACGGTCGCAAATGGTTCGGCGACCAACATTTAACCTCTCTGCCATTTGTTGTTGAATCATCTTCTTTCAACGAAGCTTTCAATTTGGCATTTTTTTTTCGGTTAACTGAACGTTCTTTGTCCTTTAAGTTGAAATCACCACTTTGGAATCGTTTGAACCCACGCTCCCAAGCGTGTCACCCGCGTTTTTCTTTTGACAAAAAATGCAGTACGTGCTACAAATGCTCTTTATTTGGATCGAAACTCGACATGTTTACCACACGAAAAAAATATGACACTCGCTCGAAATTGATTAAATATCAATGGCAATTTGAAAAGTTTTGTCCTAGCAACAAAATGTCATAAGGGATTAAACTGTGAACTGATCCTGGTTTCCAGTACCATCTCTTAAACGAATTAAAAATTATTAACCATCAGAGTTTATACACCACAAAACTAGGACTTATCCAAGTAATTGATCATAACTGACAACATCCATTAATAAGATTTTTTATGTTTTTAAAGATTGATTTCATGTTTGTCATGTTTGATTTTTGGCCTCTTTCGTATCTAATATCAACGATTTGTTGATACCTTTGTTTAAAAATAATAAGGCAAAACTTCAGTAAAACAAAAGGCTGAATCTCGTCGAACTTTCATTGTCATTATTAGTTTGAGGATGGTTGCGGCATTTTCTTGCTGGAAATTCATACTAAATTGTATAAATGACATAGTTGTCTAATTTCTACTTATATTTTTCTCTAAAACATTACGCGTTTCGCTACACTGTAGCTTCTGCAGACTGTAGCACTGTAGATGGTTGACAAAGTTTTTTTTTGTGAATTACCTTTAGATATATATTGTATGTGTCTCTTTTGCTATACTAAGTTCTTCTAACTTCTTTTATCTTTTTTCTGTGACATTCTTTGTCAACCATCCGAAAAACCTACAGTGTAGCGAAACGCATTATGTTTTAGAAAAAAATATAAGCGGAAATTAGACAACTTTGTTTTATTTATACATTATTAGTTTGTTTAAAACTTTTTGGATGGTTGTATATTGGAGGAAATTGGAAATACAAGCATGGTGGGAAAAAATACATAAAAATACAAAATACATACGTGGAATAGGATAGAATATGTCAAGAATAGAGGAATATGGACTAACTGATCACAATAAATGAGTCTCTAAAGCTCAAACAAAAGAATTGAGCGGATACAATTCCTAATGGAATGTAGAGCCATATATATATATATATATATATATATATATATATATATATATATATATATATATATATATATATATATATATATATATATATATATATATATATATATATATACTGGGGACTAACAAAAGTATTTGCGTTTTTGAGAGACTTAGGTATTTATAGTTTAAAACATTTATAACTGGACCTTACGCATCAAAATATAGGCCGTTGTTTTCGATGATCTCAACCTAATTGACGAGTCTTTGGAGGCGACAAATTCGACGAAAGACTCCGACTACGAAAGACGGTGACTCGAAGAAGTGAACAATGAACCGGAACATGTGGTAAACCCACGGAGCGAGGTCGGAGCCGTATGCTGGATGGAAGTTCAAAGTTCAGTTCGTTAATTTTTGAGGTGGTCAGATGTAAAGGGTGTTCACCAAATTTTTATCGCCTTGCTACCGAAAGATGGTATTGCCCGGGTATATCACATTGTTTGACGTCGTTAGAATTGTTGAAATAAATTAAATTATTATCGGAGCGAACAAAACATTTGATGAATCGAAAAATCAGTAGTACTTTTAAGGAGAGCTTTACACATTTCAACCCGACGCGATGACAGTTTATGAGGGATGCTTCTGCAGCTCTTTGGCACTATTTATATGTCTCGCAAATGCCGGTTAACGGTAGTGTACTCTTAATTCTCCTGAAAGTTTCTTGGTTCTTGTTCTAGTATCTGCAGCCAGAGCTCCTCTTAAAAAGTCGTGATCCAGCGACCGTGGACGACCCAGATCTTCCTCTATCTTCAAGACTCACGCCTCCCTCCCGAAACTTTTTGAATCAAATGTGAGCACTACTGATTGATACGACACCGTTCCCTTCTAGTTGGCAAATCTCACGAGCAGCGTCAGTCACTTTGAAACCTTTTTTAAACTAATGTCTTAAAATTGCCCTAATTTCGCGACTTATTTCACTCAATTGTGAAAATTTACAACTGAACTACTTTCTCTGTATATACGATTAATACAAATTTAAACCCACATTGTATATTGGAAAACACACAGTTAAGGAAAATAAGCATCCGCATTTCGGAGAAGCATCAAAAAAGGGATTATTCTTGCAAACAAATTTATTAGTAGTCTAGAGGTGCATATTGGTACTAATAGCACTTGACACTAGAGAAAGTAACAGCATTTCGGAGAAACGGATGGGTGTTTGGCCTTGGAGCGGATAAAGGGAAAAGTGAGGCACTTGGGAAAAATTCAAAAAAAGACAAAATAACAGAACAGAAGAAATTTATAGTTTTCACGTGGCCAGTTCGGAGTAGAAATTCGAATAGATAGTCAACAGAGTTTCACGTTGGGAGTTCGTTATTAATTGTCATTGTGCAAAAGCTTTGAATATGTCGAATTATGTACCAGAAAAGGACGTTTTGAGGGAAAGTTTAATAACTTTCTTTCATTTGATGAAAATGGTTGCTGAAAGTTATCGATTCATGGATGAAGCTTATGGTGAACATATTCTAACCTAAAAAACTTGCAAACGATGGTTTAAACGCTTCGTATGTGGTGATTTTGATATAAGATATAAAAGACATGGAGCGTCCGGGACAGTCGAAAAGATTTGAAGATACAGATTTTCAACCATTATTGGATTAAACCTTGAATGTTGCCCAATCCATCATTTTCGAACATCTACACGCATTGGGAAAGATACAGAAGAAAGGAAAATGGGTTTCATTTGACTTAAAGGACAGAGACATTGAAATACGAAAACCCACTTGTGAAATTTTGTTTGCCAGACAGACTTTTGTTTGTGACAGGTGATAAAAAGTAGATCTATTTTATCAACCCAAAGGTCAAAAAATCATGGGTAGACCCAGGCCAACCTTCAACATCACAACCAGTGAAAAACGATCTGAATACGCCCAAGGACACAATAAAGTCATTTTTCAACATTACATTGCTCGGCCCCATGTTGCAAAATGTGTAAAAACTATTTGGAAAACGTTAAATGAAACGTCCTACCCCACTTGCCTTATTCACCGGACTTAGTCCCTTCGGACTATCACTTATTTCGATTGTTGCAGCACGGACTTTCAGAACAGCACATATATTCTTACGAAGAAGTGAAAATTTGGGCTGATCAATGGTTGGCCTCAAAAAAACCAAAAATTATTTTGGCACGGAATGCATTCTCTGACATAAAGATGGTAAAAAGTAATAGCTAACGATGGCCGTTAATTTATTTTGCTATGGAAATAAACGCTCAAATTTTGGAAAAAAGCAACATTATTAACCGAAATACCTATTAAATGTATGGATGAGGTTTCTAACATAGGACTTCCCGCACACTCTGATGAGCGAAGTACAGGGTCCAACAGAGAGGTATGGTGTTTTTGAAACGACTGTTACATGCGGCGGCAATGTCGAGCGAATGTTTTAAGGATGGTTGATATCTACTCATTCCCGGATGCCATCTCAGTAGCCATGGAGCCATGATCTGTGGCACATCGCGTGTTTATTTACAACACTTTTATTGAAACTGGTCGTGCTGTTGTGCTCACACAGCGACGATTTCGAAATCATTTTAACGTGGGTTCGGCATGGTCGCGTTCCAAAACGCGATACCATTATGAAGTGGGTGAACAAATGTTAAACAACAGGTCGTGGAGACCTGGGACTGCACGAGGAAGAGATCGAACAGTACCAACATTGAAATGGAGCGACAATCGATGGAAACCAGCCCTCGCTGTTCAGTGGTATGTCACGTTCGCGCTCTTAGAATATTAGGCAGGCCAGTTCGCAGAATCTAACGCTTTGACCTTCATTTCCATCCGTATAAAAATTATGGTTGTCCAAAAATTGCAACAAAATGGCTTTATGAGAGGGCGTAGGTTCGCAGAAAGGATGGTGGAATTGCTGGACGACAAGGCCCATTTTCATTTATCGGGGATAGTAAACAAACAGAACTTTCGATACTGGGCACCCGAAAACCCCCGAGAACTACATGATCCACCTCTGCACTTCGAGAGAGTAACTGTTTGATGTGCTGTATCTCGAACTTACATTATTGACCGTATTTTTTTTCGTGAAAAGGGACGAACACAGATCGCTATCTCGCCATGTTGCGTGATTATTTTCTGCCAGAACTAAGAAGATGACGCATTAACCTCAATATACTTTGGTTCCAACAAGACTTGCCGTATATCAAGTATGGCCGTTTGAAGGAAACATTTTCCTGGGCGTCTTATTCGTTGCGTAGGAATGTGGCATAGCCACCTCGGTCATCAGACTTTTCAGCTTATGACTACTTTTTTTGGAGCTACTTACAATTCAAATCTTACATTGACAAACCGTACACTCTTGAACCTCTTTCCGTAACCATAACCTGCGAAATTAAAAGGATTCCTCGTGCCATGCTCGAAAGGAGTATGGACGATTTTGCTACCCGTCTACAAGAATGCCCCGACAAAAATGTACGCCACCTAACTGATGTGATTTTTCGCACCTGACTGTGTTACGTATACTTTAATGGCAATATATCACTAATGTATAAAAGCAATAAATTTTGATATTCGTTTAAAAATATGAGTGTATCAATTTTTTCAGAGACACCATAACTCCCTGCCCGACCCTGTAGAACTCTTTATTCATAAACAAAGGAAAATAATGCAAATACATTTGTTACAACTTAGCATAATAACATCTGTTTCAAGAGTACTTTTTGCTCGACTTTTGATACGCCACTGTATGTAAATAGTACCTTTCTTTTTCCAACTAACTATAGGTGGATTTAATTGACGCAACTGAATTTTCGCATCATTTCTTAACGGAAAAAAAGAACGAAAAAAAAGGAGTTCGATAACAATGAAGTTTTATCGAGGACCATGTGAAGGGCTAAGAGAGCAGGGACAGTAGGATCCCTTTTCTCCCTTCGGTATTGTTCTAATTCTTCGGGGTGGAGTTGCGAAACAACCGCCGGAATGTTTTCTTGCCCAATTTGTTCTCCGACGTGAAAGAGAGATCCGGTTATCGACCCCCCTTCTCTTTCTCTCACCCTCGGCCCTTCTTTCCTTTTTCGTTATCGTTTATTTATGGGGGGTGGTTCGCCGCCCTCGAGGGTCGTAGTGGCATTTCCAGATAAATTACTGTGTTAATTTTTGTTGTTTTTTTTTGTTTCGTTTCGAGGGGATTTAGTAAACACGAAACGATACTAAAGAGACTTGTTATGGTGCCGAAAATTAGAAAGGCCAGGCCATTTTAATGGTCGGGTTAGTTCGTAAATTCAGGTCCGTTTTGTTGCTTCAAGTTTGAACACGTTTCTCCAGTGTTTATATGGTTGGATAATTGCAAACTTTACAAAGTACAGTAGGTGTTTCTCTGGAAAATGTTAAGTTCCATTTTTCAAAGGATATTGTACTGTACAAGGGAAGTATATTGGTGTGGGTCATGCAGTATTTCAATCATTAGCGTTACCAGGTGTGGCCGATAATATTACTTAATTTTTTAAAGACATGGCGATGGAAACAATGGTCGGTTTGCAGTCTAATCTCTTATGTCATTTTGTTGCTACGACAGTACCTTTCAAAACGCCATTGATGTTTAAACGATTTCGAGTTACCGTCATATTTTATTCGTGTGTTAAATAAACATGTCAAGTTTCCAACCAAATAAAGAGCATTTGCGGCATGTACTGCTTTTTTTGTTCAATCAAAAGAAAAACGCGAGTGAAAGCCGTCGTATATCTGTGAAAATTTACGGTGACAATGTCCCAATACAAGACGCTTGTGGGCGTTGGCTTAGACAATTCAAAAGTGGTGATTTCGACTTAAAAGACAAATAACGCCCAGGTCAAACAAAAAAATTGAAGATGATGAATTGCAAGCATTGTTGGAAGAAGACGATATGCAAACTCAACAACAAATGGCAGAGAGGTTAAATGTTGGTCTCCGAACCATTTGTGATCGGTTGCAAGCCGTGGGAACGGTCCAGAATACAGGAAAATGGGTACCACATCACTTTTGATTTCTCGGCATGAAAGAAAGACTTTTGCATCGGATCGTAACTAGAGACAAAAAATGAATATATTTCGAGAACCCAAAATGCAGAAAATCATGGGTTTGAACATCGAACGCAAGACCGAATTGTTTTGGAAAGAAGAGAATGTTATGCATTTGGTTGAATTAGAGACAATAGACAAAATTACAGATATTGGTCTGGCAGTAATCCTTGTTGGGCTGAAAAATGAAGAAAACTCCAAGAACAATAATCCAAGAGTTAACGTATGCTTTGGAATCTACAATAAAAAAGTGTCGGACCTATCTTGATACAACAAATTTTAAATTGTGAAGGTTATTTAGAGTTATTGAGAAACGAATTTCAGTTGTTTATTGATGAACTATCATTAGCAGAAAGAGGGCTCTTCTGCTTCCAACAGGATGGGGCACCACCTCATTTTATGCGAACTGTGCGGGATTATCTTCATAAATTGCTGCCAGAAAGATGGACAGGAAGAAGGGGGTTCAGTTGAGTGGCCTGCTAGGTCGCCTGACCTCGCACCTTTAGACTTTTTCCTGTGAGGCTTTTTAAAAACCAAAGTTTACGTGACCGCTCCTAATTCTGTTGATGAACTGAAACAATCAATTCGGCGAAAAATTAATAACATCATACCCAATATGACGGATAATGTTAGTAATAATATTGTTAAGAGAGTTCATTATTGTACATTAAAAGGAGGGCACCAGTTTGAACATTTGTTAAAAAAATAATCATTGATTAGTTTATAAGAGTTATTTTTTATTGTTATTTTAAACTAGTTTTTTTTGAGCAAAGAAAGTTGTATTGTTGTTGAATAATTGATCGTTCTAAAACGGCTAAGATTTGTCAAATTATATTAAAAAAATATGGTGTTGCCATTTAAAAAAAATTGGTTTTAGTTGATACTGAAGAAATCTGGACACATTGGAAAGCATTATTTATACATTTTTCTTAGTCAAGTTATTTTCTACAACTTTGCATTTGGAAGTACTAGTCATTACTCGAATAAAAAAGTTGGCCTATGTCAGTTTTAAAAAAAAAGACACTGTTTTGTATATTATATATATATATATATATATATATATATATATATATATATATATATATATATATATATATATATATATATATATATATATACACATTATCTCTATAAACAATTAAAGTAATGTGGTAGTGTTTTGATATAAAGTATATGTTAATAGCGAATATCCAAAGAAGGCATAAATAAATGAATTATGGGTAAGAACAACATATCCTTACTAACTATGCATAACTAAACTTAACAAAGATATAACTTTGTGGAACCTAAGTTTGTATGATAAGGGAGATTCGATTGATAATGATTTTTGTTATTTTTATTCAGTTTAAGTTTTTGTTTCATGTTCATTCGTATGTTCCCCAAATATCAATTCGAATTCCTCTACTATACGTGAATTACCGCGTGTGGTGAAATCGTTTTCGATTCGCTGTCCAGCTTTTCGAACCGACAATTCAATTAATAATCATCAGGGTTTACGTGCGCTTCAGCTATAGAAAATGAAATATCCCATATAATCTCTCTCTAGCGGACCGAACATATATTTGATGTTGATTGGCTCTAAATAATGGCGATTAAGTGCGGTCAGGGTGGTCTTTATATAGTCAGGGTGGCAGAGGGTGGAGGGAAAAAGGGTGTGCGATGGTGGGGGTTGGGAATTTGCAGTCGTCATTCGCAGAACGCGCGGCACTTCGGTCGTTGATGGGGCACTAAAATTGGCAAACGCATCGAGCGGTTTATGGTCGGGGATAGGTTTTTGGGCCATTTTGGGAGGATGCGTGTGTGTGTATCGATATGAGCTTGTGTTAAAATTGCGGTCGAATGGCCAGCGGCGGGTTATCTATCGACCAGAATAAATATTTCTAGTTTTATTCTCTTGGTTTTTCCAGGTCCATTTTTTTAAATGAGATGAAATGAGTCAGATACGTTTCATATGAAATAATGTTTTTTTAATCGAATTAATTGTCATTCAATTCGTTTTCAGTCAGTCAATTTTTCATTCAAATCAAAAATTATTAAAATTACACTGTATGTTGGAAAAATAACTTTTTTTAATTGAAAAAACACTACTAGCGCCATCTATTGAAACAATATATAATCTGAAAGCTGTATGTCTCATCTATGAAACGAGATCGCCACCATTAGAATCGATCAACGAATTTTCAAGTTAGAGCGCTTAAAGTACCTCTCCTCGCACCTTTAATCATCGTCACAAAAACACGATGGAACAAAGAGCTAATATGAAATTTTATTTCCAGCTCGTTAAAACTTTACAGAAACAGACCACAGATGAAAAATGTGATGTGATATGGTGATGATTGCTTATCCAGTACACGTGTGTTCGAGTGGTATAAGCAATTCCAGGAGGGTCGTGATGCTTTGGAAGACGATCCAAAGCCAGGCTGACGAAAAAAACAAAAATCGCGATGAGTAGGTGGAAAAAGTGTGTTAAATGATCGCCTACGATGCGAATTTGACTGTGAGACTGATAGCGTACGAATTAAATACGGCCAAAGACACGAGTTACGAAATTTTGACAAAGGATTTAAACAAACGGAAAGTCTAAACGTGTTTGAACAATTAGCCGCGAAAAATATTTGTGCGCGTTGAATTTCGCATAATTTGACAATCGCTCAAAAAAAGGCTCGTGTCGATTGGTGCAAAGAAATACTCAAAAGATACAATCGTTGTGCGTCAAAAGACGTGTATAGCATCTACACACACTGACAAATCTTGGATCTATACGTATGAGCCCGAAAGTAAACAGCAGTCTACTCTAGGGGTCTTTTAAAATGAGCCATGAGATAAATGAGCATGTGGCTACAGTGTCACTAGAGAATCGTAGAACCGTCAATTCTGAATGGTAAAATTATCGGCCGCTACTGGTAAGTTCATTTTAGGGGAATTATATTTGAAAGCGCACCTGTATCGTTCAGGACAAGGTCAAGACAGTCTAACAAATCGCGAGGTAAACGGACGTCTTCACGCCTTAACCTTCCGACAGAGGTATATAAGTTAGCTGGCCAAGCCATGCTTAGGCTTATTTTTTCTGATATTCTTGTAGAGGGTTTTATGACCCGGACATTAAAGGATCCTGTCAATCAGTTAAAGGATCCGGTCAATCAGGGACCAGGCCGTTGTAGAACTAATTATTTCGAAGCCCAACCATTACAGAAACCAGACTATTTTTAGGGCCATTTTACAGAGCACCCGGTCAGTCAGGTTCCAGACTTCCAGAACAATCGAAAAATAAGACCAGATAATAAATTTTTAATATATCTTCTTATGTTTCACGTTTTTTTTTTATAAATTGCCTACTTCTCTGACTACCATCAGGAAATAGTCAATTTGCCGTTCGATTAGACCTATTATAGTTAATTTAGCATATTTTAATTGATCCTAAATGATTACTTTTAAGTTTAACTAATTTGCTTAGTATTATTTAGTTAGAGTCAGTACCATCTAAAATTTAAAGCTACTGAGAACTAGAAACGAGCTCGTTTAAATTAGGGGAACTTATTCAGTTTTTTTTGAGGTTTTCTATAGTAAGGTTTAGTGGATCACACCACTAAATCTTCCTGTGCTTTTTCTTATAGTTTTATTTTTTCTACCTTTTTATGTACTTGTGTTGTTTTTTGATTGTGCTTACGTGCATTAAAAGTATAAAATCAAGTCAATAGTTTTTTTAAAGATAGACCATTTCCCAGTTCAAGGGTCTACTGTAACATAAGATAATTTAACGAACTGGATGGTGCCCTTTTGACGTGCCACATCATCCCGTCCAGAACCTTCGCCTTGATGCCTCGGGCGAATGGCTGCCGTCGCAGTAGTCCAGATGTTTGAACTGGTTTTATCAAGAGAAAAATTTTGGTTACAAGTCTGAAGAAATAAAAAAAATACAACCAGCGACGCGGGATCATTATTCACTGGAGTAACGCGAGCTCTCACTCATCGGGTCGAACAAGTTAATATTTGACCGGTCAAAACATCCGTCATACAGTCCTGATTTGGCAACCAATGATTTATTTTTGTTCTCGTCCGTGAATAATAAACCACGTGGTTAACGGTTTTCGACGCCAGAAAAAACGGTTGATGCGTTCAAAAAGGATGTTTTGGAGATAACCTCAATCGGAATGGAAAAAGTGCTATGAAAATTGGTTCAAACATTTGAAAACCATTTTCAATAAACCATTTTCAATGATATTTATTTTTATTTATTATTCCGAATACATAAATAACAATCCTTCCATGTATATTCTGTTTTCATAATACGTAGAACTTCCGCTGACACCTTCAGCATGCTTATTATTTCTTTAACACATTCGCAACGTTCTTGCAACATTTCCTCCGACTTCATCACAGCCAGTCATTCAGCACTCCCTTCTCCTTCTCCTTTCTCCATCCCACTCCATAAATTCCAGATAAGCGTACTCTTTGGCCTTGTTTCTTTCCGTATTTCATAATTTAAACCCTCGAAATTTCGAGGAAATGCTATTTGTCAATGTTGACGCGATTACTTTTCGACGGCGGTGGCAAAGGAGGCGGCAGTGTTGCCAACGGACGCCATTCATTCTAATTTAGCGAGCGGTTTGTGTATGGCAGTGGCGGGAAGGGGCGAGTCTCGGGCCATTAAGATGGATTAGGTCGGCGATATAGCCCTCGATATTTTGGCGCCCTCTAGGGATAATTGCTATAACTCGTCCGGGGGTGTATTAATTTCTTCAAGATTGAAATAAACTGGATGAAATGATTTACTAATGAGTGGACTGGAAGAAAGAAAAAGAAAAGGATTAACAGACAAGGTCTACAGTGGAATGAAAGATAAATGATAGAACTTTTTCTTTGGTATTTTAATAAGGTTTAAATGAGTATTACGATTACTGATAATTCATAAAATTTCTTAGAGTTAAAAATAACAAGAACACAGAATAAATTAGAATTCCAAATATTTATGAAACCTACGTTTACCGATACAACTATTCACGCAAGTTCAAATCAGTCATGGAATGTAAAAATCTCCCCCTTTCATAGTATGATCCACAGACTTTGAACGATTCCACTTAAAAAAGACAGTTATGAAAAAGAATTTAACATAATCAAAAGTATTGCAAAGAATAATGAATATCAGCACAGCATTTTAGATAAAATGATACAAAACAAAACTAAGAAAAACAACATGAAGCAAGTTATCTCTGTTTATTATCTCTGTTTATAAAACTAATCTTGCATCGATACTAATAACAAAGAAAGAATACAATTTTGTGACAAATAGTATACGGAAAAAAAGCTATATAAAAGGTGTCTCAGAATGTTTTTCGTTTTCGATACTTAAAAAAAAACATCATAATTATTTCAAACTTGTTTAATTGCTGCCAAATTACACAGTAGTTTCTGAATTTTTATTTATAAAAAATAACCATCTGTAAACGCGCTCCATTTGTTTCTTCACATTCATTTACCCTGAAACTGAAATTTTTAATCACTTGCTGGAGCATCGCTCTTGGAATCGCGTAGATTTCGTCTGTTATTGTTTGCTTTAAAACATTTAAGTTGGATGGTAATGGATTGATAATCTTACTTTTTAAGTAGCCCCATAGGAACAAATCAGCAGGTGTTAAATCTGGACTTCCCGGTGGCCAGTTGATGTCCCCTCGGCTACTAATCAAAAATCGCAAAAATCGTAATATCTTTCTTAACAATCAAATTATACATAATAAACAATTCCTTTCCATTTCATTCATTGGCTCTTGCGCTGGTTTATAAAGAATTATTATAGACAATTCATTTTTCATCACCTGTATCCGTGCGCTTTAATAATCGATGGATTTCGTTACACTTCAACAGAGAATTGCAAGCAGAAATTTGGTCAATGAAGTTTTTCTCCGCTGAATCATACAGTACCCTTTCATTAGCCTTTATAATCATTGTCTGGTCGATTCCAAGAATTTCTCCGATCTCTCGAGTTATTCAATGTCGATCACGTTCAATTAGCGCCAATATTTCGTTGTCATCAATCTCGGCCGAATGTCTAGAACGTGGTGCATCGCTAAGATTTAAATTGTTTTCACCAAACTTTCTGAACCACTTACGGCACGTGGAATCAGCAACGGCACCCTACCGTACACATCACTTATCTTCTCTTGCATCTGCGAAACATTCTTGTCCTTTTATAAATCAAAAAAGGCACTTTGTTATTTTTAATGCTTAGCAAAATGTTGCACCTATGCTTGCACCAAGCTTTACTTGGTGCAAGCTTGTTTTATACAAGCTAATAACACATTTTTTTTCCAAATATTCATTGACATTTCTTCTCTCAGTCTAATAACTTGTTGTCTAAAGAGAGTTAAAAATTGTCGGTCTATGATCTAATACATTTATCTAAATTTTAAACCCTAAAAACTGTTTGCATTTAGTGAATATGTGTTTTTGCTACTTTAAGTTGCAACTTCAGTTGATCTCCATTAGGTAATTAATCGCCCTTGCAGCGAATAAAACGTGAAGAGCTGCTAAAGAATCATTCCTGAGGTGGGAAGTTGTTCCACCTTGTTGGAAAAATATGTTACAGTTGTAGCCAATCGAGTTTTGCATTTCTGGAGCCAAAAAAGTCCGGATCATATGGCAATAACGATCAAAATTAACAGTTTGAGCGCGACCACATTCATCCTCAAAAAAATAGGGGTTGATAATTCCTTCGCTTGATATGGCAGCCCAAACGACAACCTTAGGCGAGTGTAATGGTTTCTGGTGCAGTTCCAGTTGATTGAGATCCTAATATCTGCAATTTTGTGTATTCAGGGCCTTTGATGTGGAAATTCGATTCATCAGAAAACCATATGTTAATGAAGCTCCTAAAACGATTTTTTATTGTCGTGCAAAATTCGACTTGTTTTTTTGTAGCTGTGGAAATGAAAATCTTGGTGAATAATGCGATGAATCGGTGAACAGACTGGTGAACACGGTCAACATTCGTGCATCTTTCTTGATGTCCTTTTGCGCCCAGTTGATTTATCCAGCATTGTGTTTCGATTCTCTTTAAACTTGCGTACCCAATGCTTAATTAAATTCGCACTTCGGCACATTTCTGATGGTCGCTAAATTAAAATGTATCCTGTACAGACGTCGAACAATAGTGTAGGAATCGTCGTTTTTATAAAACGCTCGCACGCAAAATGCGCCCTATCCCATAAACCGATACATCGCTACTAAACTTCAAAAGCTCGTGATAAGCTAACTACTGTAACACGTACAGTTTTTTAAAAAAAGGGGACGACATATTTATACTATTTAATATTTATTTAATATAATCTATGCAAAGACATAACTGAGGATTATGTGAATAAAACATTTATTACATGAGATGTAATACACCGACAAAATTGATCTGATGTCCTGGTAAAACCTCTCTCCTTGTTCGTCGCTTATTGTACCCAAATTTTCAGGAAAAAATCCACATGGGAGTGTAAAAATGCATTTTTAAGGACATGCGACACCCTAGTATTTCAAAGACTTTCAAGACTTCATCTATGAGGTTTTTATAGTTTACATTTTTCTTGTTGTCGAAAAATCCTTCCACTACACTTACAAAACACTTTGAAACTTCAGTTTCCTTTCATTTAATTTTTCTTGAAAACGGAAATCACCTAGAAGCCTTCTTATTTGAGGTCCAATGAATATGCCTTCTTTTAGTTTTTCATCACTTTAGAAAACATTTCTTTTAGGTACTTGAAACTTGAATGTTCCTATAAATTATATAAGTCTACAAAATAAATTAAAAAAAATTGGCGCCGCCGAAACTTAAACGTAATTTTAAAGTATACTGTCTAGCAACACTCAGTAATTAAATTATCAAAAGTACCTACAGTTTTTAATCTTGGAACTTGTTTATTCTTGTTGTTAGTTGAATTAAAAAAGTTAGTAAATAAAATCTGAAGTGAATCTGAGTGAAAAAGTTTCGAAAACCTATATCTGAATTTGTGTTTCGCTTACTTTAATTTGAAAGTCAAAGACGTTGATAAATCATGGAATCCAAACAATATTTGCAAAATGTGTAGTGAATATTTAAGGCAATGGACGAATGGTAAAAGAAGTCAACTGAAATTAGGTGTGCCTATGATTTGGAGGGAACCAAAAAATCACTAGGATGACTGTTATTTTTGCTTAATCAAGGTACATGGTATGAACCGAAAACAAAATGATCTATCCCGATCTGGTATCTGCTAAAAGACCTGTTTTTCATTTAGAAGACGTCCCGGTTCCAACTTTTCGTGGCTTGTTTGATCTTTCAGATACAGAATGTAGTACATCCGAAGATAGGCAAACTTGTATTTACGAGTGAAAGTGATAATGGCTTATTGCCATTATGTAGCATGGTGTCTGCATGGTGCCGTTCCCATTGCTCATTCCATTAAATTAAAGGAGGAGCATGAAATATCTTTTGTATTTTCATGTATAAAAACTCAAGTACCATGATTATAAGTGGATTATATGCGTTGATTTAATAATTATTATTGGGTCAACAAAGAGGCTACACGAAATTTGCATGTTTTCTCTTTTTGTGGGATAGCAGAGCTAAAAGCGAGCATTGGATTAAAACAAGCTTGCCTACAAGAAAAAAACTTAACAGTTGGGACATAACAGTAACAAATTGGGGTTAACAGTAACAAAAAAACATAAATACAGCTTTAGTTACTAGAGAGAAAATAATGTTTCCTCAATTGCACATAAAATTGGGACTAATGAAACAGTATGTCAAAGCATTGGACAAAACAGTATGTCAAAGCAATGGTTCCTATTATATATCGAGGAAATTTCCTGGTTTGAGCAAGGCAAAACTTAAAGTTAGCATTTTCGATTGAACGCAAATTAGGCCTTTGATGAAAGATAACAATTTCGTGCATTCACTGAATGATATAGAATCATTAACATGGTTTTCAATGTTATAAAAAAAATCTAGAAGTCCGAAAACTATCGCGAATTGGTGCGAAACAAAAATTTAAGGAAAGCTATGTAACATGAGCATCAAAGTCCACTACCTCCACAATCATTTGGACAAATTTCCGGACAACCTTGCCTCCTACAGTGAGGAACAAGGAGAGCGATTTGATCAGGACGTAAACAATTTGGAAGAAAGGTAGAAGGGTCGATTGGATAAACACTTGATGGCTGATTACTGCTGGAGTATCATGCGTGAGTGCCTGGAAGGAACTCACTCGAAGAAATCAGGAAAAATAAGCTTTCTCCATCCTCAGTGATGTAACAAAAGGTAAAAAATATGAAGTAATCGTATTTTTCCACACCTATCATATCTCGAAAACTACACGTACATTTCAAAAAATATATGTATCGTTAGAACCAGCATAACGAACATATTCAAAAACAGTTTTAGTCTTTCCGGTACCAAATCCACTGTAGACCGGTGTTATAGGTTTTTATAAATAAAGCCATTTTTTTTTAAGTTTATTTGAATCATTATATTACTCTTGAACGTTTGTTGACTGAAAATGTTGAAGTAAAAACAGAAATGTTAAAAATTCGTGATAAAGAACGATTCTATTAAATCAGTAAACCTAAGAATAAGTAAAGTGAAAGCTATATTCGTGATGATGATGCTAATATGCTTAGTGAAATCTACTTCGAGCAGAATATTTTTACAATAACAGCAAATTGAATGGATAACTATGAAGATTATTTATGGAAGTCTATCAAAAGCCACCCCTATTCTGCGACTAACGGAAAATTAAGCGGCAATCTCATTTGTTTTCGTCCCCCTCCCTGATCTCCATGTTTTCCCCCTGGAGGACGCCGTTCACTTCCCATAATGAAGTAGAAGATCAACCGAAGTGAAGGGGACGAAAGTATAAAAGTGGCAATATGTCGCCGGGTCGTCATTGCCGCCCCTTATCCGTCCTCTCATTCCCCGCGCGCCAATTTCATCCCCCTCGACGATCGTCCGTGTCGGGTCGGCGATCGTAAAGCGTAAAAACGGAGAGAAATTCTATTTGGGGATGTCGAGAAAGGAAAACCTATTCGATGTCTTATTGAGAATGTTATTGAGAGCTTGTGATTTGTGTTTTTTTTTTATTTTTTCATAATTGGAGTAAAGCAAAGCTTCTATTTCATCAGTTCTTCTCTCTTTCACTTTTCAACAATACTATCGAAGCAGGTTTCTAGCCATATAGCCTTCGTCATTCTAGACTGAGAGCATCGGAGGGAACCAACAAAATGTAAGATCCGAAGATTCTGAGCTGTGTGGAAAGGCGAGCCGAGACATATCATCTAATGGCCATTTTAAATGGACATGGCCAATTTAAATGGTCATGGCTTCAGTCGTTCCTTCATCCGCTTTTCAGATGTCCAGCTTGAGCCCAACTGATGACGACTTAAGACCAGAAACCGGTCTTGGGAGACGCTTGCTGGCGCATTGGATGGCGGATGAAGGAATGGCAAAGCACGGGTGAACTTCCTTAGCTTTTTAATATATATATATATATATATATATATATATATATATATATATATATATATATATATATATATATATACCAGGTGTCCCATTAAGGATTGATCGCGGCCGTATCTTGAAAACTATTTATCCCACAGCTTTGGGGAAAAAAATATTATGCTAAAACTGACTGTGAGAAATTCACCAAAAATATTTTTAAGCTTCTAAAACGACCGCAAGAGGTCGTGACGAGCTAAACATTTTTAAAAATCATTTTTTTGTGCACTTTCAAGTGTGAACCGAGTAAGAAAAATTCTCAGTTATAATTAGCAAACTGTCTCCTACAACTTTGTTTTATGACATTTTGTCGTAACTTCGAGAATAAAGAAGTGTGGGGGAGTTTTACCTATTTAGATAAAAAGTCGTCTAATGTCCGTTTGCCTAAAAATCAGTTATTATTTCATTACTACCTGCATTAAGTTAAAAAAAATATTAACCTAATGTTTGCCTTCTTTCACACTTTATGAAAAATCGAAATATCTCTTGACATGTCAGAGATATCGATTTCGGGTTTTCACTGGATGATTCCTCTTTAAATTACCTTTCTAGCCATGTAATAAAAGCTGTATCATATTAAGACCAATTTTTAACTTAATATTACGGTAAAAATTAAAACTAACTGATTTTTTCAGAAAAATCGAAATATCTCTTGACATGTGAGAGATAGCGCTTTCGGGTTTTCACTGGCTGATTCCTCTTTAAATTACCTTTCTAACCATGTAATAAAAGCTGTACCATTCCATTTGAAAAAACTGAACAAAACTTCAAAAAAGCTATTGTTGAATGTAAAGCCACCGCGCGGTTTCATTTATAAACTAAATAATTTATCTCCCAGATTATCTGATTGTTCCAGCAATTGCCTTTTAAATGAATCCAAATTGAGGAAAATCGGTTTAGGTAAACGGACATTAGACGACTATTTATCTAAATAGGTAAAACTCCCCCCCACTTCTTTATTCGCGAAGTTACGACAAAATGTCATAAAACAAAGTTGTAGGAGACAGTTTGCTAATTATAACTGAGAATTTTTCTTACTCAGTTAACACTTGAAAATACATAAAAAAAATTATTTTTAAAAATGTTTAGCTCGTCACGCCCTCTTGCGGTCGTTTTAGAAGCTTAAAAATATTTTTGGTGAATTTCTCACGGTCAGTTTTAGTATAATATTTTTTTCCCCAAAGCTGTGGGATAAATAGTTTTCAAGATACGGCCGCGATCCATCCTTAATGGGACACCTGGTATATATATATATATATATATATATATATATATATATATATATATATATATATATATATATATATATATATATATATATATATATATATATATATATATATATGTATATATAGTTGATTTTGCTGAAGGACAAGAACTATATATTATGAATTCATTCTATAAGAAAAATATCAGCAGAAAATGGACATGGAAAAGTCCATCTGGGCTCACAAGCGAAATTGACTACATCATGACCAACGATAAAACAATATTTACCAATTGTACTGTCCTTAACAATTTTAATGTTGGAAGTGACCACCGAATGGTACGAGCAAGGGTTCGGATTGACTGTCGAAAAGAGCGCGAAAAAATGGTAAGATCAAAGAAGGGCAAGGTGGATTCTGGAAAACTGCTGGAGAGAGGAAGCGATTTTGAGATTGCTTTGTCAAACCGGTTTGCTGCGTTACAAGATCCAGAGGAGGTGGAAATATCAGTTCAATATGAAGAAATCGCCAACAATGTACTTCAAACGGCTGCTTCAATAGCACCAGAGGAAAAATGTCTCAAACAAACAAAAATCTCCAGTGAGACCATTGATTTAATGAAGAAACGGCGAGCAATGAGAAATGCAGGTAGTCCTTTTGGCAGGGTCGAGTACACTGAGCTCTGCAAAACTATAAGAAAACGTATCAGAGAGGACACGCGCCGATTCAATATGCAGCTAGTGCAAAAAACCCTGGAAGAAAACAAAGGAATTAACAAAGCTAAACAGAAGCTGAGAAACAAAAGAAGGCAAATATATGCTTTAAAGCGTGAGGATGGCACAGTGTGCAGGACGCGTACCCAAATGTTAGAGATTGTCAGAAGGTTTTATTCCCAGTTATATGAAGATCAGAGCCAGTCAGGGACAGCAATACCCACGGAAGAACAATATATAATACCAGATATCCTAGTAGAGGAAGTAACAAATGCTATAGAATTGATGAAGAACGGCAAGGCTCCAGGAAAGGATAGTGTAACTGTCGAAATGCTAAAAGCTGGTGGTCGGACGTTACATAAAACACTGGCAAAATTATACTCAAAATGCCTCAAAGAACAAAAAGTACCGGACTTATGGAAAAATGCAGAAGTGATCCTTTTACATAAAAAAGGAGCACAGGAAGATTTAAAGAACTACCGTCCAATAAGCCTCCTATCAGTGATGTACAAAGTTTTCACTAAGATAATTTCTAAAAGAATATTAAAAAAACTGAATGACGCACAACCAAGAGAACAAGCAGGATTCAGAAGTGGATTCAGTACAATGGATCACATCCAGGTTGTACAGCAGGTCATAGAAAGGCACAACGAATACACCATGCCACTGTGCTTGGCTTTTATCGACTACGAAAAAGCATTTGATTCCATCTCAAAGCATGCGATAATGGATGCACTGCTTAGCCAAGGTGTAGAGAGAGCCTATGTAAACCTATTAGAATCGATATATGATGGAGCTACAGCCACAATTCACCTTGATGATCTTGAAGTGGGAATTAATATAGAACGAGGTGTACGGCAGGGTGACGCAATATCGCCTATTCTTTTCTCGGCTGGCCTTGAAGAAGTATTCCGTAAACTGGATTGGGAACAGGATGGTGTAAAGATCAATGGTACAAACTTAAACCATCTTAAATTTGCAGATGATATTATTCTCATTTCACAAGACCCAGAGGAGCTGCAAAGACGCATACAAGAACTGCAAAGGGCTGGCGAACCATTTGGCTTGAAAATAAACCTGAAAAAGAGTCAGGTTATGTTCAATAACTTCGCTCAGGACAGAAGAATTTCAGTTCTAGGAAGGGATTTAGAGATTGTGGACAGCTTTGTATATCTTGGGCAGAGGATTTCCATGGAGGGGAATACCGCCCGGGAGGTGGAACGGCGTGTTAAATGTGGCTGGCAGGCATTTGGTAGGCTCAACATAGTGTTTAAGAGCAGACTCCCACTTTGCCTGAAAAGAAAAGTATTCGATCAGTGCGTTCTACCCGTTATGATATACGGAAGTGAAACCTGGACACTCACATCGCAATCAATTCAAAAACTTCGGGTGGCACAGAGGGGAATGGAAAGATGTATGCTTGGCATTACAAGACGAGATAGAAAGTCCTGCGCATGGATCAGGGAACAAACAAAAGTCTGTGACATCATTGGAAGAGTAAAACAGTTGAAATGGAGATGGGCAGGCCATATAGCGAGGCGATGGGACGACAGGTGGACCAAGGCAATCCTGGACTGGATACCGCTTGATCGAAAACGTCCGCGAAGAAGACCGAAAGCACGATGGACTGATGACATCGTTAAGTATATTGGACCCGAGTGGCAGAGGAAAGCCCAGGACCGTGAAGGTTGGAAGCATGCTGAAGAGGCCTTCATCCTGCAGTGGATCGATACGGGCTGATGATGATGATGATGATATATATATATATATATATATATATATATATATATATATATATATATATATATATATATATATATATATATATATATATATATATACACTTGTGGTCAAAATAATAAGAGTATGAATGCTGAAACTAAACATTTTATTTTAATGTGTTTAATGAATTTAGTTCAGAATTATTATAATATTATGTACGTTGCCTAACGAGTCCTAATACAAAAATATTGATAAAACAAAACATTATCCTAGCATTACAAAAGTTACTATAACGACCAAACAATATGGGTCCTTTCTGGTCAAAAAAATAAGAGCATATCACTTAGAGCCTTAAATTGTGAAAACTAATGCTTATTAACATACTTAATAAATATAAAATATTAATATTTAGTAGTAGAAAATAGAAGTAGTTTAGAATATTCTTTTTGATAATAATTAAAACACTTGGTATTTGTTTCACAATATATTCAAGATATTCTCTAACATGTTTCGGCCTCGCGACCATTCTCAAAGAGAGTTATGTATAAACTTAGTTATATATATATTATACATAACTCTCTTTGAGAATGGTCGCGAAGCCGAAACATGTTAGAGAATATCTTGAATATATTGTGAAACAAATACCAAGTGTTTTAATTATTATCATTGTTACTATGTTTCACCAAGAGCCAATCGCGCAATCAATCAAAACTATTGTTAATATCCTTTTTGTTTAACCACAGCTGAGCATCTCCTTGGAATAGAGTCTATTAACTTCTGACAAGTTTCAACCGGTATAGAATACCAAGTTTTCTTGAATTCTTCCCACAACATATTTTTGTTTGATGTTTTTTTGTTAGCAATGAATTTTTTTTAAATGTTGGCAAAATTTTTCTGTTGGATTAAAATCCGGAGATTGCGATGGCCAGGGCAACACTTCAATCTTATTTGCGAGAAACCATCGTTTCACTACTTTCGCGGTATGTTTCGGATCGTTATCGTGCTGGTAGATCCACTTTAACGGCATATTCATTTTGGCATAACGAAGCATAATTTTTTCTAATATTTCCATGTAGGTTTCTTTGGTCATGATATCTTTGATTCAATATAGTGGACCTACACCATTATAGGAAAGGCAACCCCACAGTTTAATATTTCCTGCTCCATGCTTTACTGTTCCTAATGTATTTCGCGGATTAAGTTCTTCATTCTTATATCGCCTAACATACCACCTGATCCAAAGAGATTTATTTTTGTTGTTTTTGTTCATTACTAAATAAAATATTTTTCCAATTACGGCTGTAGTTTTCGTTTAAGATAAATCTGGCAAAACTTAATCTATGCTGAATATTTTTTTTACTTAAATATGGTACCTTTCTTGCAACTCTTCCATGAAGATCCATCTCTATCAATCGTCTACGAATTGTCCGTGTACTGATTTGTAGACCCATTTTCCGACTCATGTCAAACGAAGTAAGTGGAAAATGGATGTTTCCGCGCCTCTCGTACAATGCATTTATCCAATCTTGTGCTTGTTTTTCTTGGGCGACCTCTGGTTTTTGGTGATATCTTTATTAATTTTTGCTCCTTTAAAACTTTAGCAATAACGCATTCAGATACTGATTTGTAGACCCATTTTGCTATCCATGTCAAACGAAGTGGAAAATGGGTGTTTCCGTGACTCTCACACAATACATTTATCCAATCTTTTGTTTGTTTTTCTTGGGCGACCTCTGGTTTCTGGTGATTTCTTTATTAATTTTTGTTCCTTTAAAACTTTAGCAATAACACATTCAGATAGCTTTAGTAGATGATAAATACATTTACAAGTTTTGTTTTGATGCCTCTCTTCGTGAGTACAATGCTTTGCACGACCCATAGTAACATTTAAAACCGTATGGATGCATGGAAAATGTATACCAAAGATATTAAAATATTTTCCATAACAATGAACGAACAGCCAAAAATTTAAAAGGTACTCTTATTTTTTGTCACCTAAACTTTTTATTATGGTCAAGAAATATTAACCTGATAAAATAAAATAAACAAATATGTCTCCAATATAATATTCAAATGGCAAATAATACATTAAATAATGGTATTTTTTCCGTGATACTTCACACTTTTATTATTTTGACCTCAACTGTCTATATAATTTTTTTGTTTTTTTGGCCTTTTCGTTCAATTATATATTATAAATTATTATTTTTTTGCTATTTTATTAACGTTTCGGTTTATTTCATAAAACCATCCTACAGAACAATTCAGCTATATCTTTTAGAAATAATTTTTTAAACTTTTTTTACATAAAATATGACGACATTTTTTGTTTTGTATAATTTCCAGTTGACATTAAACAAAAAATGTCATATTTTACGTAAAAAAATAAAAAAATAAATTATTCAAGATATAGCTGAATTTTCTCGAGGATGGTGTTCTAAAATAAATCAAAACGTTAATAAAACAGTAGAAAAATAATAATTTATTAATATAATTGACCGAAAATCCCAAAAAAATTATAATATGAAACGGTCAGATGCATGCATACATTCATATATATATATATATATATATATATATATATATATATATATATATATATATATATATATATATATATATATATATAGTTAGAATTAATGAACTTTTTTGATATATTACTAGAATGAAAGACACTAGTCAGAAGAGGGCAATAACACGGGCGGGAAACCAAAACCAAAAAGAAAACCATTTAGGAAGATTGTTAAAAGTAACGTGAGATTGAAGACGTTTAAAGGAGATATTAGTGGAAAAAATAGTTAAGAATCATCTTTTTTTCCTTATCTCAGCGAAGAAGTTAATAAAATAAGAGGAACGATGGGAGATTCGTTTAGTGAATCACTGGATAGAAAAGTAAAAATCAAACTTATTCTAATTTGTAATATGGGCCATTGCAGTGTATTGCAATTAATTAAGTAATTATAAAAAGATCTGGATATTGTAGACTACGTGTGAGTTCAGCAAATCAGATGGACGACTCAGTGACACATGGCGAGAATGCCGAAAGAGAGTTAGACCAAAGACACGATGAAGAAAGTTGAAGCAAGTCAGGAAGAAAAAGAAGAAGAAGAAGAAGGGCTGTTATTCTGACACAAAAACGGATCTGGATCTGGGATTTTATTCTCTATTAACTTCTACATTATACTCGTCTAGTCAGCGATGCATTTATTCAATGGAGACCTGAAATAAGCTTAAAGGCAAATATATTTTCCAACCTTCTTTGTATTTAAAAGAAGATAATTGGAAGTAAGAATTCTCCGTCGCTCATCGCTGGACCAAACAACAATACGACCATCTCCAGACCAATGGCGCAGCGTTTGTCCGACACTAAATAGCTCAAACACTCGTCGACTCTCCTTGACAGTCCAACGGGAACATCTACGCTTAATTACCGATCGTAGCGGCCCCTGGTGGGGCTCCGTGCCGCCTTAATTGCTATAATTAACCAGCCAACATGTTTTTGGCGCGGCCGTAGTTGTTCTCAATGGCCGCCCGGCGGCGCCACTTGTTGCGTCCTTTCCTACATCGGAGTAGGCTATGTATTTGTCCCGAAACTTTACATAATTAAACGGCTCTAAATTAATTTGCGGTAGAGGGTGAACATTTTTGGAAATATCGCAGCAAGAATGTGCTTGCACTTGTTTGCGATCTATAGAGGCGCGATTCGTTATTCACGTAAGTATTATCAGACACTAATTAAAACTAACTAACATCGAGTGCAAAGCCTATCCGAATCAGAATTTGTTCCTACTTCAAAGCTTCAAAAGAACATAATGTAGGAACCTATTACGAATATAACCCGAAAAAATCATCTGTAGATGCCGTTCGCAAATTTGAAGCTCTGCCTACTTATCGCCTCTTAACTAAAAATAAAAATACTGTTGAAACTCAGGACATGATTTGTGTAGCTCATAGTTGGTCAAAACACCTCGGGGGTAGAATGGGGTGCTAGTCTTTAGGTTACAGTAAAAAGCCTGAGAAGCCTGTCCATAATCTAATCAAGATGTACCAAACCCTACCTCCACGTTGTCGTTCGTGGCTCCGTACTGCTTGTTCGTGGCCCACACTGAAATGTGAGAAATACAGACTATGGAGGAGGGTGAAGGTGAATCTCCGGCGCCTTAGAATTGGAATACACTGGCTAATATTTAGCAACCTTAACAGCGTGGTAGCCCCAACCGAGTGGTAATCCTAACAGAGTGGTAACCTTAACAGACTGGGAATGCTGACAGTGTGGTAACCCTAACAGAGTGGTAATTCTAACGGTGTGGTAATTCAAACAGTGGTCTGTTAGTGCCAGTGGTGGTGAGTCTCTCCAGGTTGGGAGATATAGAGCTTAGTTGGAGATATAGTTGGAGCTTAATAAAACCTCGGAACCCGAACAGAAACTTTGGTAAAGGAGCAAACAGAACCAAGAAACTGTTCTAGGTGGAGACGGAAATCTTGGTTCAATAGGACTGTAGAATGACTGGAAGATGAAAACGACGAAAAGAGGCAAGATTTAAACTAATTATTTAATAATTTGCACAGATCTAGAAAAGTTCTCGGAGAGATTTATGATACAGGATAAAATCTGGAATATGAAGTCCAACTGGTCCATTTGGTCATGGAGTTTGTATTGAATCAAAACGAACGAACACATTATTAATCGTTTCTGATTGATCCACTGGTTGAATCGTCCTATATTTGATCGTTTACTCTTTTTTTGATGTATAGGGGATTACCAACAAGGGTTCAGAAGAAAATAGTCTACTAACCTAAATGGATAGAAACGTGCCATGAATAGGACAACACACACATCCTATTCGTAGATTTTAAACAAGCATTCGGTAGCCTCAGAAGAGACATGATACCGAAGGACGTAAAAAACATGAAAATATAAGCAAAAATTATAAGACGAATAAAGATGACGATGGAAAACTCAAGAAGCAGTGATGACTAAAGAAAAATCCGGAAAACATCAAAATCAACAGAGGAGTAATACAAGGAGATGCTGTTTCAACGTAGCATTAGATGAAATAATCAAAAAAGTAGCCATAAAAGGAACCATAAGGAACAAATCCGTATATAATAAGCTATGCAGACAACTTCACCATCACAGCCAAAGACGAGAAAAGATAATGAGCCATGCAGACAACTTCACCATCATAATCATAGCCAAAGATGAGAAAAGTCTACAAGAAACATTACCAGAAATATAGAGAGAAGCCCAAATTAATAAGGAGAAATCAATCACAATAAGGAGAAAATCATGTGTTGACTCAGGACAAACACAGCATCGACCGCAAAACCCAATCACTATGAAAAGAAGACAATGCTGTGCATTTGGTGGGATCAGCAGGGTGTCGTGTACCATGAGCTTCTGAAACCAGGTGAAACTATTAAAGCCGTTCGCTACCGTCAGTAAATGATCAATTTGAACCATGCATTGATCGAAACGCGACCAGAATATCCTATCATCACACACAGTGAAAAGGGTCAGATATATCATTTCTACACTCGACTGGGAACTCTTGCCCCAACCGCCGTTTTCCCAGACTAGACTCCTTCCGACTACCTCTTGTTTTCATCGATGTCTCACGCACTTTCTATGAGACACTTCAACAATTACGGAGATCCACCTCAAAAGATTTTAAAAGATCCACCTCAAAGTTTTTCTGGGAGGTCACAAATTGTCAGCGAAATGGGGAAAATGTGCAGATAACGATGGTGCAAACATTGAATAAACCATTTTTTACCTTTCTCCCAAATTAAACGTATTTTTTTAAAGAAAAAAATAAATAAATATAAAAAAGTAAAATAAATAAAAAATCAGAAGAACTTCCAATGATGCCTCCAAGTGTATAGGAATGCCCAAGCGATGATGAAGATGTTTTTGATGTAGTTACCTAAAAAATTAATAAATTATAATGTTTATCGTTCATAAAGACTTCTTCGTCGTAAAAACTTTACCGATGCTATTAGTAACTTTTCAAATAAGCCTCGTAAAACAAAATAGTCCATAAATTCTCGATATTTGTTTTAAGTTATCGAACTCGCAATTGGCAGCGTTTTTCAATTTTGCGGAACCGGTGTGCGGGGGCACCAGTTGGGATGTCGGGGGACCGACACCAGTAATGGGGGGAGGGGGGGATATTTCGTTCCGGAATCGACGCCAATAAAAACTGGCGATCGTCGAGCTAGCCAGCGAGCGGACATATTTGTTTTTATTTCGCAACCCCGGGACGGTTTTTATTTAAATGCGCCCGGCCGCTCACTAGGTTTATTTTTATTATTTTTCGCTAAATTTTAATTGATATCTGAACGCAAACAAAAACCCGCCGAAAACGAAATATATATAAATTTTAAATAATGCATCCGGACGGAAATTTGATTTGCATTTAAATTTGTCGATCGGTGGAAAAATTTTCGAGCAACAAAGATTTTTATTGTTTTATGCTGGGCTCCATACAGTGGCCGTAGTTTATTTTTTCATAAGTGCGAAAACACGAATGAAATATTTATAGCAATGTTGAATTATCAAGCCTGTATAACTATGTAACCTCTGCCTTTCATTTTTTTCATCGTTTTACATTTGGATGCCTATTAATTCATATATATATATATATATATATATATATATATATATATATATATATATATATATATATATATATATATATATATATATATATATATATACCAACAGACAAAACCAACAGATTAGAAATGAAATGACTGACTATGAGAAAAGATAAATGTTAAAGGGGTGAGAATGAGACAATGGGACCATGGGGAAGAATAAAATGCTGAGAGAAGACCGCGTAAACTCATCAATTCATTGTGATAATAGATGTAAAAATTGATAAGGCGATAAAGGAATAAAAACAAACAGGTGAAGAAGAAATGGTATAACATTAAGGCAACTACAAAGATAGAGATTCAAAAGAGTTATGAAACAAAAATTGCCCAATGTTTTACAAGAAGTGAATAAGAAGTGCAAGATTTGGAAGGAGATTGGAGAAGGGGGAAAGAGTTATTCAAAAAGCAACAGGAATAGTTTATAAATGAATAACAACAGAGAGAGAATTGGTACGAAGAAGAATGTCTTAATGAAATAGAGGTAAGGAATCAACTAGGAATACAGACATTTCAGACCAAAGTGGAAAAGGACAAACATATATGGAGTAGAGAGCAAGAGCTAAGGAAATAATTAGATGAAACGATAAAAGTTATAAACGATGAATTGTACAGACCGACAATTACTATAACAGGAAAGAAATTAGGATTTTTTGTAGAGAATTGAAGGAAGGGAAAAGAAAACGAAATCAAAGAGAACGAAACGACATCATCTCTCTGCATTTTACATTTTCCCATGATCTCGTTGTCACATTTCTCACACCTTTTACTTTGATCTTTTCTCATACTTCGTCATTTCATTTTCCATCTGTTGGTTTTGTCTTTAGATGTTGTAGAAATTTCTGATTTTTTTATGATTACTAACTTTTTAGCCATTTTTAGCAATGTTTGTAGAAGTTTTTCAAATGCCAAGACGACAAACATTAAAGAAGTTTTTGTTGAAATGTTCATTACACTAATCTATCACTCAGACCTAAAAAGTCTAAAAATAACAAACATAATGAACTTGGAAGTAAAATCGGCTTAAGAGAGAAAAGGAAATACGGTAAATAAAACAAAAAAAAAAGGATACATTCGAGACGGAGAAAACCCCTATACTACAATTTCAAATAATGGCCTAATTATTTTGTCCCCTTTAAAAATTAATTTCCAACGGGGCAAGAATGTCAGAAAGAGACAGAAAATGAACTAACGAACGAACGAACGTGGTGGAGAGACAGAGATAGGCAGAGCTGGAGGCATAATTGGGGGGAGATTAAGAGATCGGTACGCCACATAAACACAAACTGGGAACGGCGCAAATGACTTTTCAATTTGGGGTCACTGAATAATTAATATCGACTTCGGTGCCGGTGTCTTCCACTCTATTAAAGTCCCTTTAATGTCTGTTCGCCTAATTGGCCTTACTGGGTTGTTGCTCAAGATCATCCGATTAACAGAAGTCTGATTAATTGATTAATGCGAAGTTTTGTCGCTCGTTATCAGCTCAATTTTTTCTTTCAGGCTCATCATTAACAAGTTGTTAAAGGTTATTTATTCATAGTTGTTGCATTAAAACATTATCAGATATGTAATCGAAGCTTTCAATGTTTCTTATAGCATATGTCAAACCTTGTCAAACCTACACCTCAGGTCAAAAATTTAGGACCGAAAAAAAAAAATATTTTTTAATTGGTTATGTGAATTTAATAGTTTTGTTTCGTAAGCACATCACTAATTGAAAAATCTTAAGTGAAACTTGTTTCGATATCTCGAACGGTTTCCGCAGAAAACCATCGGGAGAATGTAATTTTAGCAAACTACTGAATTTTTGAAAAATCATATCTCGAAAACTAGTGCAAATTTTCCAAAGAGGGTACCCTAGACAAACCCTAGATAGAGAAAATTACGTGGAATTGAATGCAGACAAGCGCGGTTCGATATCTCGGACGGTTTCCGAGATATCCGCAGAAAACCATCGGGAGAATGCAATTTTGGCAAACTGGCGAATTTGTGAAAACTAAAAGATCTAAAGTAAATTTGCGACCAGATTCTTGATACGCAAGGTTTGGAGTATAAAATATCCAAAAATGAGCTGATTTTATTTTTTGAAGTTTTGCATTTTGAAGTGAAAATTTTCCAAAGGGGTGCCCTAAAAAAACCCTGCCTCTGTTTAAATACGTTACCAAATAGAGAAAATTACGGGAAATTGAACGCTGACCGTTCGCTTTGTCGAACGGTCTCCGATATATCCGCAGAAAACCATTGGTAGAATGCAAGACAAGATTTATATATATATATATATATATATATATATATATATATATATATATATATATATATATATATATATGTCACGTTCATCATCATCATCAGCCTGTGGCAATCTACTGCAGGATGAAGGCATCTTCAACATGCTTGCAACTCTCGCGGTCCTGAGCTTCCCTCTGCCATTCGGGTCCAATATACTTAATGATGTCATCAGTCCATCGTATTTCGGTCTTCTTCATAGATGTTTGCAATCAAGCGGTATCCAGTCTAGATTCGCCTTGGTCCATCTTTCGTCCCGTCACCTCGCTACATGGCCTGCCGACTTCCATTTCAATTCCTTTATTCTTCCAATGATGTCACTCACTTTCGTTTGTACTCTGATCCATTTGCAGGGCTTTCTATCCCGTCTGTAATTCCGAGCATACATCTTTCCATTCCCCTTTGGATCACCCGAAGTTTTTGAACTAACTGCGATGTGAGTGTCCATATGTCATAGCGGACAAGACACACTGATCAAAGACTTTCCTTTGCAGGCAAAGTGGTAGTTTGTTCTTAAATACTATGTCGAGCCTGCCAAATGCTTGCCAGCCACATTTAACGCGCCGTTCCACCTCCCGAACGGTATCCCCTAGTGATCCGCAACTTCCAAATCCGTTCCTAAATTACACCGTAATGGATACTGGGGGTCATACAAAATATTAATTTGAATAAACTATAATCAATGTTAGAGAGTTACAAAAATCCAAATTTAGCAATTAACAGAAGAGTTGAGAAGTTTTAAAAGTGGTGTTAAAATTTTGGCCTGTGGTGTATACCAGAGCAGATGTCTTCTTGGTAATGTTTTAGTAGGAATCCCAATATACTACTTTAAAAGCCTTAACTGGTTTGATGACGGTGTGATCTCTAATTTTACAAGTCCCTCCAACGTTGTTCAAAAGTTATTTCAACAGTTTTTTTTTAACTTTGGCTCAGTTCTTCACTTTATTCCTTGCCTTTCTTATTATTCTGTTTTTATTGTTTTTCTTGGCAAAGGTGAATGATAAATAATCGAAGAAGAGAATACAACTGGTCAATCGGCGATTAATTTATTTATCTAGGAAGCCGAACACCACAGGAGAAATCAGAAATCGTGTTTTGAAGGGTAGCAAAACTCCTTCTGCTTACATTCTGTTTTCTAAGATCTAAATTCATATAAAAGGGTATACAAATCAAGGAATATAAAATACTCATTCGGCCAATAGTCACTTATTGTTGCCAGGCAGGGATCCTCGCTAATGAAAACAAAATAAATTCTTGAAGTATTTGAAAGAAAGGACTAAGAGAAGACTTTTTGGGGACTAACGAGCTGTAGCACCACGGAAAGGAGAAGAAGAAGACCTTCTTGTACCTTCTAGAAACTATCTAAGACTCCTTATATTAAAAAAAATCGGAATTGCCGTTATATACAATGTTTAAAATATAAATATTCCGATATTAAGTTTAATTACAATAATATCAATAAGCACAACTTTAATTGAATTTTTTCATAATAGCCTTCTACCAAAGAGCCACATTTATTTGTTCGCGAAAATCTCTGCAAATAAATTCCCCACCGTACAGCCCGCAGGCTTAAACCGGCACCTTTTTATCATGGGCGGTCGTGTAATATTTTCCCCATGCTCCCCCTCTTGTCCCTATCTAATCCATTTAGTCGAGCCCTCTCGACCGTGTAGCCCTGTCGGATCTGCTTAATATCGCCCTTTATTTTCACCCCCGTGAGGAATGAGGGAGAGAGGCGCGCTGTTGCCTCCGCAACGAAACCCTTCGGAACATTCTTTAAAGCGGAATCCCTACGACTCCGGCACTCTCATTAAGGAAATTAAGTGTAAGCCCTCTGGTTCCCTTCTTTTTTTTGTTCACCGGCGGTGTTTTTTCTTTTTTCACTTGAACAAAATCAGTGGTGGGGATTAAATAACTATGTTTAACAACAGAGACAATGATTATGATTCAGGTCTGTATTGAAAATATTTTGTATATAAAATATAAGTGTGTGTAAAATATTAGTGTGTTTTTTTTAGTTCGTAAATCTCCGAACATTTTTCTTCTTCGTTTGGCTAAAAGCCCAGATCTATTATTGGATATAAGTTGTTCATTATATTTTTCATTACATTTCTTCATCAAGAAAAATTCTAATATCTGTTATAGCATGAGATGAAATATGAAATAAAATACATTTTATTGTATTATTGCACTTTATTGTAGTGCGTATAAAATACACACTGCATATGCATTTAATAATATGACAAAGCTAACATAAAAAGAAAAATTCTACGTAATCGTAACAAAAGAAAATTCTAGGAAAAGCCAATAACACAGATCAACAAATTTAATTTTTTTCTAATGTGATATTTTCTCTTTCCTCATCTGACAACTCATGAAATAAATTTAAAATCATTCGTATACCGAGAATAAAATATTTAATTATAAAAAAAATAAAATTCCAAGCACAAATTGATCCAAAAAAAAGTATAACTGACATGTCCGGGCGTGTTGTTGATTTTGTCAGCTAACGCGTTTTTAACTGTTTTTATTTAAATAAAGGCTGTCTCAGAATGTTTTTCGTTTGCAAACTTGTTTAATTGCTGTTAAATTAAAGAGTAGTTTTTGAATTTTTATTTATGAAAAACAACTATCCGTAAATGCGCACCATCTGCTTTTTCACACTCATTTAGTCTGGAAATGAAATTTTCTATCACTCGCTGGAGCATGGCTCTTGGGATCGCGTGGATTTCGTCTGTTATTGCTTTAAAACATTTAAGTTGGGTGGTAAGTATCTTGTTTTTTTTTTTTGGTGGTAAGTAGGTTGGTTTTAAGTATCTCCATAGGAAAAAATCACTAG